>JAQPZY010001552.1:3452500-4052500 GCA_029931535.1 Margaritifera margaritifera
CAGAAATGTCAAATACAAACCATGTGGTTTGGGTCGGATTTTTCTACAACGTTTATACGATATATGGCCTATTTATTTATTTATTTATTTTATTATTATTCCTTATACTAGATTTTTCACCTGGAAGTTGACCAATGAATTTTCACAAAGTCGTTTTTACTGGAACAAAATTAGAGTGTAAACGTTCTATTTTGTATATTATACTCCGTAAGCTGAGGCGATTACTTGGACCATGTGCAAACAGGTCACGTTGTTTTGTGGAATTAATAATAAGCATGCCACGTCTAAGCGAAACATTTTGTTTTCTTGACATTTTATTCCTTTAAATTCTATGTATTTGTTTTTAATCAAAGCTCCTCCAATCTGCACGGGTGAGTGTGTCCTGGCATCTATTGGACAACACGCAGTACCACTGTTGGCCTCTGTCAGCCTCTGCAACCAAACCCGACACCATAGACTGTTTAGGTAAGCCAATAGTGAGATTCTTATGAGTAATATTTAAAAAATTTAACGTTTATTCATGTTGAGTAAAACTACAGATTTTTATAAAAATTATATGTGTCTTTATATATTTTCATAACAGAAAAGAATTGAATTTGCCCAGTTACCGCTGTATCAGGGACACCTTTTTGTTATTGGAACCTACAACATATCTTTGTTTAATCGCTGTATGCAACATCAAACAAAGAATGATGTATATGATGAAAAGAAAACTTGATGATAATCAAAATAAAATAAAATAAAACTTTACGTTACTAAAATAGAATGATAGTTACAACCGATGGCATTACTTACGCGGTTTGTTGCTGCACGCGGGAATGAATAGAAGAAAAAAACCCCGCTTCTTTTTGTTACGACATATCACACCAAATAATTCTACGTGTATAGATTTATATCTTGAACACTGTAAAACTTGATGCTGTGCAATACTACACGTAAGGACAGACGGGTTGTTCTTAAGTTTTATTTTTAAAAAGTGGAGACCTAAAAGAGAAAGAAAGAAATTTAAAGAAACTTCGGAAGGAAGGAAAGTAGTCAACCTTTATAGTCTTCTGGTGAAATTAAAATTGCACTCAGATTTGTTTCATAGATACTACTTAAATCATATAAACCATATTGTTTCATAAAATACAAGCAATAATACAAATAATTCTGAAGTGCTTTTGTGGTTTATGCGAGGGTAAATTGAATCCATAATTCCCGTTCATGAACGTTTTATAACAATGTCTTTTATATCGGAAAATATCCTATTAAACATTTTGTCTTATGTCATTTGGGGAGATATGAATAGAATGCAAGAAGTCCCAGAGACTTCTTGCCCAGGGATCAGAAAATGTTGATTTCATAAATCAGTTGACTTTTTTTCTGCGCAGACTCATAAGAAACCTCTCTTAAAGTGTTATCACTGGTTATTCTTTGTTATGCATGTATGTATGTATGTATGTATGTATGTATGTATGTATGTATGTATGTATGTATGTATGTATGTATGTATGTATGTATGTATCTTCAAAATCTTATCTCGTTTTCCAGCAAACGTTTGAACTTAACCATCCGTGTCATTCTGCATCATCCCCGCTAAGTAAAGCGCCTCTGTTATCGGACGATCCACAATACAATTTTGTATATTATCCCTATGCCAACCATCTCATTGGACACATAAGGATGCTAAGAGTCCAGAAAAATAGTTCCACACACTTGACCACTTTAATGTGTGTATTGTGATGTCTTACTCAAATCATACTCATATGTATCTTGATTGTAATTTAAACTGAGTAAATGTCTTTGTAAAGTTGTGTTAACACGTGTTATTGTAAAACGTAAACTTGCCCATGATCACTGGAGTACTCTATGTCACTCTATTCGATTTCGAAAGTAAGTAGTTCTTGCAAGTTGTCAAACTCTTCAATTTTGGAGGTAAGTTGTTCTTGTAAGTATGTTGTTATTCCAATAATGCCTGAATGGAAGTGATCAGTTATTAAAAACACCGAAACTTTTTAAATTTGCATCCGTGTATGAATCCTGTCTTAGCTACTATTTGGGAGATGATATATATAATGTCATACAAAAATAATGCATATATTATTTATTGGGTATTTGACGAAATTAGGTGACCATTCCACTGTGACGTAGGTGACATTGTTTGTAAGAAACAAGAAAAAAATAAAATAAAATAAAATACAACAACAATAATTCAATGGAGGGGCTGTGGATGCTGATTTCTGTGAGTGTAATTATATGCAACAATGGCATCACACCTGCAAATGCAAAAACAGGCGAAAAGGTCATATCATCTATGTGCCCTTCTCATTTAACCGTGAAAAGGGCATCAACTCAAGTATGGTAAAATGTGTCGTTATTCAATAAATACCGAATAAATTGCCTTGTATCTGTCAATTGAACTCAGAGCATCCAGCCAATCAGCATCGTCGTATACATGCATCTAACTCAATGTTCACATACCTGCACACATGTAGGTAAATGTAAGACTTTGTATACAGTGGCGTACAGTAAGAGCTAAAGGTAAATGGTGGGAAATTAGATCAAAAGAGGTATATGGAGAAGAAAAAAGAAATAGTGACAAAATGCAGTATTATAAAAAAAAAAGGGTTATTAGCCTAATATTTATATCGGAACGTAATCTTGGGTCAGCCAGTAAACGCAGATGAAATTCGGCCATTTACAGATGCAGTGGCCCAAAACAAGTGTTGTAAGAGGCATCAATCACGTTAAGTCTGTGCAAAATAACAACGAAATGTATATCAAAGACTGCGAAAGAAATGCTTACTTTAGACGGCATGGAAGGTGAACTCGAAAACAAAGCAAAAATAAAAATTGCTAAGACTGACGCTAACTTTATCCTTCCGCCCAAGAACCCTAGAAGACATTGTCATTTGATTGGTTGTTTTTTCACGTGACGCCTTTTCCAAACAATGATTGACGCTTATCGGGGCGGATGACACAAGTTGGCAGGAACAAGGGACTAATTAACCACACCCCATAAACGTCCTTACATGAACAGAGAGTTTTAAAAATTGAATACCTTTTACTTCTTGATCGCTAACTTGTAATGATTTGAAAAAGGAAAACAAAGTTCGTAACTTTTATCAAGCAAGAAAAAAATGCAATTCAATTTTTGCAGAAACTTCAACGACGTAACGTAAAAGGAGTATTAGATTAATAACAACGTGTTTATACAAAAACTACGGAAACACTTATCCCTTAATACTGTGTGATATAACATGTGATCCTGCATGCTTTCAATATGCGACAAGGAATGTTTTGATACAAGTTCCTGACATAGTGTATGGATAGCGATTCCCAAATATTGCGAATAGACTGTTGAAGATCTGATATACTTTGGTATTATTTACGTTGGTTTTTAACTCTCTCTTGATCTATACCCATTTTTTTACTATAATATTTAATTATGTGAACTGTGATGGTCATGAAAATAAATTTATTTGATTTCTCTGTTTATACGAAATTATGGAATGGTTCCTATGACTAGGGGCATTTTCATTTTGAAAAATAAAAACGTTATCCGGAAAATAACGGACAACAACTGGCCTAATATTATATTAAAGTATCTCCTGATGTTTTTGGGCATCAACACTCCGTTCTATAAACTTCAGGATGCCAACTCGGTGGAAGATTATACATCCCCAGAGCACTGTACTCAGTCGCTTACCGGGAAGGGGTGATACGACGGGTGTTTGAAAAGTTCTGAAGTTTTGTTTCTTTGAAGCTGTCAATAAATGTGATGCCAATCGATAGACAAAATAGCGTTCTATAAAATGATTGGCAGCTGCACGTGCAGCACGCCGGACATCTGCAGATATATACGTGTGGCGCAACATAGTTAAATGACAGTGACCTAAAACTGTTGATGAAGGAGAACAATTCTGCTACTGAGAAAAAAAGCATACTATAAAATCAGGGTGTTCTTATGGTATTATTTGACTGATATCAAGGCCGACTTAGATAAAGTTTACTTATGTAATTCTCTATCATATCCTAAAATTCTGAGGTCGTGTCATCGTTTTAAAGATGGTCGCGAATCCATGGAAGATGACTGAGTTCTGGAAGACCGTTGTCTGTGATTGGTGAGCGGAAAGTGGCTGCTGTGAAGGGGGCAGTTGATAAAGACGCTCGATACACAGTGGAAGATATTTGTATTGTCACAAGCACTTATTTGTCAGCTGTTTCTACTATATTGAAGAATCATTTGAAGATAAGAATGGTTTATGCAAGATGGATCCCACATTTATTGACGGTTGATCAAAAACAAACTCGGGTTGAAATCGTCAAACAGCTACTAGCCAAATATCAAAAGGGTGACCAGAGACGTTTAAGTGAGATTGTCACAGGTGGTGAAAAATGGATTTGCTTTTATGAACCCGACTCAAGAGAAAATAATAACGTCTGCATAGGAAAAAGCGAGCAGAGACCGCAAATCGATTGACGCAGTCGGACTGTCAACAGAGTTTTATACGCATTATTTTTCGATGCGAATGTTGCGGTTGTCCGGGTAACTGTCCCTGATTCTGCTAGTGCCACTGGACATTTTCATACCTCCGAAGTGTTCCCAAAAGTTGTGAAACTCTACCAAACCACCCATCCGCGCACCGGTACCCGAGGTATTCATCTACTCCATGACAACGTACCGTCACATCAATCCGCCGTCGTGACAGACTACCTGAAGGAGCACAGCATCCAAACTGTGCCACAACCTCCATACAGTCCTGATTTAGCTCCAAGTGAATTTTGGTTGAATCCCTTTATCAAACATTCACGGTGGAACAGACGATTTGAAAGGCGCCATGCTGTTGGAAGTTCACTGTTCCAGTGTATGAACAACATACCAAATGTGAATACCACATTGTATTTAATAAATGGATAATCAGACTATGAGAAAGCTCGTAGAGGTGCAAGAGGAGTATTTTGAGGGGATGCACTGACGTACTGTTCACTAAAAAAGAACTTTGTTGTACAGCGTACTAATATTCAGATGTTTTAAAAAATACCCCTCGTATGCAACCCGGCTACCAATCTTCGCCCACATTCCACTACACATACGCATGATTGTCCGTGTTCACTTCTAACTTGGATTAATCACTATTACTCTTTTCCTATATGTGTTTACATTGTCCTTAATTTACCTTGCACCTTGCAACTTGGTTTCTTCTGTTTTTTGCCCTAATTCTTTTTTTCTTCTTCGTGAAACTTGCACGTGGTGGCTCTTCAAAACACACGCTAGACAGTTGTCCTGGAGACAGGACTGTCATTTGCCTCGTTGAACTTATTGATAATGTCATGTCTGTTCTTACTGGTAATGTCATGTCTGTTCTTTTATTGCACTGCAAATTATATTAGTATTTCCTCTTTTGCCCAATAATCTGAGACAGCTATTAGGGCGACGGTTTTATATATTTCCCTTTTCCTGAAAAAAGCGAATAATCACTCAAACTGTGCTCCTTGCAAGACCTAATAACCTTGCGATGTCAAGCTTGTTTTGATCCCTACTGGTGTAATTCTACAGTTAGCTATTTTTTTCCCTCACTTTACGACGATCAATGTATTATTTTTAACACCCCTTTTCCAATAACGTCGGCAGACCAGCGTCAGAGAGTTTCCGCGCTCGTGACGCACTTCATCTCATAGCTTTGCTCGTTAACTTAACGGCACAGTTCTGTACTTCTATAGCAGTTGATGATTTCATATGACTATGTTGTATGTATTTCATATGTATTTGACAATCATATTAAATATTTTCATCTACAGCTCAAAATATAAAGATTGATGCTATTAATAAGATGGTGACAGACAATTTCTGCCTGTGTAGTATATCTAGTGAGTAATATTTATTACCACTTCGTTTAGAATTTCTCTTTTATCGTAGGACCCAGCAGTTGCACTATACCATTCCGAAATTTAATATAAAAGAAAAGAAAATTGTCATTTCACTGGTTTGATTCAAATAGTTAGATTAGAACCATGCTAGTCTCGAAAATACAAAAAAAAAAAACAAAAAAAAAAAACAAAAAACAAAAAAAAAACACACACATGAACAAACTCGTCTCTTTGAAACCAGCAAGTCTGCTTTACCTACCGATTCCATAGGCATGTTAACCAAGAACACATTGGACTAATCTTTATATATCGGCGATTGTTTTTTTGTAATTTTCTGTTGTTGTTTTTTTTTTTTTTCGACTTGATTTTGTAAGAATTTAAACATGCAGATGATAGAAATGCCGGCACTCTAAAATGAGTAGTCAAGGAACACAACAATACAATACCTACACGTGTGTGTGTGTGTGTGTGTGTGTGTGTGTAGGGGGGGGGGTGCGAGTGGTCTAAGGCGCTCGCCTTCACAGTTCACCGACATCTCACCTCTATCCGCGTGGGTTCGAGTCTCAGCTCGGCCAATGTCGGTACGTGAGAAAGTTTGCCAGTGGCTTCCCGCTGTTCGGTTGCTCTTCACGGTGTTTTTCCCTGATTCACAAACCTACAAGTGGGCACTCAGCTCGGGGTGTCTGAGGACGACTTAGCGCTAAACGTCGTTTTTTACTTCTTGATTCGAACGCTTTGCGTTAGCGCTGAAGTTCATGACATTCTAAACTCTTACAAGGATCCCAACTCACTCAGATCTGAAGGTTTCCGATGCAATAGAATCGTTAAAATAACACGTATCACGATGAAACTTCACAGACATGTATTTCGACATTTTCGCAGCAGATTTAGTTTGGGTATGTCATGATTTGTTTTGTATTTGCTAACGAGGGGCTAAATAAACTGGCGAGTCGAGCATCATTTCCTTCGCATGCCAAATTTTGTATCTTATACCCCGCGCAGATTCTCGAGTTTCGCAAGTCAAATAAACTCTGCCCTATACCTTCTTATTCGATAAATTCGGGAAAAATGCTAAGAAATGATTGAAGAATAAAGTTGTGGAGTTTCCTAGTGGTACGTTTTATATTAAGGATCTAATCACATCGGAAACCTCCAGATCTAGGAATCCTGTAACATTAGTGCTAACGCTGCAAGTTAAAATCAAGAAGTCAAAGATCGTCGTTAAGTGCTAAGGCGTCTTCAGCAAAGTTTTGGGGGATGTAATATTGATCAGGGTGTGTGATTTGGCTCTGGATATCACCCCCCCCCCCGCAATATGGATGTCGATGTTGTAGGTGTATCAGATATGCATATTCACTCATATCACTTACAAGTTTATGATTTAAAATATATATATATATATATATATATATATATATATATATATATATATATATATATATATATACATCGAAGTACATCGACAATACCTTCAGTATATCCGAAATTCCGTGCTTCTTGGCCTCGCTATAATCAAGGGATCCCGACAAAAGTTTTATACTATCCTTGCTTAAAAGAAGTGACATAAGTAATTTTTTCTCTTATGAAACCTCAATAGATTTTGAACAGTTAAATCGAAAAATATTGAAACATAGTACCGTCTATACTGGCGTATAATTTAAGTCCAAATGACAACAACATAGACCCTGATCTGCCGTCGCATAATGAGCCGGCAGATCAGGGTATATGTTGTTTGTTCTATTGATTAGTCCTTACAAACTGCACAGACCCAGATCTGCCGGCGCATTATGCGACTGCAGATCTGGGTCTATGCAGTTTGCAGTTGGTATCGAGTTATACGCGAGTATAGACGGCAATCATTTTAAGATGACAACAGTGACAAAAGTGGACGAATATGAAATGAATTGAACTGAACTTAAGTATGGAGTCAAACGTAAATCACCAATCTTCTATTTATACAGGCGTGAAAGTGCGCTGGGTCTCAACGCCAGGCGACACCATTAAGACAAACGAGGGCTTCAATATGACGTACGAGTTGACGGTAGACGATTCCTTCTACACGTGGATGACGCTTCCAGCTAACAACTACTTCAGCAAAGCAAACATAGTGGGCTTAAGGTACTATCCACACCCTTTGGATACATAAACACTTGTTTTGTCAAATTTGAGAAATAATTTACAAAAAATTAACCCATTTCATAAGTCAGTCTATATATTCTGCATGTACATTGTGGTAAAGTAATGTAAAATATCGTATCTAAGGTTGATCTGATTACGTCAGTATCGTACAGTACATTACAAAGCAATGAAATGTCATGTAATGGACTGGCATGTATATATATACTTTAAATTCATTCTGCTTTCATTTGGCTATTTTTTTTTCAATTTTAGGCAAGTGACGCTTAAAATCATTTTCACATTCTTGGACATTTTTAGGATGAGCATGTGCCACATACACATATATAATAAATTTTCTACTCGGGAAACACAGAAATAGTAATTTTTTGTGTCCTTGTTTTTAGTAATAATTTGCATTTGCCGCATAATTATATGTCAGCGGAAAAAAAAATAAAAAATGAAGTTAGAGGTCGACCAGGGGTGTGTTTTGGTGCCTGAGGCCAGAAATATGGATATGGTAAAATCTCCACACCGATGTTTCTGTTGCCTTTGTTCTGTTGAATTTCAAACATGATATCGTTCCTTTTCACAAAAACCAAGGTGACCAACACGCCAGAGCAACAACTAAATGGTAAACCAATATTATAGTCACGAAGCCAAAACATATCCCAAAATGACCTGTCGGTTTTAGCTTTCTGTGGAACATTCATAAGGTGCCTAGTCCACTCGATACAAAGGTATTGTAGTCTATGCATCATGCGTGTATATTATTGTATAGTATGACAGAAATAGCTCCTTATGTAAGCCATGCACACCGCAGAGCCTAGTTATCGGCTGAACCAAGCCCGAGTGAAGGTCATGTACATAATACGGGGATTGCAGAGACAATAACTGCCTGCGGAATACGCGTTAATTACGCAATACGCTCCAAACACACGCTTAATTCTCATCAGAGGTTTTTGCCCTTTTCTCCTTTTAGCTTTATACTTTCGAGAAAGTTGAAGCCCACATAACTGTATAGATGGAACCGTATTCTTAAAACAAAAGTCCTTTACATTTGATAAATGTACTGTACGTTCTGGTTCTGAAAATTACTTCCACACTTTGTGGTTAAGATATGCAAGAATTCAACTTAACTTTTTTATTTGATCAAACTTCTATCTTAATAAAATGCCGTTTACTAACGAATTCGTTAATTTTTTTAAAAATTACGTTGGGCAATACGTTTAACTGGTTACGCTGCTAATACGGACAAATAATGATTTCCATGTTGTATTTTGGACACTCTGTAATTTATTGCATTTACAGTGTTTGTATGCCAGCATCAATCGCCTCCATAAAAGTGCTACATGGACTAAACAGCACCAAGTGGACGACATGAGCAGTCTTTTGTATGCAATATGAATCACACTGACCTAATTCTAGGTTGCGGACATTTACAGGAACATCCTATTATGACAAACCTAATGCTACAGGACATGTTTCTATGCTCATGGCTGAGATGAGTGTCCTTTGTAATTAATTAACTCCAGTTCCTGTGTCTCTTATAATTCGAAATTGATTTGTGTGAGATTAAACATTCTGACATATTTATGACGTATTTTTTAGAATATTTCCCTCGAATTTTATCTTTCATAGGCTGTACAGGTAGGTTCTTTATGTTTAGTATGGAAGATAAGACAGTGTTATACGTATTGCAATATATTGGCAAAATCTGTAGAAAGTGGAAAATGATATTAAAGAGTGAACAATAAGTCAAAGTTTCATATAACTTTAGTTTCTTTAAAGTCCATAGTAGTATATGGTGAGTGTTGAGCGTCAAGATTGGCGTCACAATGTTAAAATCCCATTGACGCCAGAGTGTCACCAGGTAAAATAAATAACATTGGGGGACTCTTTGGCGTCAAGGGGGAAATTAACATGGCGGTAAGAAGGGTAGGCAATGATGGGAATAATGAATCTTTTCTTGAAAAATGGGTGGTCCTGAAAAGGACCGTTGTATTTTTTTAAAATAGTTCATCTAGAGGAGGTGTGGGCACCTCCCAGGCTTTGCCCTACATGCAGGACAGCTCCCCCTCCATGTTTTGAAACTCATGCTGCAGCGTTTGTTGTTGTTTAAAACAAATGGAGGTTGGTCCGCTTCAGGATCCCAATTTTCTTTATTATTTTCTTCCATCATCCGGTGGGATTTAATAGGGATCTTCTTCTCCCTCTCCTCCTTCTCCTTCTTCTCCAAGTCTTGGAGGAGGTGCCACGCCACCTCTAAATGAACTCTAGCTTGACGAATGGTTTCAATGTTATTCATTCTCTTGAATAAAATGGATAGCTCAAGTTGTGAAGGTGTTGTTTTAATATACTAGAAGCGCGGACGTGAAGGAAAACATCCCTTACACCAAAAAAAAAAAAAAAAAAAAAAAAAAAAAACCATCACCCCACTACCCCGCGCGTCTGACGTTATTCCTTTTGACGTCATTCTTGGCTTCGCGGATTTTGCACTCCATCAGCCCTTACTCTAAAAGCGCGGACCTAAAAGAAACTACTTTTGATAAGATCAAACACACACCACACTATCCATTTTTTTAACAAATTTTTTTTATATCAAACACAAACTTACACACAACCATTTTTTTACTTTTTAAATTTTTTTATATCAAACACAACCACACACCACAAAATATACAAGGGAAAGGTTTTTTTTGGGGGGTTGGCTATCACAAACAAAACAAACAAACAAACGTATAAAACACAAATATATATGGCAATATGAGAGTAGTGATCTTTTCTAGAGATTGGGGTGGCCCTTAAAAGGACCGTTGGGTTTTGTTTTTTAAGAAGTTATGTTGTTTTTTAACTTCTTATGGGTGAAGTAGCAGTTGTAGCAGCTCCAGCAGGGCGGCCACGTTTAGCGATTGGTCTCACAGCTTTAAGACAGGCAGGTCTCTTTCGGGTGAAAGAGAAAGCAAATTCTTCACAGTCAATCTTGCAACTTACTTCTCCGTCAGGTAGTTTGATGGACTGCATAAGTTGCTGTTGTTGCTGTTGTTGTCTTTGCTGTTGTTGCTGCTGCTGTAGTCGTTGTGCCGCCTCCCATTCTGTTCTTTCCCGAAGTATTTCTTCTCTCAGGACCTCTTCTACATGTCATGCGCCATTTGAATGAACGTCATCGTCTTTCTTTCCGGGTTGGTCTCCATCAAATGATTCTTCACCCTCTGAATGTTTACCATAGCTTCATTCAGCTTTGTAATCTTGGTTGCTGCCATCTTCTTTTTTGAACTGTTGAGATCTTGACGAGTCAACGAGAATGACTACACTGGCCAACGCACTGCTTTATATGCTTAACGCGCGGATGCGATGGAAAACATGGTAGGGTTTTCAGATCGACAGTGAGATAACAGATAGTGGAGAGGGGTAACTTTTTTTTAGATCGATAGAAAGAGAGAGAGAGAACATAATTATTATTTTTTTTCAAATTCAATAAAAAACCACACAACACCATATTTTTTTCAACAATAACAATTTTTTTAATTAACAATAATAATTCTAACATAAAAACTAACAATTCAACAAGAGATTAAAATGGAACATATTTACAGGGTTGACAACGTTGGAAAAGGTAAACTAAACTTCCACTTTTCTACATCTACATCATTCTGATGCACACTACGTTTCTGAGCTAAAGACAAGAGATATCCATAATGTTCACAAAACCATTGTTCTACTTTAGCATTGTTTCGAGCATAGTCTGTATTAAACCAAGTCACTAAATGTTCTAAGGAATATCCAAGACTGCGTTGATGAAGAAAATGTACACAATATTGTCCACACACCATGGAATCTGATCCTTGTAATCGAACATTATTGAATCGAGTCGAGACGGCATTTCTTCTCATAAATTCAATGATGTCGTTTTCCAAAGGAGGTAATCCATAAGAATCAAAATATTCCACACCTCAACCATTGTGATCGTTGGGAAAGTACACGGCAATCCAATGGGTTCCTGGTAGATGACTGTCGTCGGTATTGATGACATAGGCATGAACGTCTTTCGGTTTACGATGAGGTAGTTCATCTTTAGCACACACCACAGGATTCCAAGAAGTGTAGGAACTGCGAGTCAATAGGTAATGAAGTTCCCTGGTATCCATTTTTTTCTCACAGGAAATAATAGGTCACCAATTCACACCTGACTTTATGCTTGAATATATCTGTCAAGTAATTCCACGAATATTCACGTCGGATAGGTTCTGTACTCTGTTGAATGAGTCCTTCGATTCGT
This sequence comes from Margaritifera margaritifera, assembly GCA_029931535.1. Classification (NCBI taxonomy): domain Eukaryota; kingdom Metazoa; phylum Mollusca; class Bivalvia; order Unionida; family Margaritiferidae; genus Margaritifera; species Margaritifera margaritifera. The sequence goes on from JAQPZY010001552.1 coordinate 3,464,748, forward strand.
CTGATCTCCAGATAATCAAGTGGAGGAAAAGAAGAAGTCCGTAAGACTTTATACCATTGTCTCAACACGTGTTCATCCGAGATTTGTGACCAGGCCGTTTCCAAATATTCATCCAATTTTTCTTCACCTGTCATCATCATACATTTGTTGTGTTGTATCTGACTGGGGTGATCGTTTTGACATCCATAACATTGTTCTTTAATCAGACTGTTAATTCTTTCAGTCAATTCCTGAGCATAACCGGTCACTTACTGTTTTTCTTGTTTTGGCCATCGACAAGCCATAAATCCAGTAAACACAGGAACTGAATTGTTTTCTTCTTCTTCTTTTTTAGGTTCTGAACAAATGACTTCGTCATCATCATCATCATCCTTTATGGTAGTTTGTGACTGTTGAACTTCACAAAATCCCTCATCTATATCCATAGGTTCTTCTTGCTGCATCTTTTTTTCTTTTTCTTCTAATAGTCTTGAATTACTTCTCTCAAACTATTGAACTCTAGAGTATTATCAAATTCTGCAAACAAGATGACGTTCACTGTCTCGGCTAGAGCTTGATCAAACTGAAGTTCCACTCGAAGTGGGCCTGATTTTATAGGGTGGAAATGTCCTTCATCGCTGCCTTGGTCCGGAGTGAAATCAAATCCCCACAAGGCATACCCTCCTGCAAATTCGTCGTACGTAATGCCGGGGCTACTGTTGGTGCCTAACTGTCCTGTGGCTTCATACAGGGTCAAGTAAGATCGCAAGTAATTTTTCTGGTGACCAAAGTCAGGTTCAAAAGGTCTGGTACACAAGGTCTTGCCATCTCGACTGACTTCTATATTTTTGACGCCAAAGTGCTGAAACTGGAACGGATTCTGATCGTGGACTCCGTTGAAGGCTGCATTAGTAACCATACCAATGATCAATCGTTTGGGGAGCTGTCCTTGGAAGATGTGATCTTCGACTATGGATCGGAGTCCAGCGGCAATGGTAAAGGTTTTCACTTCCACACGTCTAAGAGGATACTTAGCAGTGGTTCTGCTCAAGGTTTGACTGATGTCGTTGGCCACTTTTGGTAAGACTTCTACACGTCGCACATAAAGTTTGGCTTCTTGGATGACAGTTTTCCACTCGTTAGCATGAGCCATCAAATGGAAAGCGGTACTACTTCGATTTAGTCTCAGACGTACATCTACTCCGTTCAACAAATACTTGTCTTGCAACCACATGTCCAAATGCAAACGATCCATCAATTCTAAACTGCGCTGTCTGATTTTCTGTCGACGGTCGTTAAATCCCACATTATGGGGGTATGCTGGAGTTATATCTCTAACAAGATGACCACCCCCATCAGCAACACCAGCAACCCTCGCCGGTACTGACAGCTCTGTGTCGTTGAACTTTTCCGAGGTGTCAGGTTTCCAGATCACTGAAGCATCCAGATGAGTGTTCTTGGCTTCTTTTCCATACGTCAAGAGATTTTCCAAGTAAGCACGGTAAGGGTAAGTATCCAAACTGCTGCTGACCAGTTTGTTATTCAAGTACAAATCTATTCCACTGAACAAGGAATGCATGAAATTATTGACTGGAGCGACTCTGGAATTGCCATCAGGAAGGCTGCTGTCCGCCGTTTTGATCACTTTGAGTTTCAGGTACAAGTAGCTGTCATTCAGACCGATGTAATCTTCGGTTTGTCCTTTGATTTCAAATTCGATAGGAGCTGAATCCGACAAAGACGATACAGGATGAAATTCCACCCATTGGGATTCTTGCATCGTCATCATGGTGGGAGGCATGGTAAACATATCCAGTTCTGACTTGGTACATTCGCAAGAATCTCGGTGCATCATTTTCAATGGTTTAATAATCAAACACGTCTAATTCTCTGATGGTTCTTTTTCTTTTCTTATTCTTTTTGGAACTACCGTGTGTTCTTTTATGAACTTTGAAAGGATTTCGATGTTATCGTCGTCTCTTTCTGCCTTGTCCTTGCTGTGAAGTAATGCCAGAGCCTGAATCGTGAAGCGTATTTATAGGATTTTCTCGGAGACCCAAAAGATCTTTACCAGTGTTCATCAACACATTTTTGCCTGCTCTCATAAAGGCTTCTTTAGGATTTTGTTTGTCAATGAGGACATTTTGCAAAAATTCTTTTCCTTGTGTCAAAGCAGCATCTTTTAAGGCATGAAATCCTCGAGTCACCATCGGTTTCAAAATAGGAGCTACTGTCCGAAAAGCCGATCTTAACATATCTCCTAAACCATGTCCTCGTTGTCGAGCCACTCCTCGGTACACTGGATACATTTTTTTGGATGTTACAAGGCGTTAGAGAACCTTTTTCGAAAATGTAGTTTCACCGTGACTTTTCCTTTGTCAATGAATGGCACACTTTGTCCCAAATCTCCTTTTATACTAATGTTGACACTGTCAAAATACGATTTACTGACTGAAAGATAATGAGGATGTACAAATTCACGGTGAACGTGAAACGTGTTTCCACCTTCTTCGTACGCACCAGCAGCAGTATCCACTTTGAAAGGAATGACTCTCAGTAAGGGAGCAGCTGTGTGGCCCACCACGTTGTACTCCACCACATCGGAGTACACAAACATTAAATTTAGTCCCACGTTCAATTCGATAGGGGTTTTAAAACCATCTCCGAATTCTACGTTGCTTGCGACTTTTTTATTAGTATACTTTTTATTTCCACCCAAAATAGCATACAACCCAGGAGAAAATTCAATGGTCATGAATTTTCTGTCCTGCTCGGGTAAGTTTTTGTCTTTTTTGTCGTCAATGAGTTCCCCCTTCTCTTTAAAAAATTGCAAGATGAAACGGCGTGCCACATCATGGTAAGCGATTCGTACCCATTTTTGTTTTTTTTCCAAGGCTTTGCCAAATTGAGCTACGAAGATGGCGTCAATGGTGTCCACCAAATGTTTAGCACTAAAATAATACCCCTTAGGAATTCTCATGGTATGGCTCGCAAAGGGAGGAGTGGTCTTCGTGAATACCTTTCTGGAATGCTCAAGGCCAGGTTGAATTTTCTCCAACTCATCATGCACTCCCTTGTTCAAGATTTCCACGATGAAAGTGTTTTGACCATCGTCGATGTTTTGAATTTGTGTAGGATGAATGATTTCTACCAAAGCCACTTCCCAATGAGCATCGTGATCTAATTGAATGGATTGAGGTAATTTGGCCGTGAAACAACATAAGCTGTTGTTGGGAAACACATCCATGGAACTGTCACTAGGTAAAGTTAAATAAAATTGGTCATTCATAGTTCCAAAGTGGTTCTAGTCTCCGAAGAGTCACTCAAGTGAACAGAAGAATAATGTTCAAAGGGTTCCAAAAGAGGACTACTGTGGTGACTGGAAGAAGAAGGTGGACTGACGTTAGCTGTACCGTGGTGTTGGCTGTTGTCCGTCGTCGTCGTAAATTTCAAAGAGAGACTGGGTAAAAGATAACCGATGCAACTGCTGAGTAAATGGTCCACAATTGTTTGTCTCCTTGTTGTAAACTCAAATTGGCAATAGATGCTCCGATGACACAATACACTAAAAAAATTTGGCAGAAAAAGACGATTTGATTTTTAGGCACACGTTCTCCGCACCACACCCAGAGCGGTTGTTTTTGTAATTCTTGAAGAGAAGAACTCTGCGAAGGAGTAGTTGAAGTTGTAGTTGCTGTGTTGAATGGCATGTTGTTAGGTTACTTCTTTTTCTTTTTATAGTCGACGACTTGAGAGAAGCAGCTATCCAAGAATCAAAACTAGGAGGATATCCTTTCCAACGTACTTTGACTTCTTCTACTCGACGTTTACCTACTTTGCATGTTCTTTGTTCGAGAATGCTTTCGATGTCGTACAAGGCGTCTTCTTTTTTGGTCACTCGTTGTAACTCAGGCAAGTAAAATGTTCCTTTGAGTACTTCACCGTGCATGTCTTCCAATTTATAGACGGGAGGATCACGTCCACGGACGGGCGTAGTGACACGAAACAATTCGGTGGTCCAGTTGGGTAAATAACCTTTGTCAAAAGTGCGTTTGGTTTTTCCGATGCGAACCCAATCTCCCGTCTTTAACTCCAACAAGAATTTCTTCTTTTTTTTCTGGGGTGAACCAAACAATTTATCAAACACGGTCACTTCGTTTTCAGGGCTGACCTCTTCGGGGGCACATCCGATGCTACGATGGTACGATTGATTGTACGCTTTGACCAAACGGGGTAACACGTCGATGTACTTGAGAGTATGTTGATGTATAAAATATTTCTACATGCGTTCTTTCAAAGTTCTTTGAAAACGTTCCACGATACTGGCTTTGGTTTCAGGATTTTCGGTAGTAAAAAAATGAATCTGTCTTTGTTTCAATTCTTTTTGAAAAGCTTGATTTAGAAATTCGGTGCCTTTGTCAGTTTGCCATCGTAAAGGTTGGCGTCCACTTTGTTTCAAGACCAATTTTAAGGCACGTACCAATTCGGTACTGCTTTTAGAGGTCAAAGGCACGACCCAAGCAAATTTGGAAAACACGTCGATGACACAAAACAAATATTTGTGACCACGATTGTAAGTGGCTAAATGAGAGACGTCGGCTAAATCGGCTTGCCATTGATGATCGATGCCTTCCACTTGAGTTGTACTTCTAGAAAATTTTCGTCGAATGGGTTTGTGTAACGTGTACGTCGATTGTTCTTGTAACCATCGTCGTACTTCGGGCAAACGTACACTTTTCAATTTACTTTTAGCAGCTCGATATAATTTTTGAACTCCTCCGTAACCAGCAGATGACCAGGATTGTAATAAATGGTGGCTAAAAGTTTCTCCATGATTCTTCAAGATCAATAAGTCAACCAAGTACCAATGCTCTTTTCTTCGTGGGGTATCTTTTTGGATTGTTTACGTGTCCGACCTGCCACTGGTGTAAAGGTGGATGTTGTTTGAACAGGGGTCATCGGTTCTGTTTTGACTTCTGTCTTCACTTCTTCCTTTTTCTTTTTTGAGGGTAATGGGGTAGACATCATCTTTTTCATCCAACCCGGTGTGGCTAACTTTTTTTTTTTTTTAAGAGTAGGTGGAGTTGGTAACTCTTCTTCTTCTTCTTTCATGGTCATCCCCGTGGCGGTGTCTGTTTTAGTGATGGTGACTTTAGGTTCGCTTTTCATCAGGGTTTTGAAATCTCTCAGAGTGGGTGGAGCTGTTTCGTCGACTGCTTTTTGGCGAAAGAGTTGCAGACGTTGTAAAAGTTGATCGTACCGTTGCGATTTTTCTGTTTCTGACAAATCGCTTCGTTCCATCAGGGATTGTAATTCTTGTTATATTGAGACATCATCGTTGAGATTAGGATTGGGTGGTAAATGAGGTATCCGTTGTTCGTTCCAACGATGAAATTCCATCCATCGTTTGTAAGGTACTAAAGTCAGTTTTCGTCCTTCCATTTCATTCAAAGGTACCAAAAAGGTGTGGTCTTTTCAGAGAAGGGTGGTCCTTTTTATCTTCTTTTTTTGTTATCGCATGACACCTCCTAAAAGTGGTCCAGCAATCGTTCCTAACAAAGGAGCTGCTATTTTTAACAATGGTCCTATCAACATAGGTAGAAATCCTCGTTGCACCAACATTTTTTTCTTTTGTTGAAGAGGTATTTTCTTTTTCACCATTTGACGAAGAACGTTCTGATGTTCCCCTAATTTTTGTTTTTGTATCTTGGACAAAGGTACCGTTCCTTTCAAAACGTTCAAACAACATTCACACACGGTATCGATGATTTCTTTGGGGGCTGTTTGAATGAGTTGTTTTCGCATGGGAGGATTGGATTTGGTTAGGACAGACAAGACGTCCCAATGTTTTGCCAGACGAGGTGGAAGTCGTCCTTTTTTGGTGGTTTTACTTTTCTTCTTTTTTTGGTGGTGGTGCATACGTTTGGGAGTCATCTTTTTTTAGTAGGGTAGAAAACAAGTCTGAAGTCTCTGGCAGGGTACGCTTCTATTTTATACTGGAACACGTCTCCACTGATTGTCTGCACGACGTACCATCTTCATGACAGGCCTCACTCGACGTTGAGGTGTTTTCAAAGGACTAAATCGTCTCAATTCTTCTTTGGATAAATCCATTAAACTTTGTAAGATACCGGTTCTCTCTTGGACTTTGGTTTTAGGGGACGGTACTTTGTTGGCGGCGGCTACCATGGCCAAATCAGCTGAAGTCGAGGGTCCCGAAGTGGTCACTTTCGAAATAGGTTTCCATTTTTGCATCAAATTAGGAAACACGGATCTTAAGTCTGGTTTGGCAGGCATCATCGTAAAGGGTGGTGGTGAAGAAGATAAAGATGAAGATGTGGACGCAAATGGAGACCTCGTCATTGGGGACTGTTGTGATGGTGATGGCAATGGTGGTGGTGTTTTGCGGGTGTACGTTTGCGTCCTGGCCGCAGTACCTCTCTTACGGCGGGTACCAGTGGTGGTAGGTGTTGTTTTCTTGGCACGAGTTTTCTTTTGGGCTTTCTTCTTTTTCTGGGGGGGTGGTTTTCTTTTTTTGTGTGGCTTTCTTCTTCTTTGGACTTTTCTTCTTTTTAGGTGTTTTGGATTTTTTGGCTTGGGCATTAGGATCCCATTTCAAAAGGGAACGAATCATAACCCCACCTAAAGAACCACGTCCACCAGGAGTTAAAATGATTTGTTTTTTAGTCCGTGAGTCGATTCTAGGATCGGCTAGTTGTGACAACGCCCCTTTATGTTTTTGAAAAAAACGTTGAGTTTGATGAGGGATGTGAATGATGCCTTGCAGTAATTGGCGTGCCGTCAAAGTAAACCATCGTAACACTTCTTTAAGACTCGCTTCTAACAAATGAGCACGGACTTGTGCATTTTTTTCGCGACTGATGCCATACAAGGCACGAATAAATTTAGCTGGAGGATGAAATTGAAAGGAAGTCATCTCGAAGACTGTGAGACAGAAATGACGTAGTAGATGTTTTTATAGTTTTTTTAAAAATTGGCTGAAGGGGACGTGTAAATGTCAGGACCACCTTCTTGACCCCAAGGGTGAAACAATTGGGCACGAAATCTCAAATAGTCAGGAGTGGTGGGTTTTAAGTCGATGAGTAAATACTCGTGAGGGGTTTGAGTGGCATCATCGTACTCATAATTGAGCCAAGGAGCACATAACTGTTTGGCTAACACTTGTACTTGAGATTTGTCTCTGGGGCTTTTAAACAAGACCACGTAATGAGCGTTGAGACTGATGGTACGATGGGCTTTACTTTGTTGAAATAAATTTTGAGTAATGTAGACAATACTAGCATTACGATGGTGTCCTTTTCGTGTAAACCAAAGTTTAATTTCTTCTTCGTCTTCTCCTAACATGTCATCAAAAATAACCAAATGGGTTTGACTCACGTCAGACACGATCCCATCGTCTTCGTGAGGAATACCATCCACAAATGAAATGGTTTCTCCTTGACTTTCTTGGAGTAGTGTGTAAGACTTTTGCCACTCTTTGTAACACCACACGATGCGTTGAGGTGGACGATCGAACAAATGACCTTTTTGTTCGATCAAACGTTTGACAAATTCGGTTTTGCCTGAACCACTGGGTCCAGCAATCAACATGTTAAAAGGATGGCGAAGATACAAAGCGTTCCAACTTTGGCGATCTAACTTTTCGTCAATCACTTTGACAACAGAAGAGGAGGTAGACGAGGTAGACGAGGTACAAGAAGATGATGTAGCCATGACTGAGGTAAGAAGATTTTTGAGAAGAAGACAAAAGACCCAAGACATTTTATACGTTTCATACACGTTTATTTTAAAAAAAAAAAAAAACAACTAACACAACAAAAAACATTTTACAAGTCATTAAAGCGAAAGAGTGATAAAATAGCAAAGTAAAATGATCAGGTACACGATTAAGGCTCCCACTAAAAGAATCAAAGTGTCATATAAACAAGTCAATGTACAACATTTTGGTGTCCTAGAAAAAATGGAAGACTTAGGCACTGCTTGGGGTGGTATTCTTCTTGTCATCTTTGTTTTGTAGAAGAATGCTCTGACGACGGCGGTAAGGAAGGGTTGTGTTCCTCAGGGGGTGGTTGTTGTATTTGGACAACGATGGTGTGGTCATCTTTTTCTGTTGTGTCAGGTTCTTCTTCTTCTTTCAGGGTTTCCCATTGAGGTTCCCATTTTTTCACTTTTAGACTCTTATGGACATGTTGCCAAATCTTTGGCAAACTGAGCCACTTCTTGTAGCCAAGATTGGAAACCAAGGTTTCTCCAGGGACGTACATCTTTCCAATTGAAAAGTTGTTGGTGTAACTCACTAGCAAAGCACACTTCTTGAAATGTTTTATAGACAGATAAAGTGTGACGAATGTCTTCTTCACATGGAGGTTCCTCACTGATTTTCATTACCACTCTCAACGCTTTAAGTACAATTTGTCTTTCGTGTACTGATAAAATCAAGTTTTTATAATCTTCTTTTATAATCTTCTTCTTCTACTAAGACCAAAGAAGAACAAAGGGTAATATTGTTTTTTTTTTATTTTTGGACTCGACAAATTAGTCCAAAGCAACCACGGTTCCTCCAAAATAATCCAAGGCAAACACTTGTCCTCAAAAATATTCCACAACGAATGTCCTGGAAAACGAATTCCAAGATAAGCAGTCACTAAGACACATACCACATAACGTCCAAAATTCAATGGAAAGAATTCTTGTAACAAGTCTTTATAATCCTCTAAGGCCTGAACACGATCGTTGACTTCCTTCCACGGAATCCGTTTCACGAGTGACGAATAGAGCCCAGACATACGGTACTTTATAGGGTGAGATGGCTAAGGTAGGTATCTTGGGTGGCATGTTTTTATATCCAGGCTCCCAAGGATGATACCTTTTGAGAAAGTCTCCTTCAACGTAGTGCCAGCAATAGATGTTTCCCAGGATCAGTCTTCTATGACTTTGGAAGAGAGCATAGTGTACAGCTCGAGAAATGACTTTGAGTTTACGTTTCACTTGGATCTTGACAAACTCTCGGTAAATCTTTTGACGTAATTCCAAAGGCAAGCCACGAATGTACTCTGGTAAAGTTTCCGACTTGGAAAGAAGTAACTCTCTTTTGTATTCTTCACGATACTCGTGATAGTTTTTCTTCAAAATCAGACTTCTGATATGTCGAAAGTCACGATAGTACGCAAATCGAGGAATGAATTGAAGTTTGCGTTTCACTTGAATCTGGACCAACTCTCCGTAAATACGTTTTCGCAACTTCAAAGGCAAGTCACGAATACGATCTTCTAAGCTAGGTATATACTGAAAAATGTGTTCTTGCAACTCCAAAGGTAAACCACCAATGTACCATTGTAAAGTAGTATCCTTCTCCGACATGTTTTTTTTTTTACTTCTTCTTGGTGACAAAATACTCACATGCCAACCAAACGGAATCGGTGGGTAATGAATATCCAAAAAAAGTATCAGTGATTATCCTATCTAATTTCAAACGACGTAAAGGTGATTCGTCTTGAGGTGACAGTTCTTGTAACAGCTTTTGGAATTCTTTTCTATTGGTCACATTTTTTTCCTTCACTTGGTTACATCGAATTCTATATTCCACTGCCACATTGTAGGTGGTACCCTCCAATTTCTTAAAAGTGTCATGTAGTTTTTCATGAATGTCTGACCATTTGAATATCTTAGCCCAAATCAGATGTCTTATCACATTCAAATACCAATGGTTAAAATGTTTGTGTCGTAAAGGATGTAACTGTTCTTTACGTTTCACTTGAATCTTGACCAATTCTTTGTAAATACGTTCTCGTACCTCCAAAGGTAAACCACGAATGGGATCTTCTAAGCTAGGTATATACTGAAAAATGCGTTCTTGCAACTCCAAAGGTAAACCACCAATGTATTCTTCTAAAGAAGTATTCTCCTCTGACATGGAATTTTTTTTACTACCTCTTCTTCTGTTTGGCATCTGGCTCATCGTACCCGTACTCTTCTAAGGTCACTAAAGGTAAGAACTGACAGTGCGGAGACCATCTGGCATGTTCAATGTAAGCTGAGTCGGTAGGCTCCCATTGGTGAAGTTTCACACCACAACTGAAACATTGAACTTTATCTCCTTCTCCCGAGTAGATAAATCCAGATCTGGCTAAAACTTCGGGTTTAGGTCCATTTTAATATTTTGGCCACTTGTTTTTGAATGTCTCGAGTCGACTTTCATACTTGAAATAACTAGGCAAAGACACAGGTATTCTGACATGCGAATAATTATCAATACCTATTCCCTTGTTGTTGGAATGGTCATTACAGGTACTTTTAGTATTTCCACTAAAGCATAAAGGTCGTACTGCATCTTTAGAGGGTTGTCGATGAGTGAGACTTCCAGATGATCCTGAATCCAAGATGTTACAACATACAGAATCCGTTTGAACATGTGAATCGGGGATGCCAAACCGTACGGAATCCGTCTCGTCGCATGGTACTGTATCACACTCCAAGTCGTGATGATGGTACTTGGAGTTCACACCACCACCAACACTAGATTTCTCCCTTGGTAATGGTGGGTGGGTGGTAGTTTGAGTACTCTTATTGTAGTTATGTGGAAGGATGACAAAATGACTCATCTTCTTGCTCGGTCAACGCTGAAAGTCAGAATGAAGGGTTAGGTTTGGAAGGGGTTCCTTTTTTATACCTGTCGACTGTACCATCCGCAAATTATTGTAATGTGATCCGTGGAAACGCCAAAGAAAGGTAAGCACAGTTTGGTGACCATCTGACATGTTCCAGGAGAGCTGAATTCTTACAATCCAAACGAATAGTGACACCACAACTAAAACACTGTACTTTGGTTCCCTGTCCAAAGTAAACAAATCCTGCTCTGGCTAAAGAGTGGGAAGTAGGTAATCCATTTTTCCTAAGTTTTTTTCCTTTTTTGAATGTGTTCCATCGATGGGTACAATAACAATAGTCAGGCATGTGTTTAGGCCAATTTTTGAACGTCTTCAAGCGACTGGCACACTCACAATAGTCAGGCAAGGCAAATGTTGAAGTCATCTTGGTGTTGTCTTTTTTTTCTGTTCAAGAGGGTTTCCTTTTTTTATACTCCAAATCAGCGTGTCCGTAAGGTAAAGTCGTGTGGTCTGGAAGTCTCACTCGCTTCTGGTACACAATGCGGTACACTTTTTGTACAGGTCGAGTAACGATTTAATGATTAGGTAGTCGTACGATCTTGTGAGATTCTAACGTGTGCACTTGAAAGTCTTCCACTTGTCCAGACAGTAAAGCATTTTTTAAAACCTCAAAGTTGACTACTTGGTTGGTTCGATAGTTGAGAGTCAATCCTTTGACTTTACAGGAGGTGTGAAGTTGAATTTGTGGGTCTCGGTATCGGTAGCCGTAATTTTTAGGGCCACCGCTGGTAAAACTCAGAATGGTGTCTTGAGGGTGTTCGTCTGTCCAGGCTCCTAAACGATCTCCTTGAATGGTAGGGTGAGGGTAACCGGGTCGATGAATGTAGATGCAACTGTCGGTATCAAAGTACAGGACACGATCTCCCAAAACTTCTAACGCTTCGTCGTACAATTTCAATCGAGCATGAGCGGTCACGTAGGCGGCAATGACTACGTTACTAAACTTGTCAGGTTTGACAAACTTGGGTTCTTCTTCGAAATTGACTCTGATCAAATCATCGCGGACGATTTCGACGTGTTTGACTAGTATACTTTTGTCGTCCACTAGTTTAAAGTAACGATACGGATCGGTGACGTATTCCGTTTTGGGTAAGATCATACGTTGGGCCATTTTTCCCCACAAGCAATTGAGCATCACTTTGGCAAACGATCTTTTTCCTTCATTTGTTTCCACCTCTTCCAAAGAGATGCCTTCGATGTCACGGTACTCTTCTTTGAATCGTTCTTGGTCTTCGGGAGTCTGACACCACGAAGGATAACCACTAGCTTCTTGTTTCAGTTTTAAAAACTGATTGACGTACCCCGAGAAAATGCCTGGATGATTCGTGGCGTCGTCCTTTTGGTATTGGGCTGTAGTTGGAAAGTGCCAGATTTCGTACACTTTCAACAAACGGTATCCACGATCCAGTGCCCGAAACAATTCGGCACTAACCCACGTTCCTGTCAAAGACCGTTCTTCCTTCGTGTGGTGACAGGGATGATCTTGGTTGCACGTTTCAGCCCACGTCCTGCATGAAAGGAAACATCATTTTTCCTTGACAATGGTGAGGCAAGATGGGATGGTACAAGTTTGTCGGAGGTAAGACTTTACATTTAATTAATCCTTCGTATTGACGAATGTGTTCCACGTCGATGTGTTCCGTCAAAATTTCAGGGTGACCGGTGGGAAAACGAGCATATTTACACACCCAAGGATACAACGAACACACGTCGATGTATTTGATTTCTTCTCCTTGGGATTCATGCACGTCGTACAGCAAGCGAGTGGCATTGGTTCGTCCTCCAAATAAACTGTGTCGCGGATCTAAAGGTTCGATGTCGGCCGCGTCGTAACTTTGAGTAATGTTCTTAAATTCAGGATCGGTTTTCAAACGTCGATCGTACTCGTGCTCCCACATTTCTACCACTTGGTATCCTTGACTTTCTAAGTGAAGTCGTCGTTGGCAGGTCTGTTCGTATAACTGTTCCATGGTAGAATCTGAATAAGGGCCTTTCATCTCTCGATCAGGATAACAAGTAGGGCATCCGTGAAACAAGCAACCCTGAAACTCGTATACTGTGTGCGGGTTTTCTAAATCAAATCCATCCACGGAATAAGCTCCAATCTTCTTTTCTCCTCCTCCGTTTCTAGCATGTTGTATCCATTTGTCTTCTTTTTGACACAAGTAATGAAACCAACGTAAAGCTTTGACCGAATATTGACGACTAGCAAAGAGAGACGTGTTGGAGTCGATGATGGCTAGTTGGTTCTCGGGCATGAAATTTTGCCTGTAGACTAAGGAACAGGCTTTAGGTAAGGTGGCCTCATCTTTCAAAGGATCGACCTCTCCGTGATCGAGAAATAACTCTCGAAACTTTCCACAACAACGTCTTAAAATATCCACATCGGATCGACAATACTTCAACATCTCTTCTTGAAAGTCAAATGGATCGGACTGGTGAGCGCGGTACAAAGTGTGAAAAGCTTCTCGCTGTTCGGGGCGCATTCCGTCGGGGTCGTAATCATGAAGGTCAGGCAAATGAGGTAGGACAGCATATTGATTAGCTTCCGTGTTGAAGAAGTGAGAAAAGTATCCTTTAGCCATTTCTGTCATGCCAAAAGTTTTTGGCATGCGACTCAAAGGCATGGCCAAATAACTCATAGAATCTTTAAACTGTACTTGTCCTACTTTCATGTAGATGAGTTTTTATTCGTTCATGGTGACTTCAGGGCGTTCGGTACCATGGTTCAAATAATAATTTAACAAAAACTGTCCATCGTATCCCGAACAATTGTGAGCTATGACGGTCGCATACCGATGACAATCTCCATAACGTTGAATGTCTTCTTCGCTCCAACTCTCGTGGGTGGTAGGGTCTAAAACCCATTCAGCAAACTCAGACAAAGTGTTAACTCCACGAAAGATTTTTTCACGTCCTCCTGGAATCCGACTACAATGAGGACAGTGAAAGTGAATCGATTCTTGAATACACTGATCACAAGCCCGATGAGCCACACAAAAATTGGGAATATGAATGCCTGTTTCTTGCATGCATTCGAAATCAAAAAAGATGAAATCTACTTGTTTCTTGTTCTTGTTCTTCTCTATTTCTTTCTTCTCTGTCTTGTCAAACTTTTGAATAAAACATTGATGATCAAAATCGACAATCTGGTGACAAATAGAACATTTTTTCTTGCCAGCACAAATGTGTGACTTGGAGTTGTTGGTACAAATTAGTTGTCCACACGTGGAACACAATTTCAATAAGTCGCAAGCACATTTGTGTTGGTGCCCTTGTGTCTTACGATGCTGTTGGTAACAAGAGGGACTGACAAAACGACGTCGACACGTTTCACAATGGACGTGTTGTTGTTGTTGTTGTTGTTCAGGAAGGCATGGTTGGTCCGCTAAACAACCCCGACATCTTGCTCCGCAATGAGTGTGTCGCTCCCGATTAGTAAACCCATGGTTGCATTTCTCGCAGTAGTATCCGTATCCCAAAAATCCGGTGATACTGGTGATGGTATCAAAATGTTCTTGATGGTAATAGAGATGAATGTATTTTCCCTCAGGGAAATCAGGGCCTCGAAACAGTAGAGCTCCGCGCACTTCTTGAGGGTGAACTTTCAAAGTATAATGAGGAGCCAAAACATCTTGAAGTTGCTGCATTTGAGAAATGCCACACACGGTCTCTTTAGGGATCCCAGCTTGTTGCAACAGGAATTCTGCTTCGTTTCGTTTGTTTGACTCTGTCCGATTGTTGAATGCTCTTCCAGGCTTTTTTCCATTCTTTACTCTCGTTCTTGTTGGCAAACGTACGCCCCACCACAATAGCCCGAGTCAAGCACATCTGGTCTTGAGTATTGTTAATTTGAACGACACTACGTTTGCTAGTACGAAGATCGTCCACCAATAACGGTTTTCTACTTCGTCCACTTCCTCGAGGTGGAGCAACGTGTGTCATGTAGAGTGTGGCCTTTCCATCCGTGATGGTAAACTTGTCATTGGATTGTTGCACGTGTTCTATTTTGGACATGACTTTGTCTGGTGTTAATTCTGCCGGGGTACTGAACTCGATCCAAACAGGACTCTTCAAATTGTCATGATGAATAGACAGTCTCAAGCGATCATCTTCTTTGGCTCCACATTGCCGTTTCAAGTTCTGTAACACAGAACCCCACAAATCACTAATGAACCCCGCCGCTTTCTCGGGAGGCACTTCGGACTTGAAGTCTTTGAAGTGAACCGTGTGAGTGTAAGCTGTAGTTTTAAATTTTCGAGAGGTAATTTTTTGAGTCTCTCGAATCCGATAATAATTTTCAGGAGGAGCTAAGGTACTAGGTAGTCTTTTTTGGTCTGGGGTTCTGGTGTTGGTAGTGGTGGATTTTGTTTTGGGTGGTTTTGAAGGTGGTAAGGTTTCAGGTTCGCTCATCTCCTCTTCGAAGTCACTTGCATGGACTTGAGCTAGTAGTTGATCTAATGGTGTTTCAGGTGGCACGGAAAATCGTCGTCGTGGCCTCTTTGTTTCTTCTTGTTCTTCTTCTTCTGGTTTCTCATGGTTTGGGCGTGATCTTTTCATCTTAAAGTTTTACTTTGAAACTGATTCAGTTTTCACCCAGGTACCTTTATATAGAGAGAGGAGAGTATATAAAGAGAGACCTTCGTACCTTCAGAATCAGTCTTTGGTGATTGAACTTTCAAACTGTAAAAGATGGAAGAGTCAAGAAGACGTATTCCAAAGGGTATGCATCCTTCTTGGTATTATTGGAATTATATAGCCAGAGGAAGTACAGTGAGAGATAAAAGTCAAGATACTTGTTATATCTGCCAAGAGAAAGGTCATTGGGCTCCAGAATGTCCACAACGGCAACAAAGAAAAGAACAAATTCAAAGCTATGGAACAAAATTGAGAGATAAAAGTGAAGATACTTGTTATATCTGTCAAGAAAAAGGCCATTGGGCTCCAGAATGTCCACAACGTCGAAACCAAAAAAAAAGAAAAGAGAGACAAAACAAAAGATATATGTTATCATTGTAAAGGACCAGGACATTGGTCTTCGGAGTGCCCTCAGAAAGAAGAAGAAAATCTACCAGAGGAGAGGGGGGAAGCGGAAGGATCTTCAAACCTAGAAGAAGAAGAAGAACATATCATCAAGAAAAGTAAGAAGAGAGTGAGATGGATGGAAGACAGTGAGAATGAAGAAGAAAATGTACCAATGGAACCCATGAAGAAGAAGAAGAAATTCAAGAAGAACAAGAGAGACAGAGAGTGAAAAAACAAAATGAACTTTTGTTTTTTTTTTGGATTGTGGTGTTATATGTTATTGGTGAATTATTTTGTAAAAAACAATTGAGAGAATACACCAGACTGGAAAAAAAGTAAGTGATTTTGTGTTATTTTGTTTTAGAGTATGGATGCACGCACGCACTCACACTTATATACAACACAATGGGATTTTTTTAAAGTTTTACTTGATTTTGGCAATTTGATTTCTTTTCTAGAAATCTGGGGGGCCCTTAAAAGGACCGTTGGGGGTGTTTGTTTGGTTCTAACAAACTTATATCAACTTCAATTGTCGTAGTCCTTTACCACGACCCAATCCAAATCCTGCTGCTGCTACTGCTGGTGCTTTGCCCATGGTGGTAGTCATTGGTGTTGGTGTTGGTGGTGGTGGTGGTGGTGGTGGTAGCATCTCACTAGAACTGGTAGGTTTGGAATGTTTAGCTCGTGATGGTCTTTTTCGCTTTGGTGGTTGATCCAAAGAATATTTGTATAATTCCCTCAGATATTTCAACTCTGATAATATCTCTTCTAAAAGACTCACCGTTTTTTCTTCCGGACTGACTTCCTTTGCTGTTTCCTTCTCCTCCTCTTCTAACTGTTGTCTGATTTCTTCCTCACTTTTTCTTCTTCTCTCTTCTTCTTTCTGCTGCTGAAGAAGAAACATTTCTTCATCCTCTCGTTGTTTCTTTAAAAAAATTTCCATCTCTTCCTGTTGTTTCTTTTTAAATTCATCCATCACTGGTGTAGCAACAACAGTAGCAGCAGTAGTAGTAGTCTCAGACTCAAAATCTTGATTTAGAAAATCTAAATTAAAGTCTTCCGGCCGGAAGTTCAGCAAAGTAGCAGCATTAATCATTGAAGGCTCACTCCAATACATAGTTGTCTTTCCGGTCTCCATTTAGGCTGACGAAAAAGTAATAAGCCCTACGAACGCTGCGAAACCTTTATACCTTCAATGACGTCATACCCCTACTCTCTTCCCATTGGAAGAAAAGCCGACCCACTTGTAACGCGAAATTGGATTGGTAGTTCATTTCGATGCATTTCAATCCGATCGTAAGGTATATATACCACCGCTTGTCTCATAAAGCTTCACCGGTTTTCTCCAAGACCACTCATAAAGAAACAAAACAAGATGTTTTTAACACAGACTATCCCATGTATATCAGAACTTCACGGGTCATCACCAAGATGACAGAGACTGCTATCTGGAAAAGGCGAATGTATGTGGCAAGACAAGGCTGTTTGAAGCGGGTACTTCACTACGGACCGGAAATCCGTAGAAGCCTTAGAAAAAGAAGGCCCCCCAGGAGATGTGAATGTTAAACCCAAAACAAACAAAAACACCAACGGCCCTTTTAAGGGCCACCCATTTTTCAAGAAAAGATTAATTTTCTATGATTGCTATATATATAAAAATGAATGAATGTGGGTATGCTTGTATAGAGTATGTTTGTGTGGTTTTTTTTGTTTTTTTTGTTTGTATGTATGGTTTTTTTTTGGGAAAAAAATGGGGATGTTTTCCTTCACGTCCGCGCTTCTAACATATAAAGCAGTGTCTTCCACAGTTGCGCCATTCACACTTTCACTCTACAAGAATGATGAACATAATAGAAAATCTACAGGAAGCCTGGGACTGGATGGTGGAAGTTAAATATTATAGAGAAAGAATGATGTAGTGGTATCCAGTGAACCTAAACTGGGAAATAGAACACTTAACCTACATTAACTTGATTATGGGTTTAATTCAAGAAGTGAAGAAGGAGGAGGAAGTTAAGAAGAGCAAGAACTCCTCTTCACCTTCTCGAGTAGGACTTCTTAAAGAAGTCTTGGATTGCTTAAAAAAATTAGATGATAATTTAAAGTGTCCAATCCTCACTCGACAAGAAGCGGCCCTGCTCCGAGTTGAAACTATTGTTAAAAAAATTATGGAACAGGAAGTCGCAAAAATCAAGTTAATGTGGGCTAAGGAAAAAAAAAAGAAAAAAAATTCAATCGTCTGAACTTGAACTGAATGAAAATTCAGGACAAGTTCAGACAATTGAATCATCCCGACTGGATACCCGAGAAGAAGAAGGAGGAGAAGAAGAAAAACAAGTTCCACCTCCCAGGCTTTCTAACTAAATGTTGGAGGAAATAAATAATTCTCCTCCAACGGCTCTTTTAAGAGCCACCCATTTTTCAAGAAAAGATTAATTATTCCCATCATTGCCTACCCTTCTTACCGCCATGTTAATTTCCCCCTTGACGCCAAAGAGTCCCCCAATGTTAATGTTTTTACCTGGTGACACTCTGGCGTCAATGGGATTTTAACATTGTGACGCCAAAGGGTCCCCAAAAAATCTTGACGCTCAACACTCACCATATACTACTGTTCATTTACGTAAACAATGGATGAAAAACATCCTTACACGTGAGCGCGTCGGAACTACATGGGATATGCTCCTATTTAACTTAGATCTTCTCAAATCGGGCCGCTTTGGCAGCTGGGATAGGATGATGTCAGCGAACGTGAGCAGTAAAGTTTGTCGTTCCGACCAGCGAACCTCACCTCCATTCCCGACAAATGGCAAGTTTATCGATTAACTTTCCATCTTTCTTGGAGAATTTGAGCTAAAAATGCTGCAACACGAGTGATTTTTCCCTTTTAAACGGCACCAGATCATGCATTACTTCAGGCTCCACATCTTCCTTTTTTTATGGTCGTTGCTATTGCAGCCGTGATACAATGTGCAGTTCAACAATTTTCTTGGTGGACACATCTTTCAGAAATCTTTTGTATTTGTTCGGGTGGAGGGTGGGGTAGAACAACCGACATTTAAAGAGACAAAACATCCAAACTAAACAAATAAAGGCTGAAGCAGAAATTGTATTTGTATACTATCTAGAGAAATAGCGAAAAAAACGGTTCATTGGCAATGTATCGCGGTACACGTACCGCCAAGACTCGTACCGCAGCATACCAGTATACCCGTAAAACCGATCACTCCTTGTTAAATCAATAGACGGAGTACCATTCTTATAATCTTCATTGCCATTAAGTCGATTTAGGTATTAAAACTTATGTGTGTAAACAGAAGCACGTGATCCAGTTGCTCCTTGAAATGTATTCTGTACTTTCCTTACTCTCTGTCTTGTTGCCATGTCACTCTTTTGTTTTTTCTCAGACGGAGCGTATTTATCAAGTGTCCACATCGCCCCCTCCGCAACGTAATTCGATAACGGAAGTGCTAACTAAGTGAACGGAGATAAGTTTTGCGGAAAAGGGACTGGAGCAAAACATATTATTTACAACCTGGGGTGTGCTTTAGTGCTTTGACAAGAAAGTTTTTCATTTTCAATTGTTGTTTGGGTGTGCTTGTGACCTTGCTTATGATGAAAAAGAAATGAATTCATGTTTAGAATTCAGCAGAACCAAGGTAACTCAAACATATGAGTAGTGATTTACGCCGAACCGTATTTCTGGTCGCAAGCAGCAAATCACAACCCAGTATTTTTTTTTTTTTTTTTTTTTACAAAAGAATCATTTTTTATCTTTTTTTTTTTTTTTACAAAAGAATCATTCACATTTTTCTTCTAAACCCTTAACTTGTATTTTCTCTAAAAGCAGTTGAAGTTTGAAACATTTTTATTAGTAACTAAACTATCCAATTAAAAATATTTTTGCTGTGCCGAAAATTGCAGCTAAACGCCTCTTTAAATTCGTGGCTATGCCTTCTGATGGGGACGGAGGTCCCATTGTCTTCGTAGAGCGATACTTTTACTTTGGATCTAAAAAATTAAATTAATTGTTTTTATCTATCTATCATTGATTATTATTTGACAGAATTTGAGGTAGTTTTCCATCTTTCATTCTCCTAACCTGACAGCAATGCAACAGAGGCCAAAATATGGTGTGAGACAACGGTTTGCCCCGCGGTAAGTTCAGCAAGAGAAGACAACTGCTGCGTTCATCACGTAAACGTCCATTCTTGCCCGCTTGCGATGACGGAAGTTGGTTTATGCGGCCCTTGGATCTCTCCCAACGGAAAGATTGTCACACATTCCCAAGCTGTTGTCGGCCCGATTACAACCGGAAATTGGACCAGCCACATTTCCGGTTTATACACAGAGGGCGTGACGTCATTGATCGCACATTTCAAAATTGCTGGCGTCCACGTGGCTTTAGAGAAACGGATTAATGTTGAATCCAAAGCAGGTAATAATAATTATAAGTGGTAGTAGTACTAGTAGTAGTAGTAGTGGCACTAGTAGTAGTAGTAGCATTGATTACAATAGGTTAAACGTAACACGCACTACTACATCTTTAGTTCCTTTTCAGCCAGTAAGTAAAATTCGAACTGCACACATAGCACAGCCATTCTATTGACAAGGGTGACATAACTTTACATACATAGGAGATGCTGATTACAACTTTTGTTATATTTCAATTCTCTCTGAAAAGTATAAAAGAAAATGTGATGTTTAATTTGTCTTTGCTTTGCTTATCAGGGTTAACAAAGATTGCTTTGGTCAAGTTCCTGAACTCTGTTTGAAACCTTGTGTACAGTCGGAAAAAAAATAAACAAATAAAAAAAAAAAATTGGCATGAAGTGGACATGAAAAGTTTCACCCGGCAAATATTCTGACGGTGACGGACATAGCCCCCGCCTCCCCCAGGTTCATCGTACCAGGATCGGGAGGGGATGGGAAATGGTTAGGGATTGGGGATAATCATAACACATTAGTATTTTTTGCAAAAATAATACAAACTTTAACTGTATTGAATCATTCTTCCTGTTTTATATCTATACCTTTAAGTAAGTAAGCAAGCAAGTAAGTAGATAGGTAGGTTGTTTGATAGAGAGGACAGTAAGTATGAGGTATATCCAACATTCATGAGTTATCCCCTCATTAGAGACATCGTTGATCTACTCAAGTATGATTTCTATTTATGTGTGTAAAGTTGTTAGACACAAAGCATCAAATAGAGGACACCCCACCCAATCGCCCCCACACTCCCAATCGCATAGTTTTTACTATCTAAACATCCATTCCATATTTCCTCTGATAAGCAAATATCATAATTTATCAGATTAATTTAACTAAAAGACATATATGTCTCTCTTGGGTTCGTGTATTAAGCTTAAATTCGTAAAATCTCACATACAACATTTATCATCAATTGCCACAGTTTACAAGAACCAAGGATATAATTCGTAAGTTAATTGATTGCTATCCAATCAACCTCAACTAATCTATTTAATTCCCTAGCCCGATCATGAAAATCAAACTTGTTTATTAGACGTTGTATGTCCTATTTATTAACAAACGACACAGTATTAACTAATTAGGGTTTTATGAATTGTATAATTAGTTCCTACACAATCAAGATATTTCTGGCATAACGAAATTCTATTCAACAAGAGATTCTTGTATTTATTAACTTTGAGAGTTTCTACTTCGTATTCGTATCTTATCACAAGAGATACCCAAACTTGATGGAAATATAACTCATTCACTTTGTATTTTCTAATGTAATTGTTTATGACATGTGGCAACTCTAGGAAAAATCGACATGTAAAGGGAATATATGCATTTGTATCCACTAATTACATTTTATGCATATACTGGTAAAAAAGCACCCTTTATGTCATTTAGTACCATTGTGGTTTGTGATGACATATTTTTGGAGTCGCTGATAAACTATATGTTGATATCTGTAACACTTTTATAACAATGTCAAGCGTGGGAAAATATTTTTATTTCAAGGGTTGAAGGTGTTAATTTTGATTTCTTCTTCTATAAGCAGATGTTCAGTACTTCACTGAAATAGCTATATCTGCCATGTTTTTATACTAGTACTACACCCATTTTGTTTATTTAATAAATTAATTGCAATTTACCTTTTAGATCAATCATGAAGCAGGATTATATTTCAATTATTGTTATTATTATTATTATTATTATTATTATTATTGAAATTTGTATAGAAGCGTTATATCTAACGTTTCAAAGAAGTTGATAGTCGCACCTGATGCACCTAGTCCTCATATTGCTTTTTTGAAACGGTGGATAGGGAAAGAGAGAATGCAGTCTTTTGTGAGTGGGGCTAGGGCGGGATAAAAAAAATCCCGCATTTGATAAAATAGTATTACTTGATTTTAATTTCGTCGAAAAATCTCGTTGGTCGATGGTGTCTTGCCCGGTTCTTTAGTTCTTTCAGAAGAAATCACGATTTAAACAGAAGCTCTCTCTCTCCAGTCACTTCCTAGACAAAGGAAGAAAGAACTGCACAACAAAATGCAACAACGAAAAGTTCTTGCGAATCGATTGTTACTGACTATTACCACTATTTTACTATTATTTATAATAATAATTTTCAGTGTGTGGAGATAGCATCTGTGATGGTGGAGAGGGTGAAACCTGTAACAAGTGCCCGGCTGATTGTGGACAGTGTCCCCTAAAAGTGTACGAGTTAGCCCTTATTGGAGTCGGCGCCTTCGTTTTTGTGTTCCTTTTAGGGGGTATATTTGGAGTAAGTATAAGAACTTCATACAGATGTTCATCAATAAAAGCATAAATGGTACTGTCGCTTGTTTCTCAGTCTCGTCGATGAATGCCTTTTGGTGTTCCTATGCCGCCATACATAGAATATTCTAAACCAGTTAAGATTCTGGCCTTCATCTTCATGAGCATTTCACATACATTGTTAAAAAGGGTGAAGAAAAAGACGGAAACCTACTGGCGTTTTTTTTTTTTTTGTTTTTTTTTTTTTGTTTTTTTTTTTTGTTTTGTTTTCTAACAAAGAAAGTAAGATCTTAGAAACGAAATTACAGAATTGAAGTGCCGACATCATCATTTTTGGTTACTCGTTGTTCAGTTCTGATGACCTGGTATAAACTCTTTTCCTGAAAGAAACTGATTTCTAAACTCTAAACTTATATTTATGTTGTGTTTTTTTTTTTATCTCCCTTATTTTCTTCAGTCTCCTGTTTTGTAGGTAATTTTCACGTGACAATTTAAAGAAATGAAGTTACAGATTGTTGTGTGAAAAGTATAGGCTCATATGGTAGACACTGAAAATGTTAAACTGGCTTAAATTTTTGAAACCATGTTTATGATCCAAATTATCATCAACTAAATTTAATACATTAAAAATATCCCAGCTGTACGTTAAAGTGTATTCCTCTATGCGAGACGAATATATTATCTAATGGTAGTGCCGAGTCGTGTATAAATGAAAATATGTTGGTCTAGAAAAAAATCCTTTTTTATTAGCAAGTTAACTGTATGCTATTATTTGAATACTGAATTTGTTTACACATAAAGTTTTCATTTCCATAAATCACCGTTGTTGTTCTTGTTCTTCTTGTGTTTCTTATATGTGAAAGTCATTTAACTGGAAGAAAATTAATATAATTTGTACAGTTTCTACATAATGAAAACTTTATTCAAATACTCTACATGAATTTTTTTAAAAATATTAACCCAATCCATATATAATCTTTTCTCTAATACCTCAGATTGTTTCAAACTTGAAAATCTATTATGATAATTAACTTTGACAAAATTGAATGCGGGTAAACGTAAACGAGAACTTGTTAGTACGAGCTCTGCTTATTGCCAATTGCCCTACGGATTAAAAGGTGCCGCCGCCAGTGGTCCCCACATTGAACGGGTGCTTTCGATTAGAAATAAAGACAATGGGTAGAATTCATGTCAACAAAGTTAAGCAAATATTTGAGGAGAAACTGTTTTTGAAATCCAACAAAAAAATAAATGAAACAAATTGCATTGTCAGGTTTATTTGATTCCAAATACTTTCTAAGATAGAAGGACGAATACAAAAAATTAATTGATTTCAAATATTGACTCAGTTATTGTGAATACATAATTATTTGTACCCGTGTACGGAGGTGAAGTTATTTGTAAAGAATAATTGTATGAATGCTACAATTAATGTCTACTATTTCATATACCAGTGTCACCTCCAATATGAGATGTTCTCGTCACTATGTACTATACAAATTAATATACCATACAAATTAATATACTATACAAATTACAAATTAATATGCTATACATATTAATATACTATACAAATTACAAATTAATATACTATACATATTAATATACTATACAAATTACAAATTAATATGCTATACATATTAATATACTATACAAATTACAAATTAATATACTATACATATTAATATACTATACAAATGACAAATTAATATGCTATACATATTAATATACAATACAAATTACAAATTAATATACTATACATATTAATATACTTTACAAATTACATATTAATATACTATACATATTAATATACTATACAAATTACAAATTAATATGCTATACATATTAATATACTATACAAATTACAAATTAATATACTATACATATTAATATACTTTACAAATTAATCAACCTGAATTTAATTATAATATTAAATATGATTTCTTTGTATAAACATGTGCAAGGTAGATACATTTATCAAAAGTTGCGTTCATATGAAACAGTGTATGTATGTATGTATGTATGTATGTATGTATGTATGTATGTATGTATGTATGTATGTATGTATGTATGTATGTATGTATGTATGTATGTATGTATGTATGTATGTATGTATGTATTGCGACTTATTAATGAAAAAGATATCACTACTATAACAAGCAAGAAACAACAAATTAAAATTTATAAAAGATAACGTATACATTATTTTAAAAAATGTATTTTAACAATATTTAAAAAACTTTTTTAAAAAAAGTAGTATCGTTAACAGAACACCAAACCGAAAATTTAACTACATAGCATTTACAAACTGCACCCTTTTCCTATGATTAAGGTCTACTTAGAATAACACTTTATCGATAAACTTTGATTGAATATGAATGGAGATAATGCACTTTATAAATACAAAACTATTTGTACAATTAATAATTCTGCTAATTCCAGACCACAAACAAGATTCCTAACAGGTTCCTTATTACTCAAGCTTTGGATAATGTTGCTACATACCTGATTAATTGTTATGAATATGCTAATTTCAGACAACTTTTCAAGGTCTATTTAATTTGTTCACCATAAGTCTCTGTAATTTTGTAAGTTTCTCACCATTACCAAAACAGCCCTGCAGGTTTGAGATCGACTGATTGCTTAAAATTGGAGACGTTTTTTTACATGGTGTGTACTGTAGTCTGAGCCGTACCAGTCTCAGCAGAGCTGTAAGTGGCTGATGTATCTACTCTTTGAAGTCTGCCGCCCAGTAAGGTTTTGAAATATACATCATTAGTTGTCAACACTCAGTGTCAGCCATACTGTCACTTTGAGCTCTGAGCGTACACATGCATCTTTAGCAAAACGCAGGCTGCGATCCTTTTGAGAGTTAGGGGCAGTAGATGGACTTGCTGAAAATAAACGTTTACAGACAATTTGCTAAAATCTATGATTAACACTTAGACTCAGGTCTTCCCTTACCAGTGTCCACATAAGTTTGATATGGTAATGGTGACTAGACAGGACATAACGCGTGAATCGACATTGTACTCTGTATTGGGTATTGTAAATCGATTGATCTATCGCCAGATCAGAGGCAACCAAGCCTACTCATTCGTACACAGCATCATACAAAATAAAATTTGTTTCATTTGACAATTACACAAATATGAACTAGTATAAACGCTAATAGTGAAAATTTCACAAAACTTGGTTGAACATGATGAATGTATGCACATTGAAATTTGTATATATTAAACAGTGCTAATCAGCTGGGTGAGAGACATCAGACCAGAATGTCCGTTTAATTTACCATTGTGCCTGTGATAACGTAATTTATAATACCTTTTCTGGTGATAGTATTGATCAGTGGCCCATGGGTATCGGCACGTGTTTGACTTTGACGGGCATTGGGGGATAGATTAATATGCACAATAAACTGACTATAGTGGCAGAGATAAGTTAACGGTTTGGACGACAGGGGCTTATTATTTGGGCGTATAGGTAGAATAAAGGGAAGTCCCATATGCCGTCCATTCGTATAAATATGGTGAAGTCGAGTGCATAATACTGCATGACGTCCGCTAACGGAAACCCTGTGAGGTTAGTTGTCACTACATTGAAAGGTGGTTCATGTCAACTATGTTGTACAAACTTTGAGAATATACTGTGTTTTGAAACACAGCCAAAATAAATGGTCGAATTCATGTCACTTATGTTGTGCTGATATTGAAGAAGAAACTGTGTGAAATCCAGAGAAAATAAATGGAACAAATTGTATTGTCAGGTTAATATGATAATCTTCAAATAATCAGCAAATGCGCTTAAAGATAGAAGGACTAATACAAAACTTTAATTGACTACAAATATTGACTCAGATGTCGTGAGTACATAATTATTTGCACCCATGTACGGAGGTGAAGTTGTTTGTAAAGAATAATTGTATGACCGATACACATGTCTACTGTTAAATATACAAGTGTCACCTCCAATATGAGATATTCTCGTCACTATATACTATACATAGTAATCAGCCTGAAATCAACTATCGTATTAAAATATGACTTCTTTATATATAAAAATGTGCACAGTAGGTAAATTTATCTGAAAAAATTTCGTTCATCAGAAATAGTGAAATAAATGTTTTTATTGTATGTATGTATGAGTCTATGTGTGTGTGTATATCTATCTATGTGTGTGTGAAAGAAGCCATGAACACAGTGTAAAACTAGTGTATACAAACACTCACGAAAAACACAAACTCAAAACAACATTTAACATAGAGAAAAAGTAAAAATACGAAATCCTACATTTCTTCTTGTTTTTTTTTCTCTTTCAGTTATGAACCAAAGAATAAATTATTATCTTTATCAAAGGACTACAAATTTCTATGTGAAAAGCTTGATGCGTCTTTATCGATCATATTCTTTCCTCGTTTGTGGACTCCAGGTGTGGTCGTGGGCCAGAGATTGATTATAAATACACATATTGTTATTTTTCGTTATGATTTGTAATCCATATATATATATATATATATATATATATATATATATATATATACACCTGACTGTTTTGTTCCTAGTACTTACAATATCAAAGGAGGAAGCTATTGTGGGATGAAAGTTGGATTATTCCGCCAGAAAAGATCAGAGAAGGTTCGTATCCATTTACATCCTCCATTCTTTCATATTGAAGAGTAAGTATAGAAGTGCTTTCAACTTCATTCACGCTCCACCCCCATCCACGTTTTCAAATATATACATTTTTTTTGCACCTTTTGTCGGTTCTTTAAATCTTTAGGGCAAATATGGCTGAATTGCAAGCACTTTTCTTTATCTTGGAATAAGAATAAAGTATTTGTCATGTCAATATGATAAACGAATAAAAAGATGCATAAAAATCTGCAAACCTTTTTTGAGAATATTATATATATGTGTGTGTGTGTGTGTGTGGTTCGAAAATAACCATGAGATCACTAACTGATTTAGTTTCTGTGAGTACGTGAGTGGCTGATCAGGCCAGTTTGTGCTCTGAACTGTCCGTGGCACACTGCACAAGAGATGCCGCTTGGGGTTGCTTGATCAATAGAGGACGTGCTGCAGTTCTGAGATTTACGCTGCTCGCGCTTCTGTACTGCCTCTACAATTCTCATCCGTTCAAAGTATGTAGCTCCAGTATGGATAAGACTGCGCTAGGTAGAGCGATTCTGTGCGAGATCTTCCAAGATTCAGGGTCAATGTTGAAATGTTTCAAGAACAACTAGAGGAAATCTTTGAAACGTTTTTTTCTGACCACCCTGAGATCGCTTTCCCTTCTTCAGCTCACCACAGAAGATCTTCTTTGGAAGCAGATCTTCTGATATTCTGGTGAAGTGGCCTGCCCATCTCATCTGTGATTTCATCAGCAGAATGTGGATGCTTGGAATGCCTGCCCGTGTGTGAACCCGGTGTCTGGGACCCTCTCTGCCATCTTATCCTCATCAGTTTCCTCAACAGCACATGTAAAAATGGTTCAGCTTAGTGGCATGGCGTATGTACACCGTTCAACTTTCACATACATACAGCAGGGTCGGCAACACAATGGATTTGTGGACCTTCGATTTTGTTTGTAGACTGATGCCTCTGCGCTCCCACATATTTGCGCGTAGCCTGCCAAAGGCCACACTTGTTTTACAATTCTGGCGTTGGTTTCATCATCGATATGGACTGCGATATGGACAGTGTACTGTCGAGATAGGTGAAATTGTCCATTACAATGAGGGTTTGGCCATTTACTGTGATGGTAGGCTCTACGTAAGGCTTTCCTGGTGCAGGCTGGTGCATCACCTCTGTCTTCCTGATACTGATTGTGAAACAAAAATTGTAACAAGCTGAATAGAAATGGTCCATACTCTGTTGCATGTCGGACTTGGATTTGGCATTCAGGGAACAGTCGTCAGAAAACAGGAGATCACGAACAGTCACTTCCTGTAACTTAGTCTTAGCCTGTAGTCTTCTCAGATTGAAGAGCTTGCCACCAGTCCGGTATCAGATGTCAATCCCAGTGTCATAGTCACGGAAGGCATCAGTAAGCATGGTAGAAAACATCATACTGAAGAGGGTTGGGGCCAACCCACAGCCTTGCTTGACTCCATTGGTGACTGTGAATGGTTCAGATGACTCTCCGTCATGGAAATGCCGAGCCATTACGATGAATATCTCTGGGCAACCAAATTTTGCCATGATCTTCCAGACTGACTGTGTCGAAGGCTTTTGTCAGGTCGATGAATGTTTTAAACACGGGTTGGAGTTCTCTTCCTGACATTTCTCCTGTATATATATATATATATATATATATATATATATATATATATATATATATATATATATATATATATATATATATATATATATATATTGGATGGAACTAAATGGGAGAATCTATCAGTTTGATGGTAGTAACACGTTAACACAAAATGATTCCTTTTTATATAATGTATCGCGGTGTTTCCTCCGGTTACCTGCGGGTTTTGGTTCCACCAACCGTCCAGCATGTAGGTGATATACAAGTTCGCGATGGATCAAATCTGCCAATTCCGTTTGCCATGACCAGCTTATACCAAAACTCTTTCTCATCAGAATTTGTTACGGAACGGAACCTTCTCCCACTAAAAGTTAGGGCCAACTCTTCCATATATTCTTTGAAATCATACCTGAATAAGGATTAGGAAAAAGCTTCAGTCTACTACTACCGAGGTGACAAAATTGCTCAAATTCTACATACCGTCTGTACTCACTCATAAAACCGAGTCCAACTGCAAACTGCACAGACCCTGATCTGCCGTCGCAGATCTTGGTCTATGCAGTTTGTTAGGAGTAATCAGTAGAACAAACAACATCGACCCTGATCTGCGGGCCCATTATGCGATGGTAGATCAGGGTCTATATTGTTTGCAGTTAGACTTTGACTTTTAAGCGAGTTTACACGATAGTCATTGACGATTCGGCTGTAGTTCGCTTCACGCAGATCTCTTGAAATATCATTTCTCACTGAATAACATGTGTTTGTGTGATATGTGTTTGTGTGTTTGTGTGATATGCCGAAAACTGCTAAACATTTTCTTCTAGACTGTCCTAAATTAAGCATTGGTCGAAATCCCGCAGCACAGACTTCACCGCATGATTCTGATGTATCTCCATTACTAACGTGGACTCCCTTGTTATCGTTTGAAAGAAATGATGAGATATTTGGTGCGGTCCAAAAATTCAGAACAGCCACCAACAAATTCACCTAGACTCTTTAACTTACCTCTACGCTGTTGTCTAATCGTGATCATAATTCGTTTTCATATCAGAATATTACAGTGGTCGATTTTAAAAATGTAAAATGCTCAAATTTCATCATAATTCATAAATATTTAAAAAAAAAAAATAAAAATTATGGATGCGTGGAGGGTAGTTCTGTTCGCGTTATAAACACTCATTGAAAATTAGATTTGATTTCTCATGTAAAGCTTTGACATAACACCTTTAAAGGTGCACGAGCTTTGACATAACACCTTTAAAGGTGCACGTGGCTTTAGTGCTGCGGCTTTTTTAACTGATATTTCATCGGCAGGTCTGACTATAGACAAGGGATTAACTGTAGGGTATCTGTCACGTCGGCCTAGAGGAAGAATGTAAGTAAAAAAAAAGACAAGTACTAATTATGTAATAATCAACACTAACATGGGGTTTGAATCCGGTGTCTGATATTGTAATGAGATGTGAAGCTTGCTAGGCGAGGCGAGCAAAGACCAATACAACTTTTTCTCACGGGCTGGCTGGTTGATTTTAATAATTTCATATTCTTCTTTATTATTGTTCAATTTTTATTCTAAAACATTTTGTTGCATTATCTAAATCTTGACTTGGATGATGTCGTCTAACAATAGTGTGCATTTCAATTTCTTAACCTCGAAAGCCAGTTGGTTGATGTTGGATGATTTTGGTTTGACAGCGTCACAAATGGGGACAACATAAGGTAAACACATGGTCTCAAGTCACATAATCAAGTGGTAGGTCAAAAATAATCCAACTAAAGTGCATATGAGAGAGAGAGAGAGAGAGAGAGAGAGAGAGAGAGAGAGAGAGAGAGAGAGAGAGAGAGTGTGTGTGTGTGTGTGTGTTATGGTGTTATGGAGCTATGATAATCGTATATCTCATCCATTTTGTATTATTTCCAGATGATTATCTTTCCATTGCGAATTCCGCGCATTGTTATCACATATTATCTCCCCATTCCCGCCCTTCCGACCCAACCCTATCTCTCCGATAGTGACCTGCGGTCATATAAGCCCATATTCTTCATATGTATTATGTGTATTTTTGCAATGACTTTGCATAAAAAGAGTGTAGTGAAATACTTAAAAATATAACTGCAATTGAATTAATTGTAGATGTGATCTTTGCCCTTTCTCTGATGCAGCGAAAAATTGTACCCCTCTACCATCTGGGCAACTATCTAATACATAGTGTTTTGAAAACTGCCGTCCAGTGGTAGTAGTATAGACGCGATACGTCCTGGCTCACCCACAAATCACCGCATGTTCTTTTTTCAAAAACCAACACCGACCCCCACGAAACAAACATAATTTAATAATAGCCAGCATGAATACAGGCAAGTACCATTTTTATTTTTATTTTCGAAAAGCGGCAACCACACGATAAAAAGGAAATTTTTTGCCGTATTCGTCCTAGCTTGGCGGCATCAAATTGATTGTTTTAAAAAAACCATTAATACAACAGGTTATAACTCTAAATGCATAAATTATTAAGCCCTACCGTTTTATAGCCTAGAAGCGAGCAAAGACAGCCCTGTATACCGCCCGTTGCTTTGTAATTTAGATAAGATTTTAACCCATAATTTAGATTAATTAATTAATAGAGTATTTGGCACCAGCTCTGAGTTTATAAGTTATTTTGTACAAATTAAAAATTATTATGTCCTACCGCTTTCAGCCCCAAGGACGCGAAAAGGATGTGGGCGAGCCTTAGCACGTCACTCTTTACTTAAAATTCAGTCGACTATTAGGGTATTAAATCACAAGCCAGAATGCTAGATGAATTCCTACCTTATATTATTTTTTATATTTTCACATTGATAACATGTACAAAATACAAATACTATTTAAACTTTAGATAGATAAATAATGGACTTAAGATTAAAAAACAACAACTTATAAGTACATTTTTCCTTGTCCGGCAACTCAGTTTAAAGCATTAAATTGGCTAACTAGAGTTATCCAAGTTCAAATAGCAAATGAATTTAACGAGATGAAAATATTGCACAGGAAATAATTATTTTATATACAGGCGATTAAACATTTGTTTATAAATACGCCCAACAAATTGACAATGGCGATACAATAAACAGATTTAAAGCATAGAGTGATATTAAATTCTGGCAAAATCAATTAAATTGGGCAGAATGCATAGCAACATAAGAATGTGATATATCTTATTGGCATTTACTAGATAAAATTATACCAGAGTTAGTAAAATCGGCATATAGGTTTCACATCTACTTTCAAATACGAAAACTATTATCAGAATGTAAACTACTATTACCAGATGAATATTTTTAAAATCCAGCCAATAAAATTATAGATCTAAAACATTTTAACATAATCTACAATAATTTTAATATTTCTATTAATAGTGACTGGAGATATATAAGAGGGAAAAATGAATACTTGAAATAATTAATTATATTACAGTTGCAATGAAAAGGGATAATATCCCAGAATTGAACTTCGACTACATTTCTAAAATTTTACGACATAATTCTAAAAATAAGGACTCTACATTGGTATACGAGATACTGAACAAATTAAATGGAACTCCAGAGAAGTAGAACAAATTTAGTATGATTATGGAGGTATTTTTAGAGACGTTAATGTAATTGTAATAGATCCTGGTGATAAACTAGATAAATTGTTAGAATTACTTATTAGTATACACCAGGGAACAAATATTTTTTGTCTGATAGACGAAGTTGCTTGCATTAAAGATGTATAAAAGAAAGCACATACCTGACAAAGTTAGCATTCATTGGTAGACATTCCAAAATATATATGTAGGTGATAGTACAAAATTACAACTCTGTCGAAAAAGATTGTCGTGGGCAAGTTAGATTTATGGTGGTATTTTACCAAAAAGATAAAATGTCTATGGAAAATGTGTCTGAGGAAAAAATGTAGTACCTATGGTAACAAGTGATGAAATAGTTGAAAAATTAAAAACAACAAAGAAGAAATAAACTTTTAATGAGACTGGGATACCCCCTTCGATTACAAGCCGGTAGACTAAACTTCCTATGGTCGAAGAGCGACGTTATGAGCATTTGCAATACCCATTATGCAAAGTATTTATCTTATCCACTAAATATCTCTTATCATCGCAACAACTTATTGCAATTGTATCTAACGTAATATTGTATATCTCGTGATGGTAGGACCTAATTAAATTCATCTCTTGGTGATTCATAGTTTGGTTAAATAGACAATCTTTGTAAATTTTTTATTTTGGATTCTTTTTAATTACTGATTTTTGATACCCTTTTCAATATTTCTTTTCCATTGTGTCAGTTCTAAAAGCATATATCTTACTTCCAAGACCACAATATTATTGACTTGGCACAACATTCAGTTCAGCTTTCAAATGTTGTGTTTCCTTCTTATTCATTTGAGAAGCACTAAAACTATTATCTTTTCTTGTAGTCGCAAGTGTCGTAAACTGAATATTGTCTTTATTGTAACTGGAAAAGTTTTCTGTTTCTAGATAAACACAACGAATCTGTATCTGTCATTAAACGTTTGAGTTTATCATTATATTAGTTTTTGAGCTTGTTGTAGCAGAAGTCATACATAAGCAACCTGCTTACTTTTAGCACTCAAAAACCACCATATACTGGTTTGTTTAATTTTTGTTCTTTATTCTTTAATCTAACTAACACCATATCTTTTTCTTTGATTGTTCTCATTGCAAATAATATATCCTTTGGAAGTTTAAAATATATCTTTTCGTTAGAAAGTATTTTTACATTCTTTCTCTTGCTGAAATTTTTGTTTTGTTTACCAAACACAACGTTCATCAGTTTAACGAAATCGTTTTCAAAGTAATTGGTTGCTTTTTGTCTCAAAAATGTATTTAATTCAATGGAAGCCACGGCTCTTGATTGAACAAAACTACCACATATATATTCTTTTAGTTGTATTCCTAACTGAGCATACAACTTCAAATTGCAATAGGAGATAACATATCTCTCTTTGTTCTGTAATAGAGATGAATCAATCTCATTAGGAATCAGCTTTTCTGGTTCTAAAACATAGTCTTTAAAAAGCCATGCAAATGCGTTGGTACTTCTAAATCTAATTCTAAAATTCCACCAAACGTATTTTCCTCATTCCAAGACATTTAATTGTCTTCAATGGTTTTTATTTGTTGTTTGTTTGTCCATTTTAACTTTCTGATATGCATGTATTGACATATTGCCCAGCCATATGAACTGTTGGTGTCTAGGTTGATAATGAATGACCTTTACCTTGACTTATCATATTCATCGTTACGTTCAATACTACTATCGTTAGCTTTGCAATTAACATAATACTTATGATTTACTTTAGCATATCTCTAATTCCAGATTCCATCATCAAGAATTATAATATGTTAGCGATTTTAATTCAAGTTTACTTATTTTCAAACTGGCATCATGAGCTGGCCCAGGTGCACTAAAATAATGTCCTGTGTCTAATTCTAATTATTCATAATTAAAAATGTCCCAATACACTAAAGTTTCTTTCTTCACGTGGAATTCATGAAGATCACTAAGAGAATTAACATACAGATAATCACTTTCATTAATTCGTTATCCACGGAGATTTCAATAAAATGTTTCATTAGGTAGTAATTTATTTTCATTGAAACTTTCATGGATATATATCTTTTCTCAATTATTTTGGTTCCATTCCTCCAAAACTTTTTATTGTTTCCGTGAATTTATCATCGTGTAGATTTTTAGTAATTTGTTCTGGTGATTGATTCATAAACCAATAACTATCTATAAATTTAATTCCTCTTTTTACTAAGACTTCTTTGCCTTCTTTTTCAAATCTATTGACCATAAAATCCCTACCAAACAAAATGTATTTTTCATCATTATATAGCATTATTGTCGCTTCTTGATCTGGATCTTTTTTTATTATAAAGTCTTATTAATCAGAAGAGAATCGTACCCAGATAAATTATAAATAATTAGTGCTATAAATGTAAGATCTTTGAAGTTGGAATTATATTTACAAGTTAACTGATCATGACCTCTTACTTTATAGTTGGTGGTTTTGCCATTTTTCTTTTTCTTTATTTTCAGTAATCTCTCTTGTGCAATTAAAATGTTTCTTTTTTCATTATTAAATATAATTTTTGCTGCCTTACTTGGACTCATTCCTTCATAACAGTTTCTTCACATGATCGAAAATACTTGTAAAATTTATTTATGCAGTCAGCTCGTTTGTAAACTCTAGATTGATATAGTGTACTTAGCTCATATTTATGAATTGATTTAAGGTAAAGGCAAAATCCTGATAGTATTTGTTTTGCTGTTTTTATTTTCCATGGTGTATTTTAGTTCTGTTTACAATTTCTTATTGGCTCTATAATACATTCAAAATCACAATATGGAACAAAAGGAAGCTATAGTTGGTGATGGTAGTTTTTAAATTTAACTACACAACCCTTTTCAGGCTTCATCTATATTGTTGTTATCTATCTTATTGCATACTCTGTTGGGCTCTTGTAATGATAATTCAGAATACAAACAATTCAGGCACTACTTGCAAAAGTAATTTTCCCCTGCCTTTTGCCTTATTGAGATGATATTTATTTTGACAGATCCTTTATTCCACAATAATGATAATTGTTTCCATCAAATATAATTGGCATATCTACGTGATCATCTCTTTCTCTTTCTGTCATTCTAACTGTTTTTTTTAAGTTTGTATACTGTTTCATACACATTACCAGATATATTGAATTCGTTCTCAGTATTTATATCTCTTATTGGACATTTATTCAACCAATGTTTATATTTGTCTAGGTTATATTTTTGTGGTCTGTATGGATTATCTCTTGTTGGGTTTATAACACATTATATGGTATACCCCACCACTACAAAAAAGAAACAAAAAAAACATTTATTGCTTTTATTTGAAATA
The DNA here is from genome assembly GCA_029931535.1 of Margaritifera margaritifera. Classification (NCBI taxonomy): domain Eukaryota; kingdom Metazoa; phylum Mollusca; class Bivalvia; order Unionida; family Margaritiferidae; genus Margaritifera; species Margaritifera margaritifera. Next base: position 3,500,403 of record JAQPZY010001552.1, read on the forward strand.
TTTATACAGGATTGCTTATTTTTATCCATTCTGGTGAATCTATGCGTGACTCTCCATTTATTGGTCAATATATATCTATATGTAGCGTTAAATAATTTATTCGGACAAAAACCAATGTATATCAAGACTTATTTCCTGACTAAATTGTTTATCTAGTATAGCAAACATTCTTTGAACTATACTTTCAATTTCATTCCTGTCCATTATGTTTACCTACAATGTTCTGCGATATCAATCTATATAGCGTAATATGTTATGTTCTCTTACTCCGAATCTAATCGCTAAATGTAGCTGGATTTTTACTGAATGCAAATATTTAATTTTTGTACTTATTTTTTTTCCATAAGTATGGTTCAACTTCTTCAAGAAATAGAACAAATCCTGGTTGATTTCATTTTCTCCTGCTTGAAATTTAAACTCGTTTAAAGACTTATTAAAGTATTTATGAAGCCTTCTGGTGACATTCTTACTTTAAGTTTAAGTAATAACTATGTTTATTGTTCTTATCGTTGAAAGACGAATTAGAGTAGGTTGCAATCCTCTTTTTTCAAATTGTTACATTTTGGTATAAAGTAAAAAATTGTCACCATTTATTATGATACTATTTTTTCAATTAAATTTTCATTGCAAAATTAACTTTTTTATGCTTGATTAAAAATAAGTCTCTTTTTAGAGTTTTTACACATTTGTAAGTAATTATTTTCTAATTGTATCCTCTGATTTTGTCTTTTCCATCACTATAATACAAATTCGATTTAGTAATATTTGCACAGTTTTTGCACCTTTTGTATTGAGAATTGCGACGTTACATTTAGTAAATAAGCTTATTTTCACCACAAGTGTGACAATTAATATTCTCTTCCATTTATTCTACTTGAATTTGTTTATATTTGAATCTGACTCTGTTATTACTGTCAAAAATAATCGTTGCATACACACCATTTAGCGTTTAAAGATCAATTTATTAAAAATCTATTTTGGTCTGTTCAGAATGAGTAAAATAAACTAGTAAAATACTGAACCTATTTTCCTTGACAGTATTTATATTGTTCAAGCCTATCAGTATCTGCTTGCAAACTTCTAAGCAAAAATATCCTATACTATTGGTAGTGAAAATGGAAATTGTATTATCGTTTAAAATTTTGTTACAGTACCAGCAGACATCTTGAGATTTATGGTTTATGGTGCACCTGGCAGTCTTTGGAGGACAAGTATTCTCTGCTTTCTTACGTCATATTGACCCGGGTGTCGCTTCGATTGATTGAACACACTTGACTTTACCCCAATTAGAATCACTGGACAAAACGGAAATTGGGTGTGCTGAGTTAATAGACAAATACTTTACCTATGTCTGGTCTTGAACACACGATCAAGTCGTGTTGAGGTTCGAAAATGGACACGTTACCACTACGCCATGGAGTTTTAGTTATTAAGCCCATAAATATTTATTTAAGCTTTAGTTAGGTAAATTAATTTTGATAAATAAAATAAAGTTATTTTTATGATTAATACATAATACTACTATAAATTTATATAATTTGATTATATCAGTTTCAAATTTAATAAATTTAGAATAGAAAATTATAATATTATACATTATATGACATGTGCTTCTCATCGATATTGGATATAGACATAAAAAATGCATGCTTGTGGTTTTGTTATGTGTAACGTTAATTATTGAAAGCTATTAACTAAACAGTTAATCTATTCAGTTATAAAACTATATCATAAATTATTAAAAGTGTATTACTCTGTGCTTAAAACAATAAGCAGATTACTGGTTTTATATTTAATTTACTTACAATGTATGTATACAGCATTCTGAGAATTCATACTTATCGATAACTACCTGTTAAAAAATCTGTATACATAAGTATTGATCTTCATTCAATATTTTCACTTCTTCGTTTACATGCATAATGTACGTTATTCATTGGTCAGGTCGTATAACCATAGCTCATTTATTAATATACACTATAAAAATATTATTATTGTTAATGTTATAAATTTTAAAATATAAAATAACAGGTGAGAGGTATTCATCTATTATTTTAGGTGATGAAGTAATATCCTAATTGTGTACTTAATATTAAAGTAAAAAGTGACGTCCAGAGGCTCGCCCAGGTCCGCATCGCGGCCTTTGGCTCTAAAGCGATTAGAAGATATTAATTTTAAATTTGTACAATATATGTTATAAACTTAGAGCTTGTGCCAAATACTCTGTTCATTATTTAATCTAGATTATGTGTTAAAACTTAAAGGTGTATATGAATTACAGTGCGACTAACGGTATAAAGGGATGGCTTCGCTCACTTCTATGCTAGCGCTCACTTCTATGCTAGCGCTCACTTCTATGCTAGCGCTCACTTCTATGCTAGCGCTCACTTCTATGCTAGCACTCACTTCTATGCTAGCGCTCACTTCTATGCTAGAAAGAGGTATGGCATACTGATATATGTTTGCAAGGGTTATAATCTCTTCTATTAATGTTTATTTTTAAAAATGTAATGTGGTGGCCGGAGATAGGACGCATGAGTTGGAAAAAAAATTGTGGTTTCTAAATTATTTTGGTCTTGTTGGGGGTAGCTACTGGTTTATGAAACAATACAATAAAGTGATTTGTGGATGAGCCAGGATGCATCATCTCTATACTACTAGCGGTTCAGGAAGAGCTATAGTCCTAAAGACAAACTATGAGGCAGATTTATGAGTTCTTAATCAAACTATGCTATTTTTGTGTGGTTTTATTCTAAACATACTTTCCAAAACTATTAGAAATCGGTGATGCAAAAAGAAATTTAGGACGAATCCGGCATATTTATTACGAAAAAACGATTTGGACAGAAAAAGAGAAAACTTTCAAGTTGGTCAGAGTTTTAAGAATACTACTATAGTAATAATTTTCAACTGAGTTTAGTATAATTTACAGATTTTTGTCTCACTGATTTCGTAATTCTTTGCTTTGTACAAATTTAATATCTGGACACTTACTTATAAACAAGAATAGGAAAATTTATTAATAAATGGTTTACTTTTCCATCATCTCTTCTTTCCTTCGTTCATTCCTATTTGCAAGGACTAGTCACGAGTATGTCTCCCTGAAAATAATCCAGTTTAGAATAGAGAACAGATCAATTATGACAGAGGTTAGGGAGCAGTGAAGCTATGTAGATTTTATCCTATCCGTAAACGGCATTACAGATATGTCAGTGAGCTGCTAATTATGTTTTTGTACAGATGTATTGTAATGGTGTCCTATTTACATGAATCCCCGAAGAAACAGATATTGGGTGAGGGGTTGGGGGCGGGTACGGAAGGGGAATAACGCGCGTGGGGAGAGAAAGGGAATGAAGAAAGTAGCTGAAGGCATGAGATTTGGTAAGAAATGTGAATCATTTATCGTATTCAAGGTCCGAAATACTATGATCATGAGGTGGTGGAGTAAGGTATCCCCATAAAATAATTAACATAATTTATACGTAATGATAAATGGGATGTTTTGAAATACATGCGTTATGAAATTTTCTTACGAATTTGATTACTGCGGTGTTTTTCTGTATGGTTTATATTTATACAAATATATATCTACATATATTTATCACCAGTGTTAGATTGACGAAAGTAAATTACTCCCCCACCCACCCATAAGTAGCGATTAATCAAACTGAGCATTCAATTTGAATCTGTGCCGTTCGTGCACTAAAAATGCTTATGATGAACAGGACACTCCCCTCCTATCGCCATTGTATCTGCGTAACTCTTTATCAGTCTAATCGGAAAGTGTCTAATAATTCTGAGAAATGTGTCAACTGGACCGAAAGCTGTGAATGATGGATGATCTGAGAACACACTTTACCTGATAAACATTGAATGAGAATAGCAGGACAAACTGCAGCATAGCTGTGAACGATGGATGGTATGAGAGCACATTTTTTTTTACCTGAGAAACATTCAATAATAATAGCGGGACAAACTACAATACATAGATTACTTCGTGGCTACAAAGAAACACATGCATGCCTGTAGGTTAGAGGTTCTATTCCATCAAATTATATTTCGTATAGAACAATAACGGTTCGTGACACAAACACACACATGGCTATAATTAATAGGTTCTGTTTCATACAGGTATATTTCGTATCGAACAATAACAGTTCGTGGCTACACAGAAACACAAGCATGACTATAATTAAGCGGTTCTATTCCTGGCAGGTATATTTCATATAGAAGAAATTCTTTCATACCTTCTAGTTTAAACTTGTGAAACACTTTGCCCACAGAGAAACGAAACTGCACAACAATAAGTGGATTTAACAGTCTCTTATACCAATAAATACATATATTACGCTGACATACCTTTGGCCAGGGAAGAGAAAGTTATAACTTTTACATGCAAAACTGAGAAACAAATGCAACATTTTAAAAGAACATCTTTATAGAGCAGACTTGTATCATACACTAGTTTGCATATGTGGAGATGATAATAAAAGGTAATCAACATTTTTTGCCTTTTTGTGCCGTAGATATTGTTATGAGAAGCGTGTACTGTTTAATGAATTAAATGGTTTTTAAAAAGTTTAGATTTACAATTAAATGAAAGTTTTGAATTACATAATGGGTCAAAATCAGCTAATATGTTTTTCAGGTGCAGCAATTCATTATAAGCACAAAGGGGCTCGATGCCAACAATGCTTGAACATCATCTCTTTAATTCGTCTATATAAACTCTGTTGTCTTCTTACCTTTTTAGCTTCTACTTCTCTTCTTGACTTTAATTCCTTTGCACTTCATCTTGTAATTTTTTTGTACTTATTTGTACGTACTCTAGACATCCTTTTGACACATTGTAAGTTTTATTTAAATGGTAGAGGTAATTCTAAACTGTAAGATCTTGTTACTAATGTCACTTGCTTTGTTTTATTTGCAGTAAATGTAAGTTTAAGCCATTCCAAAACTTTTATTAAAAATAATCTCCATCAAAATAATATCAAAATGTTTGGTGAAATATTTTGATTGATGTATATTTTCCATTTTTGTATTCCTGATATATGAAAATATTAATTTCTCCATCATGCTTTGTGACGACAGAGAATACGTTAGGGTATTGAGAACAAACATTTATTGACCTAAATCAATGAATATGCCGATGGATTTCTATTCCAAAATCAAGCAGAGATCCATATTGAAATTTTAATTTCATCTGCATCTTTCCCAACAGATAGCAATCGACGTGGCGCCTTTGGTAGCATGGTTAGCACGGCCATCGGGAGTGGCATGGACATTAGCTTGGGAAGAAACAGCCTTGCTATGTCAGCCGCCAGGAAACAAATCTTCGCCAAGACGGCATTGTAGTATGTATCTCACTTGAACCTTGATTTTGATGAAAAAAGTGAACAAGATTTCTTCTGTGGGGAAAAAAAGAAAACAGACCCAAATTTTAACAACAATTACACACATATTCACAGTGAATGGACGCAAAGACGTCCGAACTTTGAATGGTGTCTTGCTTTGAGTATGGAAATGTGTTCATACAGTTGGAGTGAAGAGTTATTCCTAACCTTGAAGAGAATCATTATGACATTTACTGGTAGATTTAAAACATAGTCTTTACATGTTGCGCAGATTTACATGGTCTGAGCACAAATGACTTGGCGTTTAATCACATTACAATGGCCTTCATTTGTAGATACTGTCGCAAATAGTTTTTGAATATTGAACAGTATTTCAAGGCGACCAGGATAGAAGCTAAACCAACAATAAAGTAGTCTGGTTGTGTTTCATGTAGATTTGATTTAATGATAACAGTACAGTATCTGAGGATCTGGGGACCTAAATTATAGTTTTACTGCTGCAAATTGAGTTTTAAATAGATATGTAATACAGTAACGCTACCAGTAAAGTCTACAAGTCCTCAAACATAAGATTGTTAACCCCATTACAACGTAATATTAATTTGTTTTCTTCAAACAATAACAGAAAATGTAATTTTTTGAGTCACTACGTTGCAGAGAGATTCGTGATGTCATAATGGCATCAACATTTCTGACAGTACATCACTAAATTTATTGCTGAAAGTTTGACGTTTGATCAATCAGAAGGAACAAGTAGACAAGTCAGTCTGCCATGAGCTTGAAAACTATAAACTGGCATCCATGTGTGATCGAATGTTCATGGGATACCATTAATTCCAGAGGCGGATACCACTCTCCAACTTGCCTATTAAAGGCAAGGTTTAGGATCAAAGGTCAATCGTGTACAAAAGTCCATGTTTTCAAGCATTATTGCACTATTAGTGGCTCTATTGCCCGATTATTTCAATATTGTCAAGAGTTGATTTAAATTAGCTTTCACCGTGCTTAGAGATCAGTTAATGAAGTTTATTGATACCATGTTGTGGACAGAAGGCGACATCTACGGCATATTCACGACTACAAATTATGGTAAAGGATGAATTTGAGGGATGGACATTCCTAAAACTATCCAAGTGCTAATATTGCAATGCGAAATTTCTGAATTTAGTTTGAAAATAAAACCGCATCTTAATTACGAAACTTTAAAGCTTTAAAGGCTATTAGTGTCTGCTGAAAAATAAAAATACTAAAGTACTGAAAATATTGTAATGAAGACATTTACATTTACCACGTGACTGGCAGAAAATGTTAACTAACCATGTGCATGAGAAAATAATTATTCCATGCTTTATAATTGACAGGAAATAAAAACTTGTCCTTAAAGCCATAACCGAATGTGGATCGAGGAGTCTTTGATAATTAGCAGTACGTTTGAATCTTGATTATGCTACAAAAGAAATATGTTTGATTTGTTTTCTTTTTAATTTCTGTATTTACGAGCAATTAGTAAATTTTGGTGGATTCAACTGCCTCAGTGTTACGTAAAGTGGCAACAAAGTGTATATACTTTCTTAAAATGCATTGTCGAATCAGCTTTATAATATCTACTTGTCATATCAACTGTTCATAATATCAACATGACATATTAGCCCTTTACAATATCTACTTATCATATCAACCCTTTACAATATCTACTAGTCATATCAACCCTTTATAATATCTACTTGTCATATCAACCCTTTATGATATCTACCTGTCATATCAACCCTTTATAATATTTACTTGTCATATCAACCCTTTATGATATCTACTTGTCATATCAACCGTTTATGATATCTACTTGTCATATCAACGCTATATAATATTTACTTGTCATATCAACCCTTTATGATATAAACTTGTCATATCAACCCTTTATAATATCTACTTGTCATATCAACCCTTTATAATATTTACTGGTCATATCAACCCTTTATGATATCTACTTGTCATATCAACCCTTTATGATATCTACTTGTCATATCAACCCTTTATAATATTTACTTGTCATATCAACCCTTTATGATATCTACTTGTCATATCAACCCTTTATAATATTTACTTGTCATATCAACCCTTTATGATATCTACTTGTCATATCAACCCTTTACAATATCTACTTGTCATATCAACCCTTTATAATATTTACTTGTCATATCAACCCTTGATGAATCTACTTGTCACCATATGGGCATGATGGATAGGGACAATTACATTCCACTCTGAAGTCAGTGAATGGCAACGTCGCACAAAAGTATTTTATGGGACGCACTGCATTTTATTTTACCACTGCATACAATAAATTCCAAAAATCCCAGAATAGAACGGCTTGTATTCCATTTCACACCATATATAATTAATTAGAATTAGTTTCCATGAGTGTGTCTCCTCTGGTTAAATCGACTATATGCCACTCCAACAAACAATTGCAATTTCCGTAATTTAAGGAGGAGGGGGATAGTGCTTTTTCCTTTGCTTGGCTGTTACTTATAATATCTAAACTTTCAGAAGTAAAAAAAAAACAACGCTAAAGATCAGGAACGGGTCTTTAAGTCTGTATCTCAACAAACAAGATGAAAAATCCTTTCATATTCATTTCTTAACAGCATCTAGAGCATGCATGATAATGCTTGTATTGGCCTCTGTGGTTTACAGGGGAGTGACAAATGTCTCGTCTTTATAAAGGCATTTTGAAGAGAGTCTGTAAAACCTCAGCTAGTTTGCAATTTTTTTCTCTGTGCTAACTGTTTCTAAGCTGAAATTAACTTATTTGTAGTAAATCTCGCAACGTATACCGAGTTCTCCAAATGATATGAAAGATGCCAAATTGTGGTAATGTTTGCTATTTGGAAAAGTGACGAAGATTGATTTCTGTCCTGTCTGTCTTATACTACAGTAAGTGCCATCATCTGTGATGACCAACTATATTAGATGCAACCCACAATTGACGCTATACGAAGTAAAGACTGTCAGCTTTCCGTATTATTATGTCCCCACTGTGATAGCAGAAAGGAGCATATAGTTCTGCTGCTGTCCTTCCGCCCGTATGACCATCACGAATCCATTTTAGCACGATAGCACCAAATCTACTGGACTCAGAGCATTACATTTTACAGACTCAATCATGGTCATAAGTAGATGACCTGATTAGATGTTCAGTCCATTACAGCAATGTTTAAATTGTTTTAAAACGCATTTTTTTATCTTATTGGACTTGGACCTTTTGACCAAAACCTTGTAAGCACAAATGAAGCAAAAACTATTTGCGGTAGACAAATGAAATTAGGTCAACATATTTGTATTTATATGTAGATGATCTGATTTGATTTTCTAGTCATTTTAGTAGTTTTTCAATTTTTAATGGGCTTTTTTTTTTTTTAAAGAAAAACCCTCTGAGCACAAGTTAGGAAAACTAATGTGAGGTAGACAAAGGAAATTTGGCACTCATGTTTGTCTGCATAAATATATGACTCCATTAGATTTTCATGCCATTCTAGACATTTTTCAGATTTGTCAAGTTTGAATTTTTTTTATATGGTCAGATCTAGTTTGGGATACAAGCTACCGAAGGTCCAGGAGAAAACTATAATCGCGAGAAGAAATAAACCTGTTCAGTCCCGCGCGTATAATCGATTCATCTTGACCTTACTAACTATTAAAGTACACATGTAAATATCTAGTTTGGAGGAGAAGAATTCGAAATGCCTAGTCTCACTCTCTCTCTTTCTCTCTCATCTAAGTTTTTGATAGCTCAAACTTTTAGCTTTATATTTTCAGAGTTTTTGCAGGGCAAATTTCGTATTTTATTTATCATATGGGTCATACTATTATTTATTATACACCGTACCCATACAGTGCCATCGTTGTTAATGTGAATAAACATTACGTCATTGTAACTTGTCCAGCTATTACCTGTGATTCTATGCGAATATCCGAAAAGCAGTGCCTGTGGACGATTCCGAATGAATTGATTGTTTTAATTCATAGAGGTGTAAACCCAAGAAACTCAAACGAACCTGGCCAAGCATATTGCTGGAAGTTATAATAAGAAAATAACAAAAATAATTATAAAAGTTTGATATGACAATGCCTCGTGTAAAAGATTCTACACGTGCCTTTCAATGCTGCCTGTCTGTTAATTATCATCTAGACGCAAAAGTGCCGCCAACAGCTTCATAATTCCACCATTTGCAAACAGTTATTCTTCGCAATATTTATATCCATACTTATGATGAAGCATACAATGATGACTTTTTTTCATATATGAGTAGTCGGCATTTCCCGACAGTCCCTTAAAAATTGTCTGCCTCACAGTACCTTCGGTATTTTTAATTTTCTCTATTTCTTTGGCGAAGAAAAATTATAGCCTGCGAAGCTTTAAATATCATCAATTAGGTTACAGTTCCATTTGCTAAATCAATTGAAATGGTTTGCGTGGTAATGTTGCAACGTGTATTAACAACACAATTTCCTTGAATTAATTATTTTACATTATTCTCAGCATAATAAATAACTAAGATACATTATTGTCCTATGGCCACCCCTTGGTATCAATTAGCTTGTCCACCCCCATATATCCATTAGCTTAAGTTGATGCTTAAGACACCCCCATGTATCAGTTAGCTTAAGTTGATGCTTTAGACACCTCCATGTATCAGTTAGCTTAAGTTGATGCTTAAGACATCCCCATGTATCAGTTAGCTTAAGTTGATGCTTAAGACACCCCCATGTATCAGTTAGCTTAAGTTGATGCTTAAGACACCCCCATGTATCAGTTATCTTAAGTTGATGCTTAAGACACCCCCATGTATCAGTTAGCTTAAGCTGATGTTTAAGACACCTCCATGTATCAGTTAGCTTAAGCTGATGCTGAAGATACCCCCATGTATCAGTTAGCTTAAGTTGATGCTTAAGACACCTCCGTGTATCAGTTAGCTTAAGTTGATGCTTAAGATACCCCCATGTATCAGTTAGCTTAAGTTGATGCTTAAGACACCCCCATGTATCAGATAGCTTAAGTTGATGCTTAAGACACCCCCATTTATCAGTTAGCTTAAGTTGATGCTTAAGACACCCCCATGTATCAGTTAGCTCAAGTTGATGCTTAAGATACATCCATGTATCAGTTAGCTTAAGTTGATGCTTAAGATACCCCCATTTATCAATTAGCTTAGGTTGATGCTTAAGACATCCCCATGTATCAGTTAGCTTAAGTTGATGCTTAAGATACCCCCATGTATCAGTTAGCTTAAGTTGATGCATTACGACACCCCCATTTATCAATTAGCTTAAGTTGATGCTTAAGATATTTCCATGTATCAGTTAGCTTAAGTTGATGCTTAAGATACCCCCATGTATCAGTTAGCTTAAGTTGATGCTTAAGACACCCCCATTTATCAATTAGCTTAAGTTGATGCTTAAGACACCCTCTTGAATCAATTAGCTTAAGTTGATGCTTAAGACAATTTTTGATAACTGTCTAGAGTATCTAATGCACTTCCTGGCATTTGTATATCCATTAGGTGATAGCTAAGTTAAATAACAATCATATCAAAATGCAACAGTGGCCTTTGCACTTCTTTGACCTTTGACTTCAGTTATTTCCTTTAAAGTACATGATCGAGAGTGACATCCGCTCCTGTTCTCCATGATGCTCTTTGGCGATTTAATAAAATTGTTAGGTCTATGATTGGCTGATTATATAGCTACATCATATATCAAATGACCTTAATTATAGTTTAGAATGGAAGCCGGCGGACGGACAAGCATTTGTTTTACTGTAACAGTTTGACTTTTAATAACCTATTCCTCTTGATTTATCAAGTAGTTGTCAAGTTAGTTGGAAATCTCATTTTACAGTGCATCTGCACTTCGCTGACCTCTGATTTAATTATAGACATCCAGGGATAAAATCTGAGTGATATCCAATCAGACCAGAATTAGGACATTTTAATCGACAGAATGAGTGTAGGTTTATGTTTCTACTAAAAATGCAATTCAAACGAAAACCACGAGATTTTAGTAAGTCTTTGCGGGCTAACTAAACAGCGAGCTTGTAAGGCGGACTTTAAGCACGAACGAAGAATACTATCCTCTTTTGGTACAACGTCTATCAGCAAAGTCAAACAATCATTCAACCAATTCTGTCGGCTTGATTGTTTTGGTGACGCATTCTGTTTACCGTGAATGGTATAATCTGGTGTGTCCCAAGAGGATGATACAGCTAGAGGTGTCAAACTCATTGGCTATGACGGGCCAGATTTTATATAAATAATAGTAAATAATAAAAAAAAAGTAAATAATGAGTCTGGCGGGCCGTATGGTTGACACCCCTGAGCTAGACAATGTCACGACGCGCATACAAAATAAATTCACTAGTTGTACTCGTTTTTTTGTGCACGTACATAGCGGCAGGTGATATATAGTTTCATCACTTACATCTGCTTGAGAATCATTGCGTGAATAACTTAGCAAAACAACAAAGCTGCCAAATCCCAATATCATCTTTTCCTGAAATTGTTTTTTATTCACAGTGATGGACGGACAGTAGCCGTAAAAAGGATTCGGAAAAAGGAATTCACTTTGTCAAAGACAATCCGGTGGGAGGTAAAAAATGTGAGGTAAATACAGAAAATCTAATTCTGGTGCAGAAAAAAAATCATATAATGGTTTGCTTTGATAGCACAATCTCTGCCTTGAAGAAACAGAAAAGACAACCAAATTCCATTACCTGGAGCGCAGAGAGTACTTGATTTTTTGTCGTAAGACTGTTGTGTACTTTTGTCTTAGGGCAGACTGTTATTTTAGGGCTGGATAAATGATTTAATTGTTATCTTTAATATCATAATTTAACTTTTGGTCGAAATCACATTATATAGCTTACATTGAATGCCTCTGAAATTGTATCAAGGACAATGAACGTGGGAAGTGTGGGTGTGAGTTTCAACGTGTAAGGGTAACTTCACATACACATGCGCATTAAAGCTGTCAAACCGAATTTTTTTAATTAGAATATCAATTGAATATTCTCTGCAAGCATGAAAACCACAGAGGTTATTAGAAAGTAAGTCACCGATATCTTGTGCAGTGAATATATATATATATATATATATATATATATATATATATATATATATATATATATATATATATATATATATATATATATATATATATATATTATTTTAAGTAATAATTAAATACATTGATATTTTTTTTATCGTCAGATAGTTGTACTGAGCGCGGTGATCCGACAACCCTGATGAAGCGGGTTACCAATTTCACAGTACAATTATACGATGATAAAATAACTATTAATCCTATTTAATTGTTTCAATCCCCAATAAAAGTCCTACATTGCCGATTTTTGACAGAATTTGTCAAATTTAAGTGAGTTTTGTAAGGAATTTAAAAAGTTCCCTTTCCTACATGATAATATACTTTATATAAATGCAACAAACTGACAACAAACAGTGCAGAAGAATCTTCTTAATAGCCTAAGCGCTTTCTATTCTCAATGAGTTTTTGTCAAAGGCAAAACACAAAACATAGACAAGACAAACAATCAACACGAAAAGCGTTGAAATTCCAAAGGTTTACGTGACTATTTCTAATTTAATTAAATCTGGTCCATGCGTTGATAAAAGGTGCAAAACCTGTCAACACATGATAGAGACCAGCACATTCTCTAGCACAGCGACGAGCGAAAAATTGGACATGCTTGGTCGAAACAGAAGTGGAAAACAGAGAATGTAATTTATCTTATCACATGTAAGATCTGCGGCCTTCAGTATGTCGGAGAAACCGAAAAGCTACACAAAAGGATCAATTTTCACACGTCTGATTGGATAGCAAAGAAGCTGGACAGAAGTCCAGTTGCAGGACACTTCTCTTCCCCTGGCCACACATTCAGTGATGTAACACTAATTGCTATTGAACACAACCACAACTGGAGTTCCGAAATCAGGAAAGAAAAGGAATCTTACTGGATACGCCGCCTTAGAACACTGAAACCAAGCGGCTTAAACTAAGAAGACTCCAAATCGACAACCACAGCAAATGAAATCATTTGTTCACAGCCACCACTTTTTCAATTAAATAATTCATTCATTTTGCTCATTACTCACTCAGTCAACCTATAGTTACTACTGTTTTTTGCAGTTCTTCCTGGTATTATTATCAAAATGAGTATTACTCGCATTACAGAAACAATGAAATATCCTGGATATAATTTGCGGTTGTACCTTTTTGCATTAAAAAAGCAGATGGTGCTATAGCTTTGTTGGTCAATACCAACTAGTTTACGACATCATCAGTCAAGTTGAAGCCACCTAGGCAAAAAGTTCAAACATTTTCAAGCTTTAATTCCATTAGAAATCGTCACATCAACATTTGTAATTTCAACGCTTTTTTGTGTTTATTGTTTGTGTTGTCTCTGTTTTGTGTTTGCCTTTGACAAAGACTCAGTGAGAGTCGAAAGCGCTTAGGCTAATTAAAAACTTCTTTTGCACTATTCATTGTCAGTTTGTTGTATTTATCTTAATCAATCCATGACCCATGAGATAACTTGCTGAATCCAGTGCACTTGAAAGAACCGTTGTTCGCCATATCATTTGTATTATTTATATTACACACACACACACACACACACACACACACACACACACACACACACACATATATATATATATATATATATATATATTTATATATATATATATATATATATATATATATATATATACTTCTCTTTATGAAATTTCGAAAGAAGTAGTCTTGTGTACTTGTTTGCAGACAAGACAATGTCTCTCTTTACAACTACATGTTCCCCTTTCAGTACTACATTTTTAGTTCAATATAGCACGTAAGAAGGTGGTCTTTTAAGTCCTGGGGTCGTCGTTAAGCGACTACACACACACAGACAGACAGACAGACAGACACACACACACACACACACACATATATATATATATATATATATATATATATATATATATATATATATATATATATATATATATATATATATATATATAGGGAAATACAGTTTAACCATGCAAGTCTGTAATAGGTTCAATGTCGCCTTCCAGAGTACTGGATCACGTCAATTTGTGCACGTTTGTTGGAGGCTGTATTGAGGTCCCTAATGTTTCCATTGTGACAGAGTACTGCCCCAAAGGGAGCTTAAGCGACGTACTTCTGAACGAGGATGTCCCACTCAACTGGTCCTTCAGGTGAGACAGAGCTATTTGAAGTAAATATCCGATCGCAAAAGGATGAAAAACCATACTTTCTTAATGCCTTTAGAAAACTATGATATTTCAATTAATTATTGTAGACTAAAGACTAGCTAAGGGGTGTCAACCAGGCTAATCCTTCCACATTTCTGAACAAATAATTTCCCAAATTACAAACAATAATTAGTTCTAAAAAAAAAAAAACCCCATTACGAAATCTCAATTGTTTTGTGCAAGTTAATGAATTAAAATTTGGTCACAAGTATAACTTTTAGCACACGACGACAAACGCAAAACTTTTTTTTTCTTTTTTTCCCTGCGGTACAAAAATATTTGTCTCCCGTTCTCAAAAACAATGCATGCCAAATGACAAACGTTATGATTTTATTTGCTGTGTGATTTGGCATATGACACGATATATGCAGAAGAAAGAAACCCCGCATAAAATTAAACTCTTTAATTGTTGTTGTTGTGCTCAAGTAGTCCTCCTCCGTATGGCGAAGCGTACGTTCGTTAGATGCAATATGTCAGTCTGTATACATAGGACTGAAGTTGCGCTCGTTTCTCCTAGTCCTTGCCTATTTCATATTAGCAAGCTTTTATGGTAATGCATATGACAAGAATCTTCGTTTCAAGTTATCTGTTTGCGGCTCCTAATGATTTTACTCCTATACGAGTTCTTCAGAGGACAATGCAAATTTCGGAGTAATAAAATCAAACGAGACGTATAACACGCAAACTCAAAACGTAAGACTTGAATCAGGGACTCGGGAAGACTAGTCCCTGATACACATATTCTCCAATACGTTTAGATGTATCTATCCTGCTCATATACATGGGAGTGGAGGATAGTCTATTAAACCTCTTGACTATGTTTTGACGGAAATGCAGATACATTGTGGCATGTTGATTACTATCTACATTACATCATATCTTAAACATTATTCATGCTCAGCTTATGCAATGCAGAGTTATATCATTTCATTGAAGACAGTATTTACTCTTTCTCTCCAAGGTTTCAAACTTTCTATTTTACACCGATGGCTGTTCATTAAACCTTCAATGCTACAGATCAGGGTCGACATTGCAGCCAAAGCAGCTTCTTTTCAAAAATTTATTTGTTTGCTTTTTCACAGGCTTTTTATGGCGAACGACATTGCTCGAGGCATGACCTATCTACATTGGCACAAAATCTACCACGGCCGGTTGAAGTCAAGCAACTGCGTAGTAGATGACAGATGGACCGTTAAAATTACAGGTAGCAGGTTGTTGTTGATATTTATCGTATCTTCTAAGTTTCATTACTACTGAGCGCATCGAGATTACGATTTACCACCTTGAAATCCTACCATTTAGAGCCGGATTTTTTAAATAAAATTTAGCTCCAAATATTTCCGTACAATTGAAGGCTAGTTAGGTGTAAATAACTATGTCATGGGACAGTTGAGTGAAAAATAAAGTACATTTATATTGAGTTCATTTTGTCTAAGACACTACATGTGGAAAAACATACAATTTCCTCTGCAATAGCTGCAATTGTGTCCCTGGCTTCAAGTTTAATGAAAGAAGTTAGTGCCCTTTTCTCGTTTAAAATCGTGAACATCTCGACAGCTCAATCCGCCGTAATCACGGCCTCATGACCTAGATAGTACACCAGCTCGTCACGAAATGTACATTTTCCTATTTATTTTAGATTTTTTTTTCTCAGTATTTGACATAAGTTCCTCCGAAACAAATATAATGGGTCTTGAGAAATTGCCAAATTCAATTCAAAAGTTTATTTTGCCGATCAGAAAGTCAATAAATATGCGCATATTTAGCTCTTTCTTGGTATAGGTTATGCAATTGTATTTTGAACCCGAAAGAGCAAAAAGTGAGAAATCTCTCCGTAAAGATTAAGGATTATCGCTAGTGAAATATTGTAGTATTAACTTTTTTGGAAACTGATATTTCCTCTATATAGCTAAGGGTCCAAGCAACTCAAAGATATAAAGATATTTAGGTTGGTGTGCATTGTGTTACTCTTAGTTGAATATTTATCCACATGTAATGGTCATTGCATAGAAAAGTATGGGTAAAATTACCCGGGCACTAAGTACCAATAAAAAGAATGGCTGAATTTGTATTTAAAAATTCAACAGATTTACACAGGTTGAAGATCACGGACTCGTCTAATCAAATGCAAAAAGAAAAGGATATATTGGTAAGTGAATTCTTTCAGTATAGCATAATTATTGAGATCACATAGTTGTTCAGCAATAGAAGCCCACCGGCCGATTTACAAACGGTCGTAAATCGGTAAACATTTATAAAGATCTATAACTTTCGTTGACTTTATCATTTTCATTCACAGGACTGTTATTGCAAAGATCAATATTGTAGAATTTTTTTTCTTTTTCTCTTACTTTTCTGATAAGAGACAAACATTGCAACCATATCATTTTACGTCAAAATCTCTCCCAGAGTTCATAGCGCTGGGATACACCTAGGTAAATAGTGGCGTAATATCGATGATATCATAATGTAATAATCACGCTATTTCGGGCAGCGCAGTAAGCGTTGATTTTACAAAAGCGGAATACATTAACAAAGTTTTAAAATGTAGCATTTGTTTTAGGACAGCACCATGATAATGCACAGTTAAACCTACAATAAAACTGAAAATAACATTTTTTTACTATTTAGATTTTAGTTTGAGAACATATCGAGCTCACTATGATGCAAGCGATGACGATGACGAGCAGGAGGAGCGATATTATCAGGAGAAAAGGGCTCAGGTCTACAAAGCCCCAGAATTCCTGGATATGGTAGTTTGGGATCCGACACCTGCTGCTGATGTGTACGCCTACTCCATTATCCTGATAGAGATCGCCATCAGGAACGATCCATATGAGGTAGAATCTTGTAATGAAACATATCCAAACATTACTCCTTCAGATGGCGCATGCGTAGTATAAATCAGTTCATTCCTTTTTGATGATTAGAAACCTTCTGGAACATAACCTAGAAATCCATAGTACACTCACGCCATTTAGTGAGAGACAATAATGATGAGTGAGTTCCACTCAAGCTCTGATATTTACCATTTAGGAAGCTGTCCTCAAAATATTTATCACACACTTTGGACTTCTCGTATTCACAGGAAAAGAGGCGAAGCATATTAGTCTTGCAGAAAAAAGACTCCAAGGTTATTTTGATGACATTCCTGAATGTATGCAGTTTTATGGATGCATGCAAACCTTAATATAAGAAGAGGCAGATGCTTGTAACGAATGGCAGTACATGAAAAAGAAACACAGTCAGATAACCTCCAATCAAGATGAAAAACATGACCTACGTTGTGCATGTACAATTGTTATTGTGTAATTTAAGATAACGTTTTGAATTGAATGATTGGGCACATTATTGCGAGTGATGAAATCACATCGATCTTCATTGTTTTTCAAAGTCACCGAAAATCAGAGGTAACGCGGGTCATTGCATTATCTCGTTGATTGAAAGCTAGACTTAGTGCGTTTGCCTCGTGTGTGTGTACTAAAGACAAAGGTGGACTATTATCGTGTGTGTGTACTAAAGACAAAGGTGGACTATTATCGTGTGTGTGTACTAAAGACAAAGGTGGACTATTATCGTGTGTGTGTACTAAAGACAAATGTGGACTATTATCGTGTGTGTGTACTAAAGACAAAGGTGGACTATTATCGTGTGTGTGTACTAAAGACAAATGTGGACTATTATAACCGAACTATCTACTTAGTCCTGTTATTGGACATGAATGGTCCTAGTCTGAGAGAAAAGCTTTAAAATCGAATGGAAAAATAAATAATGAAAAAGGGTCTGAGGATAAATACTTTATGAAACCTGGATATTATGCTCTTGATCCCATCCCCTGATCAACAACTCATCAAAGGCCAACAACTCATCAAAACAAACGCGCTAGCCAGTTGGATTTTACAAAATTAAATTACCTCCAATGACCTCTTAAGGTTGATAATAGCTAATTAGATCAGATACTCGCCTTAAAGTATTTCCTCAATATAACTTTCATCAAGTCGTTTGATTTATAAGTAGAGAGGACGTGAGAATAGAGTTAAAGAAAAATAGACGATGTTTGCTGCGAGAAACTAGGATGTTCTTCAATTCTGTGCATCAACTAGTGTGGAATAAGAAGGGATAAGGAAATAAAATCATTTTAAAGGAAAATCGATTATCTCAAGAAAACACGAGGAATACAGAACGACAATTGTCTTTGTAATTAGCAATATTGTGTGTGGACCCAAGTGTGGATGCACCCTTTCCATTGATTGACTATCGTACACAACAATTATATGCAAATTAATAAAGAAAGTAAAATATACACACTGCATATCCTTAATTTAATTGGAATCTTAATCGGATAAATAAATAAATAAATATCCTATGATACAATGACATGCCGAGGAGGGGTGTGGGTTGGGGGTGCGCAAAACACTTGGCATATATACAAGTTATACTAAAATATATGAGAATAACATATAATGTTTCACAGTGTTTTTTGCGTCGAACTGCGGTCAGGCAGTGGCTTTACATCTTTAGTCTCGTTCTTGATACGCTCATAGAACGGGAGCCAATACCTACTTTGCTCTATTTCAGGGGTGCACAACTCAAACTTTTACATGGGCCAGAATCGACCTTGATTGAAACTAAGCAAGCTGCACTGCGAAAGTTTTGTGTCGATAATACAAGCATAAATACACATTGGTAAAGTAAGGACACGGGCCGCAGGAGATTGTGAAAAGGGTCTATTTATAATATAAGGATGAATACATACAACAACATTCCTTTCGTTTAGACGTTTTCACGTAATATTGAAGAAAAATTCCCTGAAAACCAGAGTTACGGTTTAAGTTTAGAGTGTAAAATATCAGCACAAAATACTCGGTTATTTCCAGTATATAATAACGTTAAATATGGTGTTTTCATATAGGACGAAGATCCATTATATGTGCCAAAAGGATGGAAACCACCGCTGCCAGATATGACACCGAAGGACCCGACAGGGAAGGATAATTGCTGCCCCTGCGCGGATGAATACATTGAGGTATCAATAAATTACTTGTGTCCTCGGTAAATATTGCGATCTCCGACATTTAATGATTTTAAACAATATTTACAGGAATCAACACAATAACTCTTTTGCAAACTAGAAAATTTACTAATGTTACATAATGCTGTAAATTATAACAATAAATAATAAATAATGCATCGTTTTCTAAATTTAAATATATACTTCATTCACATGCACCAATTTTAATATTTATGCAAATTTACCTACGTATGTAAATTTACGTACGTGTGTAACTTTGTCATGTGAATGAATTTGCGCACGTATTTCCATGGTATTTAACTATTTACCATCTCTAGAAGCCGAACAAAGGCAAATTTGTTCAAGGTCATTTTACACGGGTTGCAAATCTCGCCATGTGAACAAAATGAAAAATGTACACACTTGTGCATTTGTTAATTATTTATTAAAACATTACTCCGTATTTATATTAAAAGTCTTTCTTTTGGCATTTTCGCAGCTTCTAGGTGGTCTATGTGCCTTTTGTGTATTGTATAGCTGCAAAATATTTCTTTACACTCTTAACTCTTCATCATATGAATTATTGTTCCAAAGCAACTATGTATACTATGAGTAGTATAGGCCAACGATATGAAGCAAAAAGCGATACCAGGGGGCATAATGTGAAAATAGTGGAATTTCCCGTGGAGTCGCTTTTGGGAAGATTATGGGGCATAATGAGAAATTAACATTAAGCGACACTTGTGGGGTGGGGGGATAAGAGAAAATAGTAGTATTGCCCTACAGAGTCCAGAGTCCCTTTTGACCTGCATTCACGCTTGCACAGTTAACAGTTCTTCTGATCAGTTCCCGCCTCTTATGACAAGCACATACACCTATTGACCATGGTCCACACCTATTGACCAACACAAAGTCTTACTGACCAGGACCCACAGCTACTAACCAACATCCACGCTTACTAACCAATACACAGTATATGTGACCAACACCCACACCTACAAACAGATGTAAAGTTAGGGGGTAAAGTAATGAGGATTAACACATAGTTTTAGACAGACAATTACTCACTATTGTCGTTCAAAACTCACCGTTAACAGACCAAACACTGGAAGGGAAGTCCCTTGGACAGAATGCTACCTAGTGACTACATGTATATATCGGAGACATATCCAAAAACCATCATCATCAGCTGCAGCAATTACCATAAGGACGACGACGACGACGGCAGCTGCAGTGGACTTGGACGAAGGAACGGTTTAAACAGTTAAAACTGATGCAGGAAGATCCATGATTTGTTGTCGACTTTTTAAAAAAAGTAACTGTCTTCATAATAGAGATACTACTTATTTATTGGCAGATAAAATAACAACCCTCCATAAAGTGCGCATGAGTGTATCTATATTCTATCAGTAGGAACGGCAATGACAAAGACAGTAACAGTAATCACAGTCAGACGAATCAAAGTTACAGCAACCCTTGGAACCCTTGAAAAGTCATCTTTTCATCTCATGAGACAAGAAAAATCGAACTATGAATAAGCAAAATTATTTGGCTTTACCTAGTGACAGTTCTTTAGATGTGTTTCCAAACAAACATTGTGTTGTTCCACGGCAAAATTACCTCAAGCCATACAACGGGATCAATGGGGAAGTGGCTTTGGCAGAATTCATTCATCTGACTCAAGTGCTTAATATCACCGAAGATCAAATCAGTTTCATCGTAGAAATACTTATTGAACAAGTACAAGAACACTTGGATGGACAAAAATTATCCTGGCTATTATAAAAATAAAACACCAGCCGCAGCCAATTCCCCACTGAATGTGTATGATATAAGAATTCATGCAGGATATTATTTTAATACTCGACATCTCATCGATACGATTTGGAATATTTTCAACGATCATTTTCGCAAGACAGTTGAGAAAACCAACAGACGTGTACTGATCGAGTACCATCCACCCTCTCATCGTCTTAAAATAGATTATTTTCCAAGACCAAAACGTTGTCCATCACTTTTTCTCCACGTTTGTTTGCTTTTCGGGATGGAAATACAACTCTCACTCCAACAAAAGATATCAGCAAAAACAAAAACTTCTTCAAGTATTTTCAATACACCATCGAATTGAACGAAGGGCTCAGTTTGATTGTTGTGTACTCCGATGTCGTCGAGTACAACATGGTGGGAAACACAACTGTTCAGTTGCTGAGAATCATTCCCTATAAAAGTGGTTTCTGCAGTTAGTGCTAACGATGAAGGGGAAAACACCTATTATATTCATCGAGAATTTGTGCGTCACCCATATCTCTTTGTCAGTAAATCGTATTTTGTCAGTGTGAATATTGGTATAAAATGAGATTTCGTGCAAAATATTATATTCTCCAAAGGAAAAGTCACCCTGAAAC
Source organism: Margaritifera margaritifera (assembly GCA_029931535.1). Taxonomy (NCBI): domain Eukaryota; kingdom Metazoa; phylum Mollusca; class Bivalvia; order Unionida; family Margaritiferidae; genus Margaritifera; species Margaritifera margaritifera. Next base: position 3,522,502 of record JAQPZY010001552.1, read on the forward strand.
TATATTTTCGAAAACGTATCTCGACTGAGCTTTGACTCATGTATCCTGTATACTGAGGAGAAGTTCGACAACGAGGACATGGTTTAGGGAGTATGTTCAAATCGGTATTCGGTCCTGTGGCACCAGTCTTGAAACCTATTGTCTCCCGAGGATTGCATGCTTTAAAAATGCTGCCATGGCGCAAGGAAAATAATTCATCCAAAGTGTGCTAATCGACAACCGAGTCCCAAACAAGCGTTACTGAAAGCTGGAAAAAATGTGTTGATCTAGGCAGGAAAAGAGGTCTTTGGACTCTCCATAAAACCACAGTTCTCTCGAGATAAAAGTGGAGATTCCGATTATATATATCCACAGATAGAAATTGGACTCCTGAATGTCCACGACGTCAAAGAAAAGCGACCCCTTATTCTAAGAACGGAGAACAGAGGTCTCCACACAAAATCCAAGACAAATGTTTTGCGTATCACGAGCAAAGACATTGGTCTTCAGAGTGTCCTCCACACAAAAGGAAAATAAAGAAAGAGAGAAGGGAGGAGAAAAAGATATTTCAGAAGAAGAAGATGATGATGGTGTTGTTCTTGATGTTGTTGTTTTTTTTTTTGTTTTTTTTTTTGTTGTTTTTTTTTTTTTTTTTTTGGGGGGGGGGGGGGGGGGCAAATTAGATTTGCCTAAGATGTTTTGAAAAACGCTCTGATCTCTGTAAGGTCGTCTAGGATTTGATATATGTAAAAATTTGTGTTAATAGTCATCACGCACGCCCATTTTCTACCCTCATCTGTTTTGTTTTACGGGTGAGTGTTGGATAAAAATACTTTCCCTCATCCGTTTTGTTTGTATATGTGGGTGTTGGATAGAAATACTACTAAATATTCCCACCCTAAAACTAATTTTGCAACTTTTGTTATGTTTCATATTTTTAAAATTATACATTTGTAAATATTTTATTTAAACATTGTACAATCTTTTATTTTTTTATACGTATGTTTGTTTCTATACAATTTTTTTAAAAATTGCAATTTTTAAATTTGTCCGGGTTCTTTTAAGTCTTCGATGTATTCGGTACAACTTTAGAATTTTTTTAACGTTTATATTTTGTAAAATATGTTAAATTTGTAATTCTTTTTAAACATTTTGCATTTTGGGGTGATTTTTTTATACTCTCTCCTAAATTCCGCATTAGTTTAGAAAGTTTAGTATTAAGATAAGTCTCGACCATATTTTTTAATTTTTCTAGATTTTGATTAGTCTCCGCTAAATTCCGTACTTGTTTCAGAATTTTAGCCTAATCGCTTAGACAAAATTGCTACAAAATTATAATATTTGTAATTGTTAGCCAATTGTTTTTAGTCTCTGCTTAAGCCCGAAACAGTTTCAGATCTTTAGTATTACTTTTACTCTAAGCCATGAGTTTTACATTTTCGTGCGCATCGTTTTCAGTCTTCCCTAAATTCCGTGACAGTTTCAGAATTTTAGCATCAATTTTACTCTCTGCTATTTTAATCTAACGTTCAGCGTTTTTATTTTTCTAGTCTTCGCTAAATTTCGTGAAAATTTCGTATGTTTATCATTATTTTTAATGACGTCCATTTTAGTGTCGTTATGAGCTGGTTCCCTTGATTTTAGCTGTATATAACATCAGTACAATATATGCAAATTTCCGACACCGCCAACATAATATGAAGAAATAGGTAATGCTTTATATATAAATTTCGGATATAAACATGTAGCCACTATGCAGCATTATGTCCAAGGGGCTTCCCTTCCTCTGTTTGGTCTGTTAACGGCGAGTTTTAGATGGTGATACTGAGCGATTGTCTGTCTGTGTTAATCCTCATTACTTTATCCCCTAACTTTACATTGTACCCTTGCACATCTGTTTGTATGTGTGGGTGCTGGTCAGTAACACTGTCCATTCGTTAGTATGCGTAGATGCTGGTCAGTAGGTGTAGGTCCTGGTCAGTAAGACTGTACATTCACTAGTAGGCGTGAGTGCTGGTTAGTAGATGTGGGTGCTGGTCAGTAAGACAGTGCGTTGGTCTCTATGTGTGGGTAATGTTCAGTAGGTGTATGCGCTGTTTAACAGATGTGGGTACTGTAAGACTGTATTTGAGCGTAAGCGTGGGTGCTGGCTAATAACACTGTGTATTGGTTAATATGTCTGGATGCTGGTCAGAAGGCGTGGGTGCTGGTCAGTAAGACTGTGTTGGGCAGTAGGTGCATGTGCTGGTCAGCAAATGTTAGTTTCGGTGAGTAACACAGTATTGGTGAGTAAGCGTAGGTGTTGTTTAGTAGATGTGAGTGCTGGTCAGTAAGACTGCGTGTTGGTCAGTAAGTGTGGATGACAGTCAGTAAGTGTACGTGTGGTTAGTAGATGTGGGTACTGGTCAGTAACACTGTATGGATTAGTAAGCGTGGGTACTGATCAGTAACACTGTATATTGGTTTGTATGCATGGGTGCTAGTCAGTAGGTGTGAGTGCTGGTCAGTACGACTGTGCACTGGTTATTACGGATGGGTGCTGGTTAGCAGTTGTGGGTGCTGGTCAGTTAGACTGTGTTTTGGTCAGTATGTGTGGGTGATTGCCAGTAACTGCATTTCATGTTCAGCAGATGTAGGTGCTGGTCAGTAACACTGCATTTTGGTTAGCAGGCGTGGGTGCTGGTCAGCAACACTGTGTATTAGTTGGCAAGCGTGGGTGGTGGGCAGTAGGTATGGGTGCTTGTCAGTACAATGGTGTATGTTTTTAACATTACATTTCCTCTTGTCCCTATACATGTATAAATGTTCATTTCCGCTTATTAGTTTGGTTTAGTTTAAACATATTTTATTACCGAGAAGATCACAATTGTGTATACAGGCAAAAGGATTGGAAACGAGTTTTTCAACTTACAAGTTCCTCTCCATTATAAACATAAATAACTAATTAACGATCATCCAGGCAAGAGTTGTGGAAATAGTCAAGACAGTTGACTACATGTATATAATGAAGTGAGAGGGATGAAGGAAGGATAAGTGCGGAGGGACAGTGTTTGGTGTGGTCCGGTACGTACAATTTCTAGCTGTAGTCATAATAGAACAAAAAATAATCATACGTTTGTGAATCTTTTTGTGTTAATAACAAATTTCTGCATTTCTTTTTGTAGCAAAGAATTTTCTTTTTTCTGTTGTGTAAAGTTCGTTGCCAAATAAAAGTATAACAGAATCAATATTAATATTCAGTATTGATAATCTGTGATAAATCTCATCTCTTGCGTTATTAAACAGTCTGCATTCAAAAAGAAAATGTCGTTTTCTACTGGAAATCCACAAGAACAGGAAGGATTGTCGATGAGATTACACCTAAATAAATCATAATTCAGAGAATTACATTTGTATCTTAACCGGCTTTAAAGCACGGAAGCTTACTTATTACCAAATGCCAAATAACTTAGAGCAGACATTTTGCGCTCGGTAATTTCTTTTTTGAAGGTTAGTATAGATAAACAATTTCTTGTGGATTGTGGCAGATCGTTCCATGAGTCGATAAATGTTGGTACATAACGATTTGTTTAACAAAGTGGTTCTACATTGTTGTTCCGCTGGCGGCCACAAGTGCCGCTTTAATTTAATTTCTTCTTATGTTCGTAAGTACTGCATAAAGTTAATTTTCCCTTATGTCCCCAAGTGCGGCCTAATGTTAATTTCCTCTTACGCATCATAATTTTCCCAAAAGTGACTCTATGGTTCAATCCTACTATTTTTTCATTATGCCCCCAAGTGTCGCTTTTTGCCTCATATCGTCCGCCTATACTACCGGTATATCAAAATTGTATACGCTATGGTAAAAACAGATAGATGGGTATGTATGTATGTATGAGACGCTTTCCACCCATGTTTGCATTTATCTCGATATATATATATATATATATATATATATATATATATATATATATCCATTTCAGGTTGATGACGACGAAGATTTCATATGACAGGCAAATAATCTCATTTATACAACAATATATAAAATATTCTGCTTGCTAAAAGCTTGAAAGTTTACTGAAAGAGTTATTCTTGAGGATGAGCGAACAGGTGTTTGTTATTTACTGATATAAACGGAACATGCGGACACAACGGAATGCAACTCTTGTGCCTTCAACTTTTGACCCTAAAACATGTAATACGGATTTACCGTAACCAGTGTTTAATATTTCTGTAATTAAGAGTTTCAGTCGAGACTTTGAAATTATAACCACGAATTTACCATGTTCGTAACAGCTGTCTAACTTCAATGAAATGTATCCGAGATATTTTAAAAAATTTACTTTGTTTCTTCAGCTGATACAGGACTGTAGGGAGGAAAACCCTACTAAGCGACCCTCGTTTGACACCATCAAGAAGACTCTGTATAAAATCAACCCTAACAAAATGAGCCCAGTCGATCTTATGATGACCATGGTAAGCTCTAAAAGACCAATCGAAAACCCCAAGATTATAAAAAAACGTTCTCTTGCTGCATTTCAAACTTAATTGCAAACTCAGATGCTTAACTGGTCAGTAATGTGACTTTAGTCAATTAGATGCAAGAGTTTTTAGTCAAGTCTGTGTTTGAGCATGATAATACTTTTATAATCTTGGTACCAAGTTGCAAATAATCTACTTATAAAGGATAGCAATATGACTGAATTTCCAAGAGCGATTGAATGCTAAAAATAATCTTTCGTGCGATGCGGACTGATATTGTTTGAACACTGTGAACATGTTTTAAAAAATGTTTCATGATATGCGGGCTGATATTGCTTCGGTCATTGTGAACATATTTTAAAAAATTACTTAGAAATATTGTAGAGACGTAGAAATTCTAATAATATGCATTATTAAAAACAATAAACAAAACGCTTTGTCAATTTTAATCTTATGGTCTAAACAATTCGCAAATATATCACTGATAACATTCCTTGATTATACCTACAAACTGAGGCATTGAAAATTGTTTTATTGGGACTTAGAAAGTTTGAACGTACCTTCACGAAGTTTAGTTAGGCCTAAAATTAATGTCTTATAGGATTAACAATTTGAAACATGTAAACAAATACCATCTCAGATATTTGTAACTTCACATATTTGCATTCAATCATATGTTTAGCGTTGTTATATTACGCACACAGTGCTTCATGTCGTTTTAAACACCCATTTGTAGAATTTTAAACACCCATTTGTAGAATTTTAAACACCCATTTGTAGAATTTTTCTCATTGTCTCAGTTGTTTCTTCCCACCATCATTCAGTAATGGAAGCTATACAATTACAACAATATAATTAAGGACAAATTACCTTTCAGACTCTATGAAAACATTATATATATTGAAAATAATACTTCCAATAGGGCTATAGAAAACGTATTGCACACCTAAAGTAAATTAGCCTTTGATTGACATATAGCTTTGTAAATACATTCAACAAGGTAGAAAGTGGGACATCTTCATAGAAAATGCAATTTTATTAACATGTAGACGTGCTTTCTCAATATTACAGATGGAAAAATATTCAAAACATTTAGAAAACATCGTTGCTGAACGAACACAGGACCTGTTGATCGAAAAGCAGAAGACAGATCGATTGTTATACAGTGAGTCACTTATATTTATATCGGCAGAATCTAAGTACCACGGATGGAATCTAAATACCACGGATGGAATCTGGTGATGACATACATATGCTCGGTTATGAGTCAAAATCATTTGAAGAAAGAAAGAATCCGAATGAAAGATTGTACGCTGTTGTAATGCAACATAAATATTCGTATGGTATAAAAACAATCAAGTTATAAACATAGCCTATAACATTTTATGATCACTACCATACTCTTGTCTTTTAAAAAGCTCAAATAAAATAGATTTTCACAGAATTTTTTTGGGGGGTGGGGTGGGGTGGGGGCTGACTTTTTAAGGCATCATCCGCATTGTAGTCTAAGCTTTAAAGCAAAACCACAGATTGTAAAAAAAATATTTGATAATTTTGAAAGTTATCATTGGTTTTTAATATTCAGCATCCTTTCTTATGTAAAGCTATTGAATGAAACCATAGATTGTAGAAATATTCGATGTATCCTTCAAAGCTATGAATGGTCCTTAATATTTAACATTCGTTCCTATCAACGGTTTCAATTATATTTTTATATACAGTATATAAAGCTTAGTCTGGTCACATTCTCTTTTTTTATCTACATAATCTTCAGGTATGCTGCCTAAACGAGTTGCGGATGATCTACGCATTGGAAAATCAGTTTCGGCGGAGAACTTCAATGCATGCACAATATATTTCAGTGACATAGTCGGATTCACAACCATTTCTGGTGGAAGTACCCCAATGGAAGTTGTTGGTTTGCTGAACAAGTTGTACATCGCTTTTGATGAAATTATTGACAGATTTCAAGTGTACAAGGTGGAGACAATTGGAGACGCCTGTAAATGCAAAATTCTATTATATTTGTTTGAACACGGAGTCAGTCGCTCCCACATTTATGTGTATATATGCAGTAATGTCAAGGAGAAACAAAGGAAATAGATAATATTAATTTGAATACTATATATATATATATATATATATATATATATATATATATATATATATATATATATATATATATGGCAGCAAAGCAACGCCAATTCAACGCTTCAAGAAGTGAAGCAGGAACAATTCGTTAAAACTGTTTCAGTACAACGTCCGATTCTCAATTAACAACAATTGCTAAGCGATATATAAAAATATCACCACGCTAGTTTTAGTTTTGTCTCGTATGAAATAGCTGATTACTCCTTTGTCATAAAAAACAACATAAGCAATTCTTTACAAATTAGAATGTTTTTATAAATCCAGTTTTCTCTACTTCCACTGATTTTTGAAATGTGGGAATTTTCAAGGGAAAATTCTGAGAAATTGAACCAAGACGAATAAATTTCTGTAATTGGATACATTTTATAGCTAGGAAATCTGCTTTAGTCACACTAAATGTATTAATAATAACGACTTTAGCCATTTCGTGAATGACATTAATATCACTTCATGTACTTTCGCAATGATTACCATTTTCTTGAAATTTATATTTTGCGTTTCACAGACATGGTTGTGTCTGGCATTCCGGAAGTGAATCCGTTCCATGCGAGGGAAGTAGCTAACATGGCGATAGAGTTGATCAAGGCCTGCAGAACATTCGTAATACCTCACAGACCAGGAGAACTGTTGAAGATCAGAGTTGGTCTACATTCAGGTAACCTTCTCAAAATTTGTCTTTGGTCTAATGAAATAAAGAAAATTACCGCTAAACAAATTGTAAACAAAACATTGTTACATCTGCATTATGTACTCGCAATAGACCCCCTTTCCTCCACACGAACCACGATGATCAATTCTTAAAGTCTGTGCTTGCCTTTATATTCCAAACGTTAGAGATCGTTAAAGTCACTTTCTTGGTGTGATTCTCGTTTTTTCCACTGTATATGTCATGTCGTAGCAATACATGTATCTATTTTATGTTTCGATGTTATATATAGTATATGTTCTCTTGAAATAATAACCCATTGATTTTCTGAAGATAATAATGTCCCGATCGATAGATAGACAGATAGAGAGACATGCTACAACATTCATTCTAGCTTTTGCCTAAACATTTGCTTTGTTTCATGCGACAGGCGTTCGACTGCCAATGCGTAGAAGTACGCAAAGTTGAAATTTATCTTGGCATACTATTCATATCGTGAGCCATACATGCTAATATGGTTCAACGTATTTTTCTGGTACGTTGTAGTTTGTATGATCTATCAATGCTAATATGGTTGAACGTATTGTTTTTGTACTTTGAGGTTTGTATGTTCTATCAATGCTAATATGGTTGAACGTATTGTTTTTGTACTTTGAGGTTTGTATGATCTATCAATGCTAATATGGTTGAACGTATTGTTTTTGTACTTTGAGGTTTGTATGATCTATTAACGCTGATTTGTTTCAACGTATTGCTCTTGCACAGTGTATTTTGCATGCTCTATGAATGGTATTATGGTTCAACGTATTTTCGTCGTACATTGTAGTTCGTATGACCTATCAACGCTGATGTGGTTCAACGTATTGCTCTTCTTCGTTATAGCTTTTATGTTATGATCTATCAATCCTGATACTGTTAAACGTATTGTCCTTGTACGTTGTAGTTTTTATGATCCATCAATGCTAATATAGTTCAACGTAGCTGATATAGTTCAACGTATTGTTCTCGTACGTTGAAGTTTGTGTGATCAATCAATGTTGTTATGGTTCAACGTATTGTTGTTCTACGTCGTAGTTTTGGGAGTTTTGATGATCCATTAATGCTGATATAGTTCAACGTAGCTGATATGGTTCAATATATTGTTCTCGTACGTTGTCGTTTTTTGGCCTATAAACAGGCCCGCCGACAGACATTCCGGGCCCCTGGGCAGAACAGTCATGGGCCCCAAAACTAATCTAATGTTTTGTATATAAAAATCTGTGTACAGTTTTATATATATATATATATATATATATATATATATATATATATATATATATATATATATAACCTGTAGTAATCTACCTAATCTTAGACTCTTGCAAGGAACAAATTGTAATATTTTCTGCAAAGATTGATTTATTTTTTTATAGCTGAGTTGACCGGGCCCCTAGAAATAGCCGGGCCCCTGGGCAATTGCCTCCTCCGTTCTTGGCAGGCCTGCCTATACATAATAATAAGGTTCATCGTATTGTTCTCGTATGTTATAGTTTGTGTGATCTATCAGAGCTAATATGGTTGAACGTATTGTTCTCGTATTGATCATATTTGATCTATCAATGCTATCATGGTTCAAAGTATTGTTCTTGTGTACGATCTATCAATGTTGATATGGGTCAACGCAATGTTCTCTATGATCTATTAATGCCGATGTGGTTCAACGTATTGTTCTCGTACGTTGAAGTTTGTAAAATGTATCAATGCTGATGTGGTTCAACGTGTTGTTCTCGTGCGTTGAAGTTTGTATAATGTATCAATGCTGATGTGGTTCAACGTGTTGTTCTCGTGCGTTGAAGTTTGTATAATGTATCAATGCTGATGTGGTTCAACGTGTTGTTCTCGTGCGTTGAAGTTTGTATAATGTATCAATGCTGATGTGGTTCAACGTATTGTTCTCGTACGTTGAAGTTTGTATAATGTATCAATGCTGATGTGGTTCAACGTATTGTTCTCGTACGTTGAAGTTTGTATAATGTATCAATGCTGATGTGGTTCAACGTATTGTTCTCGTACGTTGAAACTTGATGATCTATCAATGCCGATATAGTTCACGTATTTTTCTCGTACATTGAAGTTTGTATGATCTATTAATACTAATATGGCTCCACGTATTGTTCTTGTGCGTTGAGGTTTGTATGATCAATAAAAAATAAAAAAATGAAAAAATTTAACTGTTCGGAGGCTTTTCGGTAAAGCAAAATTCTGATACAATACAGTAACGATTTTTAGAAATCACATCTTTTACATATTGGTCATCTGTTAAATGATACTGGCAACATAAGTTGTACATAAATGCACAATTTTGAGTTCCATCTGTAATATTTATTCAGATTGAAGAATTCTAGCTCGAAACAAACATAAGTTTTGATTAATTGTAAAATTATAATTAAAATATGTTGACATTCGGCATTTTCGCACATTTATTGCAAAACGTGTTAAATATAATTTTTGAAATATGTAAAAACCTATATGAAAATACATCCTTAATGTGCAGGACCGGCATGCGCAGGTGTTGTTGGTTTGAAAATGCCTCGGTATTGTTTGTTTGGGGATACAGTCAATACCGCTTCAAGGATGGAGTCCAATGGAGAAGGTACTTTTGTTTTCTTTTTATCTTCCTTCTGAGCTCTTCCAAAACCCACTATTTTTATAGTCGTATTATCGTAAAAATTGGGTCAGCCAAATTTATTTTTTTAATCTTTTTCCTAATATTAAAAACTTATCAAGCGATAAAGTTCTCTTTAGAATACTTGGTAGCTCTAACGTATACATGAGCTGTAAAGAAAAGAAGAAACACTGACAGTTTGTGTATAGACTAGTAGTGCAATCGTAAAATCCCAACCTTTCAGACTTTGTCCTTTAACAGATAGACATTTGAAGATTCCCCCCCCCCCCACACACACACACACTTATTTTGTAATACACTTTTCTGAAAAAAACATATCACACACAGATAAATATTCTAAACAAAACAATGCTACAGTAACTGTCTTTTTTTCTTGTAGCTTTTAAAATTCACATCAGCAACTTTACATACTTAGAGCTCAAGAAAATCGGAGGCTACAAGACAGAACTACGTGGAACGATACCAGTTAAAGTAAGCAATTTTGAGCTTTTGTAATTTACATAAATTATATAGAATGGACAATAGTCTTCAAATAAATTTGTTATGAACTGCTGCTCGGAAAGCGTTGTTAAATTACGTCACTACCTGCACAGGCTGTTTAAGTCTTCGGTGGTTGTCTGGTTTGGATGACGTTGTCAAAGAACATCCCTGCTCGCACGGGCTGTTTGTTTAAGGCTCTTGTGGCTGCATGATTTGGATGAAGTTGCCAAATCACTCCACTGCCTGCACAAGCTGTTTTAGCATCCGGTGGCTGCTTGATTAAATAGCGTTGTCAGAAAACGCCACTGCCTGCATGGAATATTTAAGTCTCCGGTGGCTGCTTAGTTTGAATGGTGTTGTCAAAGAATGTTACTTCCTGCATAAGTTGTTTAAGCTTGCGGTGGCTGCATGGTTTGGACAGCGTTGTCAAAGAACGCTGCTGACTGCACATCGTGAAGCTGTTTAAGCATCCGGTGGCTACCTGGTTTGGAGTTATCGTCACCGTCATGTATGTGTTCAATTTTGACGAAACGCTGAATAGATTAACAGCGACAGGAAAATATGCTAACTTAGTAGGTACAACTTCGATACGGCTCCAGTACTTAAACAAATGGAGAAGATTTTATTTTTAGCAAGAAGGGATATTACTGCAAGATTGTTGCAGAATACAATCTCTAGTAATAGTGGTGTTTCGGGAGAAGTGAGAGCACCGGCCGGAAAGTAATTTGATTTGTTTAGGCAGAAATTGTTGTAGCATTGTCTACGTTATAGACGTATTTAAAAACGGAACATGGACTTTACAAATTGAATCCAGGCCTACAAATTATAGAATTTTGGAGTTTTAGTTAACTTGAGCTTTATTCTAAACAAATAAAAGACGATGTTACAGAAGTCGATGTTCAGCAAATCAAAAATGCTGTTGCAGAAGTAAAGTCTCGGTTAAACAAAATCTCTATGCCTAACTTCAGGCTGCTCAGAACGTTGTATGGTTCACAGGTCTGAAGTATTTCTCTTGTATGATCCACAGACCTTAATTATTCCTCTTGTATGATCCACATGCCTGAAGTATTCCGCTTGTATAATCCACAGACCTTAAGTATTCCTCTTGTATGATCCACATGCCTGAAGTATTCCTCTTGTATGATCTACAGGCCTTAAGTATTCCTCTTGTATGATCCACAGACCTTAATTATTCCTCTTGTATGATCCACATGCCTGAAGTATTCCTCTTGTATGATCAACAGGCCTGAAGTATTCCTCTTGTATGATCCATAGGCCTTAAGTATTCCTCTTGTATGATATACAGGCCTTAAGTATTCCTTCTGTATGATCTACAGGCCTTAAGTATTCCTCTTGTATGATCCAAAGGCCTTAAGTATTCCTCTTGTATGATCTACAGGCCTTAAGTATTCCTTCTGTATGATCCACAGGCCCGAAGTATTCCTCTTGTATGATCCAAAGGCCTATAAATATTCCTCTAAGCAATCTAATGTGTGCGAATGTGTGCTGGTTTGCACACCGCACAGGCATGATAAGATGGCAGTATTGGACTATCAGTGCAATAAGAGTGGATGGTTTGCTGATTTTAGTTTGACCTCATCCAATATATAACTCTGTAATCTATGTGGTAATATGTTTTCTCCATGTAAAATTCATTTCATATTATCATGCATCCTCAAATAGGATCAAGGGATAGGACTTTCTGATCTGTTTGTTGTATATTTGTTACTCACCATAATAACTTCTAAATGCCTTGATTTCTGTCATAGGAATCCTGAGTGACTGTGTTTAGAGGAGAGTTAACTAATTAATCGCGTAGTTCCATCGTTCTGAGGGAATGCGCGATTAGTAGAAACGGTACAGGGGTGGATGCAATGAGCCAAGGCGATGCCGTAACTCGAATTATAACTCTTTAACCTCTTTATGTCTGTCTGTCTCTCTACACACACACACACACATACACACACACACACACACACACATATATATATATATATATATATATATATATATATATATATATATATATATATATATATATATATATATATATATCCGTTGGTTTTACTATCTTATGCTTAAACCTCTCGGCTACTTGGACATATTATCAAACATGTCACAAACATTATATGTAACAAAAATGTCTGGATTATAATGTGACGTTTGAGACAAATTTGATTTTTGATCAAATGTGCGTCCTCGTGCATAAATTGCATATTTGGAAAATAAAGTATGTTATCAAATATTAATGTCGAATACTGCTTTTATGAATGCACTTTACGTCTCGAGATAATGTCGAATACTGCTTTTATGAATGCACTTTACGTCTCGAGATAATGTCGTGGGATGGCATACAATTGGAAAACAGGAGAAAAAACGCAACTGTTGGTTCTCAGTAACAGCTACAGAAAAGATCGTGATATTGACGGGCGAATTCCAAACTTGGTTACGTTTATGACATGTTGTATTGTGTTCAAAGGAAGCCAAGGTAGCTCAGTTGGCAGAGTGTCGGACTTGTAATCCCAAAGTCGCGGGTTTGATACCCTCCCAGGTCAGCCAGTGTCGGCTGCCTCTGTGTGTCCTGGGGAAAGGCACTTAGCTCCCATTTCCGCGGCATGATATAGACAATAATGTGTTTAAAGTGCCGTTAAAACCAACAAAAAAGTATTCTGTTCAATGGATCATCGTGTTGGCCACGTCTTGAGTTTGGCTGCTGAAATTACTGTGGTATTTCAGAGTAATGTTTTCATGTCTCCCCCAAACACATCTTTGTTTGCTCTTCTCGATATGTACGTGAACCGTTCCAATAGTTTAATTCTGTTTTGATCTAAAACTTTATTTTTACTTTACAGGGCAAGGGTGACATGAAAACCTGGTGGCTCATTGGACACGACACAGAGCATAACACAGAACTCGACAATGATAAAGAAAAATCGAAGGAGGAATTCATTCCAAAAAAGGAAAAAATAATAAAGAATGATTTCTTGGCGAACAGTGTTGTGGATACATACAAAATAAGCACTGATGAAGACGAGATGGACAGAGGACAAGAGAAAGGTCTTATTCGTGCGGTCGGAAATGAAATTGCAGCCTTAACATGTAAAAATGAGAACCAGGAAGAAATCAACACTGAATTAGATGTCAATGCTTTTGAAAAGCAGAATAACTTCCTCTTTACACCTATCGAGCTTCCAACTATCGGAGGTTTGATTTTTACTATTCAGCTCATTGTAATAATAATAATAATAATAATAATAATAATAATTATAATTATAATAATAATTCTATTTTTATTTGACTTTTGCTATATTACCGTATTACCATATGACGGAAGATTTCTATATGTTTATGTCTTATTATTTAATTTATTTATTACTATTATTTAAATCTCACTGGCATGATGATTTTATTTATTAGGCTTTCTTTTCTTATGGCAAAACGTTGGGTCTCTAAGCTATCATTTTAAAGACTGGTTGATATTTCGATTCCATCTCGATATTACTTTTCTCTTATTCACAGTAAAAGTGGCATTTATGATCCTCAGAAGATTGTGCAGTCACCATTAGCAAGTAAACGGAACAAAAATCACATCATATCAAATGCAATTAAAAAATGTTCAACAGGTATGAGAAGTGAGCGAATTGACTTGTATACATACATGTCACAGTTAGCAAAGTAGAAAGTTGAACATACTTCTTGGAGCACGATTAATTATCAATATGTAATTTTAGTTTTATATTTCAGTAATGGTAGGTTAACCTACTCCTAGTGGGAGTATTCCATTAGCAACAGTGTTAAAAAAATTATGTTGAACATACATTTTTCTAAGACGAAAAGCAGGGTATGGTAACAATGATCAATGATACTAGTGCAATAATGGTATAGGGAAGACTGACATGAAGTTACTTTCTACTGAAAACATTACTCTATACGCTAACACAAAAAAGCAGGCTCAATATACATAAAGTTAAATTCCCAGAGAAATAAAATAGCTAAAAGTGAACGTCCTTGATCTGGCGGCACAGTTCCGCACAAACTGCGTACATTCCCACGAGTTCATTGTATTGAAGACACCGGTGCTGAAAAACTAGGAAATAGCAATATATACCGTATATACTCGCGTATAATGCAATAACAACTGCAAACTGCATAGACCCAGATCTGCCGTCGCATAATGCGCCGGCAGATCTGGGTCTATGCAGTTTGTAGTGACTAATCAGTAGAACAAACGAAACGACATAGACCCTGAACTGCCAGCGCTTTATGCGGCGGCAGATTAGGGTCTATTTTGTTTGGATTTGGACGTGGGTTTTTCGCGAGTATAGACGGTAACTAAGTTTTGAAGGCGTACCATAACGACTTTGTGGACAGCAGAAAAAGTCCAGTTGCAATGGATCCACTTCAAAGAGGCTTAGACTCCTTCCATTGAATATAATGGAATAATACTTGAATACGAAAATTGCATGGTAGATATGTCCTGTCAACGAGCATTCCATAACCTTGATTAGATTGTACTACAAAATCAAGATTTTAAATTAAGTTTTTACAGAGATTTTTGGTGGTATCGTATGGCGACATAAATGAGGTCTGATATAACTTGTATTTTTGTTTAAGAATTTGTATGGACATTAAGAAGATTTGTTTCAGTGCTGGAAAGTACCTAAGGATGACTGACCTGGATATTTCAGTTTAATTTCACTAGTTTTGTGCTAAACGTACGATTCAGTTTGCGGGAGAGGTGTACCGTGTCTCTTATAGGACGAACTTTACATAACTTTCAGATATCGTGGTGAAGCAACGAAAGATCAGTAATAATAGTACTGTTGGTACAGCTAATGATTCTGGACACAAAGACAAAGAGAGAGACGATCCAATACCAGATGTCAACCAAATTATTGTACAGAGTTATGTTGCCCTACAAGGTATACTACCAACTAGAGTCTGTTTGATGCAACTTTACATAAAATGTAAATAGTGTTAATATTACAGTCCAAACCATATTGCAGTAGAACTATTAGTATCAAATCGGACCATGATCATGTGCTATTTTATAATTTTATAATTTCAGCTATAAAATATATTTCTCATTTATTTATGAGTTTTACATGTACCGTCATACACGTGAAACCCAAGTAAAACTACTCTGCTCTGTAAATAGTAAAATAGTAACTACGTGCACGACTCTGCTCTGTAAATAGTAAAATAGTAACTACGTGCACGCTATTGGAGAATTAGTGCGATGGCTAGGCCAGGACTGCAACACCATGTACGTCATGTGATATTAACCTACAGGACTGATTTTCTGTCCCCTCTATACATGTCAAGAGACCCAAAATAGCAACCAATCACATCTTAATTTACAGAGTAACACGTGTCTAAAAATTCTTAAAATGTTAAAATGTTATTGTTTATGAATATTAACGTATAAGACAAACATTTTAACAACGGTTTCTAACATTCTGGTCAAGTTATACAGGCATTCGTCGTTGAATGTCATAAACATTTAAATGGATTACTATTGGCTGTAAAGGAAAAAAAATGTGAAACTGAAATGTATGCTGATTGAAGGAACTACAAACAGAGTATACTTGATCTTATAGTCAGTAAAACCTCAAAGTTTCCCATACTCTTTTTTTGTTTTGTTTTTTAAGGTTGAATTTCCGTTATCAAATCTTCGTGCCTTGAAACTTAATTTTTTTTTTCCGTCTTCAGGATCTCGACCTTCTATCTCATTTCTCTTGCATTTTCATCTGTATGCGCCACACTGGGGTATTTTAATTTAGTTTGAGTTAAATTTTTCCTTCACTTTTTCTTTATTTTAATTTTTTTTTCTTCATTTCTCCCGTAACCTGGCTGGTCGTAGGGGCGCCACTGATGACTTTGCGACAATCTCTCTCCATTTCGCCCTGTTCTCCACTGCTCTTTGGGACTTTGCAAAGTCCAAGCCTTTGATATTGTCTTCCCATCTCTTCTTCTGTCTGCCTCGTTTTCTCTTTCCTTTCACTGTGACCTGCAGGATTGTCTTTGAGAGGTCAGTTGAGAGTGAGACGTAACCATTCCATCTTAGTTTGCGTTTCTTTACAGTGGTGAGCAGATCTTCATAAGGTCCAATTGCGCCTTGGATTTTAGTGCGCACCTCCGCATTAGAGACGTGGTCTAAGTATGAGATTTTCAGGATCCTTCGATAACATCTCATCTCTAAGGCATGGATTCTTCTCTCTATTTCTGCTGTTAGGGTCCATGTCTCACATGCATATAGGAATATGGACATGACGAGGGAGCGCATAAGCTTGATCTTGGACCCAAGCGTGATGTTGCTGTCTTTCCAAATAGGCTTCAGCCTAGCCAGAGCTGCTGTTGTCTGCGCAATCCTGGAAAGAACCTCAGGATTTGAACCTTCATCAGAGGCGATATCACCTAGGTACTTTAAGCTTGTTACTGTGCCCAGCTTCTGTCCATTCACTCTTATTTCCTTTTGGATGCCACTCGGGTTGTTTGTCATTAGGTTTGTCTTTTCAGCGTTGATCTCCATCCCATATCATAGTGATGCTTGATTGAGACGGTTCACTAAGGTTTCCATTTCTTCTTCATCTCCTGCTAAGCCATCGATATCATCAGCGAAGTGCAGGTTGGTGATTGTTCTGCCTCAAACACTGACACTGCCCTCGTGGTCTTCCAAGGCGTCGGACATGATCCTTTCCAGGTAGATGTTGAAGAGAGTGGGTGAGAGAAGGCACCCCTGTCTGACTCCGACTGTGGTTCTGAACCAGTCTCCTATGTTGCCGTTGACGAGAACTGTACTAGTCGCCTTGTCATACAGGGTTTCGATAGTGCATATTAGTTTTGCGTTTATGTTGTATATCCGCATGGTGGCCCACAAGGCTGCATGCCATACCTTGTCGAAAGCCTTCTTGAAGTAAATGAAGACATGATAGAGGTTCTGTTGATGCTGGAGATATTTTTCACATAGGATTCTGAGATTGAAGATCTGTTCTGTAGTGCTACGTCCTGCTCTGAAACCTGCCTGTTCTTCCGCAATGATGTGCTCTGCTTGGGGTTTCAGTCTATTGAGGATGATCTTAAGCATAACCTTGCTTGGGTGACTGATGAGACTGATTGTTCGGTAGTTCTGGTACAGTTGTAGATTCCCTTTCTTAGGAAGAGTCACGATCAGAGACTGGGTCCATGGGGTGGGCCATTCTCCTGTTTGCCAGATTTGGTTGCAGATTGTTGTGAGGACATCTATCATGGACGTTCCTCCTGCTTTAACAAGTTCTGCTGGTATGTTGTCTACCCCAGCTGACTTCCCCTTCTTTAGTGCCTTTACTGCAGCCTCTACTTCGTCCCTGAGGATCGGGTGGTCAACCTCTGTTGTGGTTAGTGGTACGTTTAGTACAGCTTGGTCTCCAGAAGTCACCTGGTTGTAAAGCTCCGAACAGTATTCCGTCCATCTGTTAAGAATGTCTTGGTTTTCTGTCAGACTCTTACCAGCCTTGTCCTGAATCGTATTAGATCTCCCCTGTTTCTCTGTTGTCAGGTCTTTCACCAACTGGTATGCCCTTTTACTGTCATTCTGGTTCAGGCTTTTCTCGACTTCCTTGCATTGGTCCTCTAACCAGCTTTCTTTTGCTTTCTTTATGCTCTTCTTAATCCTGTTGTTAATCTCATTGTATTTTTTACTCCTTCATGGTCTCCTCGCTTACTCTTCAGTTTTCTCCTCACATCGCAGAGGTCGAGGATATCTGCTGCGACCCAAGGCTTCTTTATCTACGATGCTTGCCAAGGATCTCTCCAGCTGTGTCTATTACTGCCTTGTTGAAGGTGATGATCAAGGAGTCTAGGTTTATTTCTTCGTGTTCCAGAATTGTGAGTGGTGCAAATTTGTCGCCTATTGATGCTTCAGCTTCAAATGCTTTGGCCACGCTTGGATCTTTAAGTTTTTCAAGGTCGAACCTGATCCTAACTTGTCTTGGCTTATTGGTCTTCCTCAGACGAAGTTTGATAGTCATCATCAGCAAGTCATGGTCGCTTCCTATATCAGCTCCTGGGAAGCTACGTGTTCTGGCAATGTTTACGCTAGACCGGAAGCGCTTTCTCACCAAGATGTAGTCAATCTGGTTGTGATGTTTTCCGTCTGGGCTGTGCCAAGTCCATCTTCTGGATAGTTTGTTGGGGCCAAGGGTGTTCGTTAGCACTAGTTTATTGTATGTGGCGAAGTCCAGGAGCTTGAGTCCTCTCTCATTGGTCTGCTTATTACAGTATGAACCACAAGCTTCTCGCCAGACTGCTTGTGCGTCTTCTCCTACCTTAGCATTCCAGTCTCCTTGAATAACCAGAATATCCTTCTTGGGTGTCTGGTCTATGAGAGTTTGAAGCTGGTCGTAGAACTCATCCAGTTCCTCTTCATCATGGTCAGATGTTGGGGCATAGACCTGTATGATAGTGATGTTAAAGGGAGATGCCCTTACGCGGATTGTAATCATCCTGTTCGACACTGGTCGACAACCCATGACTGCACTCACAATATCCTTGTGTACCATAAACCCGACTCCATGTTCATGCTTGTTCTCATGCCCACTGTGTCCGTCATCTGTTGATCTCTCTCCGAACTTTTTCTAGATAATCTCGCAGAGTCCAAGGATGTGCCATTGGTATCTTCCCATCTCATGGGTTAGCTCCTCGAGTTTCCCTGCTTGTCTTAATGTCCTGACATTCCATGTTCCAATGGTGATGTTATCTCTTGCCCGTACTTTGATAGTAGTTGCACCAGTAGCATGCTTGTCACCTCCGTCCTGGTGTCCAGCGGATGGCGCGGTCATTGGTAACCCGGGGTGCGACCGATCCGGTATGTGAAATCTATTTATTGTCATTTCGTCATCATTGGCGTATCATGGGCCGTTTCAACCTGGCGGCGCCCATCCCTCTCCAGGCTGTAGACCACAGCCGATATCCATGTTACTATATGGTTCGCCCTGGTCTCGAACATGTGGCCGTTAAGTTCGTCTTTGGAACCCTTCCGCCCTGGCCGTTGACTTCAACTTGGAAGACTTCCGCCCAGCGATGTCATGTTACCATCACCCTATTTCTCCCATAGGTAGGAAGACTCGTGGAGGTGGGAGTGTCTTAAACCTTCCCTTGCAATTTTTTTTATCTTGCCCACTGCCTGTCCAGCCCAAGGAAGTTCTTAGTGTTGAGCGTCAAACGAGGTAGCTCTTAGTGCCAATTTTTTTTTTTTACAATGGCTTGGCCGTTATTCGAACCCGAGACCTCTTGCATACGAGGCCGACGCTCTAACCACTGGACTATTGGAGCTGTTTCCTTTATTTAGCCACTTTCATATCAAAGATTTCCTTTCAAGCAAGAAATGGTAATCGACAACTTAACAAGAAAAAGCAACATTTTTAAACACAATAAGAAACTGTGTTGAATTTATTTTTATAGAAAAATTAAAAATCCTTTCATTCTTTTGTAAATACTCTTACTACTTTTGTATATATGATGAAGTCAGAAAATAAAAACAAATGTAACAAAACATCAGGCTGATGCATGAAAACGAGTCTTGTCACTTGACATGATTTTAATGCAAGCATAGAAAAAAATATATATAATATTCCTGAAGACCTCTTTATTTTAAAGACTGTAAAGACCATCATGGATACAAGAAACTATTTTGATTTTCTTTCCAGATGCCGCACGTAGCGAGGAAGATGCCTGAAAGAGACCCATAATGGCCACGAGTGACAACTTCTTATACTGAATGCATGCAGACTTACAGTTTTCTAGTACTGACTAAATTTTAGAAGTAAATGTAATTTACGAGATTTGCAAAAGAATCTATTTCAGTAACGCATAGTCGAGGAAACTTTTAAACATCGTGTATGTTAACATTTATTTTAACGCGCCTGAGCATGCTACAAAAAATATGTTTATATATTTTTTTTCTTCGTCAAATGCAGATAAATACGCATCACACTCCAACAATTCATATATTTTTTCCTCATCAAAAGGAGCATGATTGATTTCCTGTCTCCTCTATACATGTCAAGTTTACGAAATTCAAAGTTAAGTACAACCATGGAAAATAGTTGTAAAAAGAGAAAAGACAAAATGACTACATTTACATTTGTCGATTGTTTTCGTCACGTTTCAAAAGCACGTTCTTGGTATAGTTTATGTTTGACTGTATGTATTGATACATTCTATTCCGTGCTTGTGCCTGTCCTATCGATATACCGTATACTGTTTGGAAACTTTTCATTGATATACGCTTCATGCTGATTTAATAAGTCAGAGATACTAAGCTCTATATATTTTAAGACATAGAAATTGATGGTATGACCTTTCAAAGATGCGAATGACTACAGCAAAGCTAGAATGTGACACAAGACCTGTCCTTCGGGACCGCTCATTACATGGAAAAAGTCATTTAAAATCAAAATGAGTTCGGAATGAAAGAAATAATTGCGATTAAGCATTTTCATTTAAACTGTAACAAAATTGTGAAAGCTGTAGGGTGTCATTGCTGGTGCCAGTTGAATGTGACAAGAATGGGATGAGGAAGGGTCACGGTTTATCTTGTCCAGTGTTAGAGGACTTGTCCAGTGTTAGAGGACATACAATCTGGTTAACTCCAGGTGCAAAAGGAGTCTTATTGTTCAATATTCTAGAGGAACTGTTAAAACGTATTTAAGGATAATGGTTTGTTTTGTATATTAGCAATGGAAATCGGTTTATATGATGATTTTATTGTTTCACCCTGTAATAAACATCAGAAAAAAATAAAAATAAAATAAAAATTTCTATTTACATAATCATTAGCAATTACTTTAAAGTATAATCTATAAAAAAAATCAACACCGATTTATCAGATATTGAATTCCATTCAGTTTATCAAGAAAGCGCCGTATATATAAAACTGGTCTACAGTTTTTTAGAAGTCGTATGCTTCAGAGATAAAATGTGCTATTTATTAGGGATTTTGATGTGCTGAATTCAAATATGACATTTAAAACAACTGATTGGATACTGTTTCCAATATATTTAAGTTTTTACATTTTACGTCTATGTATATTGTGTACATAGTAGACTTTTAATCATAAATTGTAAACCTAGGTCTTTTCATGTGTTTATGGTTGCTTGACATGATAATATTTCACCTGTCCTGTTTATGTAACACTTTAAAAACAGCAAAAGGGTTATATAAATAAAAAAATATATTGAAACAAAAGTAAAAAAAACTATTATGTGTATATAAGTACATATTTTAGTCCTTATTCAGTGTGTACGCGGCGCTTCTTGGCTTGTCTCTTGTATTCAATAAATGGGGCATCTCTTGTTACTGTCCAGCAATAGTCTGCAAGCATTGATGGGCTCCATTTGTTGCAATGTCCTGGTGAAATCGCTTGCCGTGCTCGTCGCTCACTGCTCCGCAGTTCGGTGGAAACAAATCTAGATGAGAGTGCAAAAAATGTATCTTTAGTGACATGTTGCAACCAAGGCTTTTGTATGCCTTGAGGAGGTTTTCCACCAACTCCCTGTAGTTGTCTGCCTTGTTGTTTCCGAGAAAATATGTTGCCACTAACTGGAAGTCTTTCCATGCCGTCTTTTCCTTGCCACGCAGTGCACGGTGAAATGCATCATCTCAAAGAAGTTCACGAATCTGAAGACCAATAAAGACACCTTCCTTTATCTTTGTTTCACTTAACCTTGGAAATTTTCCATGGAGGTACTTGAAAGCTGCTTGTGTTTTGTCCATGGCCTTGACAAAGTTCTTCATCAGACCCAGCTTGATGTGCAAGGGTGGTAACAAAATCTTCCTTGATTCAACAAGTGGTGGATGCTGAACACTTTTCATCCCAGGCTCCAATGACAGTCGGAGTGGCCAGTCTCTCTTGATGTAGTGGGAATCTCTCGCACGACTATCCCATTCGCAGAGAAAACAGCAGTACTTTGTGTATCCAGTCTGCAGACCAAGCAAGAGAGCAAGAACCTTGAAATCGCCACAAAGCAGCCACTGCTGTTGGTCATAGTTTATGCACCTCAAAAATTGTTTCATGTTTTCATAGGTTTCCTTCATATGGACTGCATGACCAACTGGAATTGATGGCAAAACACTGCCATTATGCAGCAAAACAGCTTTAAGACTCGTCTTCGATGAATCAATGAACAGTCTCCACTCATCTGGATCACGAACGATGTTGAGGGCTGCCATCACACCATCGATGTTGTTGCAGGCTACAAGATCACCTTCCATGAAGAAGAATGGGACAAGATCCTTTTGACGGTCACGGAACATGGAAACCCTAACATCACCTGCCATGAGATTCCACTGCTGTAGTCTGGAGCCCAACAGCTCTGCCTTACTCTTGGGTAGTTCCAAATCCCTGACAAGGTATTCAGTTCGCCTTGTGTTATGAGGTGTGGTTCAGAGGAGGAGGATGGGAGAAAATATGGGTCATGTGACATTGATGGTTCAGGAGTAGAAGTTTCATCCTCTTCCTCTTCCTCGTCTGACTCAAGTGAGAATGATTCTGGTGCATCAGGAACCGGCAGTCCTTCTCCGTGGGGTACTCGGCGTATAGCTGATGGAATGTTTGGATAACGCACAGTCCACTTTTTCTTCTTTGACACACCTTTACCAACTGGAGGCACCATGCAGAAGTAACAATTGCTGATATGATCTGTTGGCTCTCTCCAAATCATTGGCACTGCAAAAGGCATAGATTTCCTTTTCCTGTTCAACTACTGGCGAATATTTGTTGCACAAGTGCTGCAGCATATGTGTGGGGCCCACCTCTTGTCCTGATCTCCAATTTTGCAGCCAAAATAAAGGTGATAGGCTTTCTTAACCATAGTGGTTATACTGCGCTTTTGTGATGCAAGATTCACTTCACCACAAACATAGCAAAAGTTATCTGCATTGTTCACACAAGTACGAGGCATCTCTGCTCACTTTGGCTAAACAGAAATGTGTCCCTTTGCAAAATCAAACACTGACAAATAAGAGAGCACGACACTGTACGATTTGTAGAGCTGATATAGGTCAATTTCTTCAGCAGAGTGATGTAAGCTTAGTTATGATTGCATCATCCATGACTTACAGGAATAACATGGTGCAATTCATATCATGTATGACGCAATACCAGCTTCAGATTGCATCATTCATTGTTTTGCCTAAAAAGCAAGTACTGTCCAAACCCAGTCATAGATTTATTCATAGATCCAGTCAAAGATGTATTTTAGTCATTTCTGGTTTAAACTGAGATTCCTTCCCTTTATAACTCACTTATCGTCCGCCATTCCCAAGTCAAGGGTCGTATATAATGACCCCTTATCATATCTTTAAAACTATAGCCAATCAACAATTTTAAGCATCGTTTTCGTTCTCAGTGACCCATAATTAGTAAAGTTTGACAACATTTATTGCGGAAGCATTTTAGCTGTAGACCAGTGTAATAGAAAGAATTGTTAATGAAAAATGAAAGAAAAAAGAAAAACAATAAAGATATATTCTCACAAAAACGAACATAAAAAAGATAACATAGGCAGCAGATCAACGTTATTCCCAATGCTGCCGTGTATGTTTGTTAGAAAGACATTCCATTTATGGACAAAAGAACTTAAAAATGATTTATGAAAATTGTGTACAACTTTAGTATCGATCACAAATGTGCACGTTCAACGCTATATAGATAGAAACAATAAAGGCGCAAAAAAAAAGTTATTGTAAAAGTAAAGGCTATACGAGATAACATAAGTTTTGTAAATGACCGGGTTTTATGATTCATAAACAGTATGCAATTGTTAAAACGAAACGATAGACACGCCAGGATACTGATATTTATAGAGCCCTTGATCACTTAGTAAAAAACACAGATTGGCGTATTTTGCCAAGTTTTTACAACGTGACTCGTTTTTATTGATTAAAATCCAGATACTTTTTTGGATAATAGCTAAAAATGCAGTTTAAGTGACTAATACGCAAGACATTCAAACAGAACGTGACATTCATCTCCAACAGCTCAAGAGTTACAATTGTGGCAGCTTTTGTTGTGTTTTGGGAAGTAGTGAATCTGCCTGTTTAAGTTTGTAGCCTATCGCTATTGGCTGTGTTTATCTACAGTATTTCCCAACATACTAAGATAGTTTAAGTTTGTAGCCTATCGCTATTGGCTGTGTTTATCTACAGTATTTCCCAACATGCTAAGATAGTTATCGCTATTGGCTGTGTTTATCTACAGTATTTCCCACCATACGAAGATAGTTATCGATATTGGCTGTGTTTATCTACAGTATCTCCCAACATACCAAGATAGTTATCGCTGTTGGCTGTGTTTATCTACAGTATTTCCCAACATACTAAGATAGTTCTCAAGTTTAAAGCTTGGAATTAAGGCTGCAATACCTCTGTTTTTTAAAGTGTGCTCTCAATCACGTTTTCAAGTATTGTAATTCTTTGATGAGAGACTGGAGATAAAACCTTCTAGGATCTAGTTCATTCAATAATGCAAGTATATGGGATAACCTGCAGCTTTAATTGTTCTTCTGCATATTTAAGTTTTGTAGTGTTTCCTTTAACTGTTGTCATTAGGGTCATCAGTCAATATTTAACATAGAGATACGAGCATCTGTGAAGTGATAATCTACTAAATGTAAAGCAAGATTTGAGGTTATGTTATTCGCTCCCAGAACGTACTTAAATATTGGTATGTGGAGATTTTCTATGGCCAAATGCTTCCTAAGCAAACAGAATCACCATAAAAATCAGAACTCTGAATAATAAAATTTATGAAGATATTAAATCAGTTTGGACTTATGTTGACTCCTCCCAGAAAATTTACAACAACAAGAAAACCAAAACAAAACAAAAATCTGGGAAGAAACTGCGTCAGATAATTCTAGATTTAAAGTAACACTTAGAAACTGATATTACCATACACAGATTTTATTACTGATAAAAATCACCCCTCCCATTATGCGATTGTTATAATGTTCATATGTTGGCAAGACTGAACCTAAAGTGTAACCCACTTTTTATTTTTATTTTTTTCTTTTAAAATTAATTAATGTTTATTTCCGTTTCATTAAACATCTGAGTTTAATATGGACCTATATCTTGCTGAAAATTACCTTACATAAATATTTTGCATGTTTTTTAGAAATTGAATATTACCTTAACAAATGAAAATGGCACTCAACAATCAAATGTGTTTGTTTTGAGAGGAATAATATTATCCGAAACTTATAAATGTTAAAGATGGAAAATGATTCATAGTCGCTAAATTATATGCAAAAAATTTAAAAGATTATATTTCCTACCAAAAAGAAAGATAAAAAACATAAATAAATAAATAAATAAATAAACAGTATACAATTAAAAAAAATATTAAAATACTTTCAGGAGACACAATGTTGAATATAATGTAGTATAAGTTTTTAAAATTTGTTAGTCTTATGACAAACTCCCCGAATATTCAAAATTAATGTGTAAAAGGATTTCCAGTTGTCTTAAAATTGTTGACATGCTTGAAGCCTAGGTATTTAAAAAAAACTTAATGACTTCAGAATTTTACTGTACTACATTAATGCTGTGTCTATTAGTGTCGTCCTTTTCTTTTCTAATTTGAAATGCAAGTCTCATAAATACTGAACTAGATATGGAAAAACTTGGATGATATCACGTGATTAAAAACTTACCGTTTGTTTTGTTATATTTCCTATAATATAAATGCAAAAGAATTTTCATTAACAATGTTTTCTAAAAAAGATTTCTATCAAAAGTGGCAAGTGAATTGATTGTGGAGAGTCAGTTGGATTTCCATTTTATTTTCACAAAATAGCGTACAACACTGTGCGAAGAATCGTATATGTATCAATCGATGACCGCATATTTCTAATAAAATTTTATCATGAACATTGGTTCATATATTTTGGACTTTTTTACGAGTCATTCAAGTAAAAGAATATATTGAAAATCCACCTTATCAAAAACTCAAGCATCTCATTATAGATTGCTCTCTATATTGTATCTTTACACAATATAAATGTTCAGATTTGTATAAAATAGAATGAATATCTTACTATGATAGTCCCACCAGAAACACAAAATCAGAATGTTTCTATTGTCTCCGAAACGATAACACAAAGACCTGCACCAGTAAACACGTATTTATTAATGTACATATTGAAGGGTGCTAATAACATTTTTACTCCTTCTGCAGCAGGTCACTTGACGAGATGACCCAAGGTACCGAGAAGTGGATTAGTGGCATTCAAGGTACCGTGAAGCTGATTAGTAACATGCATCTGAAATAGAATAAATAAATAAAATTCAAAGTCAGTACAAAAATGACTAGTAACGGCCACAACGGAGGTCAGAGCGAAAAAATGAACACAAGTAGTAAGAAACGGTAATCTTTACATTAGCTAAACTATGGAATTCAGAGCGAAAAAATGAACGCAAGTAGTAAGAAACGGTATATTTACATTAGCTAAACTATGGACACAGGTAGTAAGAAACGGTATCTTTACATTAGCTAAACTATGGACACAAGTAGTAAGAAACGGTAATCTTGACATTAGCTGAACTATGGACACAAGTAGTAAGAAACGGTAATCTTGACATTAGCTAAACTATGGAATTCAGAAAGATCATCTGAGTAGTTTTGGTGATCGCCCGGGGCGCCAAGCCGGGGGGGGGGGGGGGGGGGCTTTTCGCAGAGATTGCGTTTTTTTTCCCGAGTGGAGGCGCCAAAGGTGACGGTCGCCCGGGGCGCCGTTTCTTCCAGCGCAAACTTGCGACGGCCCTGTATACAGGAATCCTCGTGTCCGTCCTTTTGTTCGTCCGGCACACAACCCTGTTAGCGCATCTAGTCCCGCAGTTTTTGATGAATTGCCAAGAAACTTTGCAATGATTACGTTTATCACCTGAAGATGCGCATATCAACATATCACTTTGTTCCTGCAATTTCTGTAAGAGTTATTACCTTTTTTGTCTTGTAGCTTAATGCAGTGTATGACAAAATCTCGTTAGCGCAATTAATCCCGGTTTTTGTTGTATTGCTTTGAAACTTGGTAAATATTATGGTTATCACCTGAAGATGAGCATATTGACAAAACACTTTTGTGCTCGAGTTACTGCCCTTGTTGCATTGTAGCTCAATGTAGTGTCAACTATTCAGCACAACTATTCCCGCAGAATTTGATGGATTGAAAAGAAAGTTGATAAATATTATGGTCATCACCTATAGATGTGCATAGCGTCAAATCACAGTGTTTTACGCAGTTTTTAAATAAAACGTATTGCTTGTTTTGACTTGCAGCTGAATGCAGTTTAGGACATAATCTGATGAGCGCAACTAACCTCACAGATTTCAATGGGTCGCCATGGAAATTGGGAAATGTTAAGATCATCATCTGAAGAGGCGCATATAGACAAATTCCTGTGTTCCTGCGGGTTTTTCTAGAGTTATTGCTCTTTTGACTTGGAGTCCGATGTGGTGTGTAACAAAATATTGTGAACACAACTAGTATCACAGTTTTAATGAATCTTATGTTCATTATTCGAAAATCCGCATATCAACAAATCACTTTGCTCTCGCAAATTTTATTAATGTGATTGTACTTTATGCCCTGCAGCTGAATGCACTGTATGACAGAATCTTATGAACGCTTGTCATTTATGGGTTGCTGTGAAACTTGGTACTTGTTATGGTCATTATCTAAAGATACATATATTGACAAATCTTTGTGCTCTTGTGATTTTTGTAAGAGTTATTTCCCTTTTATGACTTGCAGATGGATGCAATGTATGACAGAATTTCGAGAATGCAGCTCCTCTTGCAGTTGTTAATGGATTGCTATGAAACTTAGTATACATTCTGCACATCATCGGATGATATGCATGTTGACAGATCATATTTTACGAACACTATTTTCAGACGATGTATGCTCTTTTTTACTATAGAATCATCTCCATCATGGATAGGGGTAGCATGCGGGAGAAGCGGGGGTATATTTATGTGAGCAAATGGATTCCTCTAGTTGCATTTTAAAACACGCCATCTAGATATCACAACGTTTAAATTTTTAGAAGTATTGTTTCTATAATATCATAAACTATTATAATTGCTTCTTTATAAATCACTGTCTGCTTTCTTCGTGGTCATCAATCTATAGATAACTAAACACGCCTTAGCGCTGAACGTCGAGCGTTGATTTCTTGTTTCGGACGCTAAATGTTAGCGTTAAAGTCCCTGACGTTACAATTTACAAGATTCCAGATTGCTCAGATCAATATGTTTCCAATACGATGGAATCGGTCAAATAAAGCGCACTACCAAGAAACCCAAGTGCAGCTATGTTTTCATACTACTTGTTAGTATTTCGAAAGTTTGAAGACGTCATCAATTTGTATTTATTGACCTTTTAGTGAGAAAATAAAACATCAAGTCGAGCTTCGTTAACTAAGTTTGCCGAATCTTATATTTACATATCCCGCGCAGCTTTCATATTTTCGCAAGGGCAATACACTTAACATTCTCTTTCCCATTTCATACCTTAGATGTCCTAAAACAAATGGTTGAGAACATTGCTGCATTGTTTCTTGGTAGTGCGTTTTATGTTAAGGATTCTATCGTATCGGAAATTTCCATACTTGAGAGATCTGAAATATTAGATGTAACGCCATGGACCATACAGCTAACTTCGAACCTGCAACATAAAAGATCAAAGGTCGATGATTAGCGATAGGGTCTCCTCGGATAATCGATATGAAATGTATAGCAGGAATTTATTATGTATAACCTTGATGTAAGGCATGATCTGAATGAGATATATATTTTTCTTGGCCAGTGGCTTTAACATGTGACAAATTACTTTTTCGGTTATGAAAACAAAAATATAAAATATACCATTTGGACAGCGGACGCGTTAACCAGGTAGCTAATCTGATAGGAACTTAAAACTATCCGTACTCATTACTGGCAAAGGATGAACTAGCTTGTCGATGATTATGCTATTGATTAAGGTTAACGAAAAAGCCAGTGGTTACTTGTTGCATACTGTCCTCCTATTTTAAATCTATCTAGGTGATGAAATATTTTACACAATTAGGTGGCCGTCAGCCATATTTTTA
Source organism: Margaritifera margaritifera (assembly GCA_029931535.1). Lineage (NCBI taxonomy): Eukaryota > Metazoa > Mollusca > Bivalvia > Unionida > Margaritiferidae > Margaritifera > Margaritifera margaritifera. The sequence goes on from JAQPZY010001552.1 coordinate 3,552,019, forward strand.
AGTACAAAAAAAAGGTTAAACACCACAAACCATTAAATGCAAAAATTATTTTCAAACTTGATACACAAAGTTCATAAACAATTGATCCTAGAAATGGAATTTCGAAGGAATAACCCTTCTTTTTAAGGACCGTAATATTGTAAAATAATTACATTTATGGTAAACAAGGTTGTGTAAAAATCGACGTAACATGTTAGTTCATACATGAATATGAAGTACTATTGACTTTCTTTTTGCATCCACAATATGCTACTTGTATTTATTTTCTTCTATCATGATCACAAAAGGCCTGAGACAGGAAATGAAAAAATGTTTTCTTAATGTGCTTCGATTGATAGGAAAGAACTAAATTCTTTACTCTGAAGAAAGCAATCTTTTTGCTGGGTCAAGAGGCAGATTCTTTTTGAGAAAGCTAAAAAAGAAATGCATTTGTGATTTTTAGTTATTTGTAAGGAAATAATTGTTTCTGTGTAACACAATACCACCACCCCCACCCCCTTTTATTTTGTTTATTTTTGAAAAATAAATGTTTGATACCAGTACCATTTTGTGAGTATCTATAAGAATATTGTGTTGAAGTTGTTGTATTAAGTCTATTTGTCTTTCAAATGAGTATGTATAAGAGCATTGTGTTGAAATTGTTGTATTAAGTCTTTCAAATGAGTATGTATAAGAACATTGTGTTGAAGTTGTTTTATTAAGTCTATTTGTCTTTTAAATGAGTATGTAAGAACATTGTGTTGAAGTTGTTGTATTAAGTCTATTTGTCTTTCAAATGAGTATGTATAATAATATTGTGTTGAAGTTGTTGTATTAAGTCTATTTGTCTTTCAAATGAGTATGTATAAGAATATTGTGTTGAAGTTGTTTTATTAAGTCTATTTGTCTTTTAAATGAGTATGTAAGAACATTGTGTTGAAGTTGTTGCATTAATTCTATTTGTCTTGCAAATGAGTATGTATAAGAACATTGTGTTGAAGTTGTTGTATTAAATCTTTCAAATGAGTATGTATAAGAACATTGTGTTGAAGTTGTTGTATTAAATCTATAATAAACGAATAAGGCCAGAGAGGAATATATTGTAATGTACATATAAAAAAAATGAGAATTGTTTAAACGCTGTGGAAACCCCGCACAATTTCTCTATTTGTTTAAAAATGTTATAAAATTATTAACAATTTATATGCTCTTAAATAGTACACAATGCGCACTCAGTCGACCGGATGACTCAAAAGAACCTTAAATAGTACACAATGCACACTCAGTCGACCGGATGACTCAAAAGAATCTTAAATAGTACACAATGCACACTCAGTCGACCGGATGACTCAAAAGAACCTTAAATAGTACACAATGCACACTCAGTCGACCGGATGACTCAAAAGAATCTTAAATAGTACACAATGCACACTCAGTCGACCGGATGACTCAAAAGAACCTTAAATAGTACACAATGCACACTCAGTCGACCGGATGACTCAAAAGAACCTTAAATAGTGCACAATGCACACTCAGTCGACCGGATGACTCAAAAGAAGCTTAAATAGTACACAATGCGCACTCAGTCGACCGGATGACTCAAAAGAAGGAAAACTGTTTTAGCCGAGAAATAAATAGTTGCATATCTTTTAGCAAAATTTAAGAAGAGGGAACGTCGTTTATGCTTTAAAAAAATCGTATACGTCATAAATTTGCGTTACACAAAACCATTAGTAACTTTAAACTTTTAATTAAATATGATGCAAAACAGACATTTTAGTCCAAAATACTAGTCACTAATAAAAGATATATTTATGTTATTTCTGTTTTCTTTTCTTTAAAAAAACCACAACAACAGACAAATGAATAATTAAAAAAGTTCAAGCAAAAGTGGCAAATAAAAAAACCAACATAAATTATGCACGCTGTCGAAAAAGCTATATATTTTCTCAAACCGCCAACCTCCTAAGCTGAAGATTGCTGAAACTCCTTAATATAAAGGATTCTTTTGTACATAATACCACATTTCTTGCAAAAGGAGATTCGATTTTTGCTTTGAATCTACCATTACACGGTCTTACCTCCATTGCTAACGCAAAATTGTAGAATCGATTGAGCCAATTTGGAGCATTCAATGCATTTAGTGCATATTCCATTCCGCAGCCGACGAGTCCGTGGATGTATTCTATGCGGACATGGGAGATCATCACCATCTTGTATACATCCAGCAGCCAGGACATGGAGAATCTTATGAATGGGAAGTCATCCAGATGATAACGCTTTCTAACATACCTGATTGAAATAAACAATATTTGCATTTATCGTCTTTGCTTTACAGAAAGGAAAAACAACAAAGGTTAATCAAGCTTGACCAAACTTTCTTTATTGCAGACCTCAAAGCAAAGAGATGAATTAAGATTTTTGGGGTGCAATTTTCGCTTTGAAAATCGTTTTAATTGTGGTTATTGAGGTGATGATGATGATGATGATGCTGATGATAATCATGATGAAAGTATAAAGATTAAGGACTATGACTATTTACAGTCCAAATTGACTGTATTTGACAATAGTCAATACGTTGCATAATGGTAGGTTGAATAACCGAAACGAACAATAACGAACCGGAATGAACTAAAACAAACCAAAGAAAGAATCGAAGGGAAGGATATTCTAATATTCAGACCGAATAAAAAAAAATGCAGTTTAAGGAAAGTGTTAAAAAAATAATAATTTAAACGGGTATATTAGTAAAAGTGCCTATCCCAAAGTTTTATATGTAGATATGATAAGGCTGTACGATATTCGTTAACAGGCATGAATAAACCTAAAGAGTGGAGACTATACTCTAAAATAAGCAAAACGGAGATAAATACCAGTTACAAAGGTATGTTATGACTGGAACTGAGACCGATGTAAGGAAAAGGGACTTTGAGAACAAAGAAATAAAAAAAGATAATTACCTTATTAAAAATCAGTGCTATTGTAAATAAATATGTTACTCTCAAAAACATTACAATGAGATGTAAGTTTTAGATATGAATTATTATATATAATAGCTTGTGCATGACGATACAATCATTTCAATGATGAGTAATTTTGAATTATTGCATAAATTGTATCTTTCGACAACATATATTACCTTATTGTTTTGGCAGAACATTTACTGATTTAACTTTCGTTTTGGTTTTTATTGGTTCTCTTTTCGATTTCGTTTCGTTATTTTTTGGCTTCGATTCGGTTTGTCTTGGTTTGTTTCTGTTTGTTTAAGTTTGTTCCGGTATTTCAATATACTGGATTCTCTGAAAATTCATCTTGAGGTAATATTTAAAAATAATCAGAACCCGGCTTGGTAATTATTCATCTTGGACACTTCAACTGTCCATTTACAAGGAAAGTTCTCATGAATGCAAACTGTCACGTTTATAGATTATTGGTAAACTTGTGGGGCTGAAGTGTTTTGAACTTCAACTCAACTCTCCAAATATAGCCACAGAAGACACGTGCCTGAAAGATAAGACAAACTCGAGGGGTCATAATCTGGGACGTTATTCGTCACAAATGTTTTGATACTAGTAGCTTCAAACTGGTAATAATCGAATCTATATGTACACCACACCATTCAACCGCAGATTATCTTTTCAGCCAACGTCCGTCTGATGCCGTCAACGTCAATTGCGTCTTTTAAAGACGTCAGGAGCAGGTGTTGAGTATTTGTAGATTTACTGTCTAATAACAACACACCATCACACACCGTATTTTTACAAAGTTGTTAGCCGTACATTTAACCTTCAGAATCATATCTCTCTGTAATCAAACTCGGGCATTTAATTGAGCGTTCAATGTAAAAATATATTTTAAAATCGATCTCACTGTACAAATGTCACCTTTTTGTCCGATTTACTGTAAAACCTAGGCTTACTCCTAAATCAATCACCGACTGTGTGATAGCCGAATCTCTTCCGTGTACAAAGATGTAAGAATTGCTTTGAGAAACCATTTCATTTTCGTTTTTGCAAACATTTCTTTAACGCATAGTAATTGTAGAAGAAGTTATGATACTGCTACTGACCGTAGTCATTCTGATTAAAATCGAGATCTGCTTATAAATATGTAGGTCTGATAGGCACAGATAAAGGTTCATGTTCTGGTGACCTTTGAAATTCCTGGTCCAGTTATATTTAGTATCCTATCAGATAAAGCGCTGCATTTCGTGTTAGAAGCGTTGGGTTCCGAATGACGATTATCATTTATATAAATGTGAAAGCTGTAATCTCATTGGTGAATCAAAAGGTGAACAGAACATACCTCGTATCGGTGTCGTCTGCTCTCCGTTATGTAGGAGATCTCGATTTTTAATCAGAATGAATCGTATGATCGGGTTTGACACTGATACACTTTAAACATCAGACCTCTAGTTAGTGCAGGGCGCTGGTTGCCTGTCGCAAGTATGCGCTGGACGAAACGGCGCCTCCCACTCTCGGAAAAAATACTGCAAACTCCGCGAAATGACACCTTCCCTCCCCCCCCCCCCCCCCGGCTTGGCCCCTTATGCAGTCGCCCATATCGCCCGCCCCTTACGACGGCCCTGCATGAAAGTGAAGTAAGGTTTCTTCTGAAGGCACCCTCTTTATGTCTGTTGTCCATATTATGACTGAGATGTCAAACATAATGTCTGTTGTCCATATTATGACTGAGATGTCAAACATAATGTCTGTTGTCTATATTATGACTGAGATGTCAAACATAATGTCTGTTGTCTATATTATGACTGAGATGTCAAACATAATGTCTGTTGTCCATATTATGACTGAGATGTCAAACATAATGTCTGTTGTCCATATTAAGACTGAGATGTCAAACATAATGTCTGTTGTCCATATTAAGACTGAGATGTCAAACATAATGTCTGTTGTCCATATTATGACTGAGATGTCAAACATAATGTCTGTTGTCCATATTAAGACTGAGATGTCAAACATAATGTCTGTTGTCCATATTATGACTGAGATGTCAAACATAATGTCTGTTGTCCATATTAAGACTGAGTTGTCAAACATAATGTCTGTTGTCTATATTATGACTGAGATGTCAAACATAATGTCTGTTGTTCATATTATGACTGAGATGTCAAACATAATGTCTGTTGTCCATATTAAGACTGAGATGTCAAACATAATGTCTGTTGTCCATATTATGACTGAGATGTCAAACATAATGTCTGTTGTCCATATTATGACTGAGATGTCAAACATAATGTCTGTTGTCCATATTATGACTGAAATTTGTTTAGATGTCAAACATAATGTCCGCATAAACATATATCTATGTCAATACGTCACATGTAACATTCGCATAATGTTTTATTTATTCTGAACTATGACATTTTCAATATTTTATGATACTAGAAATATGTTTTGTGAGAGATACACTGAAGATTCTACAAGGTTCAGATTGTGTTTGACTTGAAATGTATTTATTTAGATAAAAAAGAAAGTATTTTGTTTCAGTAACGTCGGAAACAAAACAAGTTTTGACCTAAAATTTTTATTATGATAAGAAATTTTGATTATTTTGCCTCCTAATAGCTTTAAAACAATCCTAAAAATAAAAATAAGTTTCTTTTATATTTCAATTAAATGATTTCTCATACTGCAATTAAATCGTGTCAGTGTAACATCCGCAACACAGCCACCACCTAAAAAAAAGGAGAGTTGAAATCAACCTTATTGAATCAAGAAACTATCTTCCCATAAGTACACTAATAAAGCATGCAGTACTACTTTCCCAATTCTTAGTAAAGTATAATGAAATTTAGTTTTGTTACATATTTGTCCAATAGTAGCAACACTTTAGCTCTGAAGGACCCATACAGGAGGTAAAAAACAAACAAAAAAAACCTAATGTGGTCATAAGCTAAACTCAAAAATGTTACATACACCAGTAAAATGTTAAATGTATGGTACAGTGACCCTCTTTTTTTCGAAGGGTGTGGTACTAGCACAAATGCATATGATCATCTAGTTTGATGATTCTGGCATGAACATTGATTAAAATTTAATCCAAGTCACTGAAGCATGAAATATGGGTCACAGTGACCTGCTTTTATGATGAGGGTGTAGTACTCAGCAGGATGCATTCTCTCACCATGTTTCCTGATTCTAGGTATAACTGTATGTATACAGGGTGCCAAAAAAACTATTTGGTCACGATCTACACGCAAAAGCATAACCTATGCCAGTAAAATGAAGGTCATAGTGGCCGTCTTGTGTGGTAAATATGTGGCACTAATAGAGTAAGCTTTTACAGTGAAAATCTCCCATCATGACAGTGGCTTCTCGTATCAAGCAAGTCCAGAACTTCCGAAACAGAAAACTTATATGTGCCTTGTAACAATGTTTTGACAATCAAATATAAAATGATCTCCGAGAGCAGTTCTTATTTCAATGTGCATGAAAAATGTTGTGATCAAATAATCAATGATTTGCATATGAATTAACCCGTTTTGTAGTAACAACCGACGAGAAGGTGACATTTATGCAGGGGAGTCGATTCTGAAATACATTTTTTTCTATTAAAAGCTCAATTAAGTGCCCAAATGGGATAACATAAGAATAAAATTGGGAAAGTTGGATGTATGGCTAAAAATTTAGCAAACATGGTGTGTGAAAGTGTGTTGTTATTAGACAGTGAATCTACAAATACTTACCAACTGTTATTCACCTCTTTAAAAGATGCGATTAATGTTGAACATATCAGACGGTCGTTGAATAAAATGATAATCTGCTGATGTACGGTGTGTAGATATTACTGCAAATATTATAACAAAACTGAAGGAACACGGGTCCATTTACCGAGGATACATATCTGGATTATATATTATCAAGGAACAAGATTCCCTTCAACTGACTGATGTCCTAATGTCCAAAAAGAATTTCCAGGAATCCAAGATAAGACCATTTCTCCTTTTAATCTGCTTGGAGCTGAAGCCGTCTCTGATATTTTTGAGTGATGACAAGAATGTATAAATGGGGACTGTGGCGGCCATATTGGATGTTTGATTGGCACCACTTTCATTTAGGACCAACTAGGCATCATAAGAAGTCTTTTGGTGAACACCCCATCTCAATATAACTATCCATTTAGAAGGAGTAGAGTTAACACGATTTTCAGGATGGCCTTCGTGGCAGCCATATTGGATTTAAGATTGGCACCCTTTTTCCAGAAGCAACTAGATATCAGTAGATTTTGGGTGGGGTGGGGGGTGAAAGCAGCATGTCGATATGCTCATCATTCAGGACGGGTAGCGATAACAAGATTTTCAAGATTGTGTCGCGGTGGCCATATTGGATGTCAGGTTGGCATCAATTTCATTTAGAACCAACCAGATACCATAAGAAGTCTTCTGGTGAAAACCACATGTCAATATAACTTTCCGTTTGGAAGGAATAGCGAGTATTTCAAACTGGCCATCGTGGCAGCCATATTTGACGTATGATTGGCGCCATTTTCATTTAAGACAAACTAGATATCATAAATTTCTTTCGGTGAAAACCCCATGTCGACATGGCTATCCATTCAGGAAGAGCAGAGATAACAAGATTTTTAGGATGGCCGTCATGGTGGCCATATTAGATGTCAGATTAGCATCATTTAGGACCAACCAGACAGAATAAGAAGTCTTCTGGTAGAAACCCCATATCGAGATGATTGTCCGTTTTGAAGGAATAGCTATAACAAGATTTTCAAGCTGGCTGCCATGGCGGCCATCCTGGATTTCAGATCGACACCATTTTCAATCAGACCCAACTAGATATCATAAGAAGCCTTTTGGTGACAATTCCATGTCGATATGACCAATCATCTAGGAGGAGTAACGATAACAAGATTTTTAAGATGGCCACTATGGCAGCCATATTGGATGTCAGAACGGTAAAATTGTTATCCACGCAATATAGCCTAATTGTAAAAGAACAAGAAGTTGCAACTCACATGGCTACTCCCCCTGGCCATCATAAGCTGCAATGTGGATCGGGTGCATTAAATAAGTGTGATAAGTCGGTCAGTGACAAAAAATAAGTAAAATATGGTCAAAATATGTTTATCATATCTCAAACTCGTTTCTTATTATTATTTGAAAATAGGTAGTTTACACGAAGCAATTTTATTCGAACCATGTCTTGAATTTAGGTAAATTCAGTAAATGATTGAAGACAGGAAATGTGAATGCTTGAGTGTTTGTAAATTTGTGCACAAAATAGCGGCCGCGGAAAATTATAAGTTCTTTCAGCCACAATGAATCGACCAGTGTGTACATTTAAATAGTCTTCTTTTAGCTACGTAATTTGTCATTGGGTTTTGAGTTCCTTACTATGTTGTATCCAAATATATTAAATCACGTGTCTCCGAAGCATTTAGGATTCTGTTAAAAGAGTTTCTGCCCACGTTTGTTGTTTTGTTTTTGTTTTCTGTAACTAAACTGTTTCAGGCGCAATTCGTTTTCTTTCTAATTGTTTACAGTTCTATTTCGACCCCTTAGTGCATCAAGGTGCTATCTACAGTTTTTAGATTTTTGAGAAAAAGCTGTTTAAAGATTTGCACTCTTTACGTAAATGATATAAGTATTATCTATATATGTTTTTTGTAGCTTATGTAGTGTAATAAAAATGGTGCAATACTTATATTGAGACTCACATATATTTATAAGTTATGCCATTTTTTGTCAAATATCACCTTGATGCATACACAGAATATTTGAAACCTTTTGAGCATCAAGGTGCTATTTGGCATATGGCACCTTGATGCTTACAGACAACTTGCTATAAAAAGTATGTTATTGTCAAAAAGACCCTTTTGCAATAAAATAAGTCATCGACTATGAACATTTGATGTGCAATATTGCTGATTTATTTTCTTTGTACTGTACATCATTTAATATGTAATCCTTAAACAACTTCTAAGCTTTAAACTACTGTTTCTTTTAAATATGAGCACAATAATAAAGTGATAAAGAATGTTACTATTTGCATTCAGGATAACATGGCACTGTATATTTTATACTACATATCATGCACTTCTAAAACAGATATTTACAAGAATAACTATTTGTATTATTACTTCCTTTGAGAGCTACTGATGCACATCAGTCATAGTACTGTTCACTTGTTCATCGTCAGTTTCATATTTACTTCCTGATACATCTGGCACTGGAAGGCAATCTTTTTTATGCTTTGATGTTTGTATTTCTTCATAATATGGATGAAATTCCTCGGGAATTAACCCACTGTGACAAAAAGATAGTAGATCTGTTTTCTTATTGTTCGATATTGGTATTTTCTCGGTGTAGCATGCTTCCAATTCACTTGGTACATGTTAGTTTGGCAGTTGATTCCTTGACCTTGTACTTGACAAACCTTTAATTTCCACGAAGGCATTTTCATCAAATGTTTCATTAAGAAATACAGCTCCTGGGAATGTTTCCTCTACCTTTATCCAGACAATTTTGAACCATTTTATTCTTGTATTTCTGGTGCTGACTTTCATATTTGGACAAAACTTCTTTGAAAATGACTTCAGGTTCAAGAAATCTGTATACTTCATTGGCACAACTTTGTAAGCTTTTTTCTTCGAGAAAAGAGATATCACAGCATGCCACTGAGATGGAACATAGACCACTGTTTTCTTTTAGCACCTTCAATGACAGCATTCATGCTGTCTGATTCCATCTGAGAATGGCCTGGCTCAAAGAATGTATGGTTGATGACTTTGAACGTGCTTGCTTTACTTATGGCACATAGATATACAGAGGCCACATACTGGTTCCTGTTCTGTCCTCCGCATATATCAGAATAAAATGTTATTTCTTTCACTAAATGGTTACTTGCAATAGCATTAATGTACGTTAGTAAACAAGTTTAAATCAAGCATGAACCTCTTCCACCTAGGGTTTCGTCCCAGAGGTAACAGGTGCCATTTGCATCTCCTAATGAGTAAAATGATAGATTTTAACAAGAGAGTTTTCGTTTGTAGTAAAGTTCTCCAACAAGCGTGCATGGAGTATTCAATACTGCCTGCAAGTCAAAAGTTGCAGCATAGAATGAATTGTCAGTCTTTTCTCTAACTTTATCATTAGATGTTTGCTCTTGTGAATTCTCCGTACGCCTCAAATGGGAATCATGCTTTTCTTGTAGAGTATTGTCAACATTTCTTTCAGCCATTTTGCTATTGAACTTTGTACACTGGGAACACTGGTCTTTCTTTGGTTTGAAAAATGATTAATTGTATTCATCACAGAATATTTGTCTATACTTTGTTTGGCTTACTGGCTTCACCTCCTTTGATTTACATTGACTTACATACTAGTGCCACATTTTTGTTATGCTCAAGTCCTGTGATAAATATTTTCTTCTCGATTGTTTATGTACACAATGTGCTTCCATTGTTGGAAATGATTCGATATCTGCACGCACGAACTGAATAGATGCAGGTGGTCTTTTGTTACAGGGTGAACATTTTCCTCTCCTGTCACAAACCTGAAAAGACAACGCTAGACTTTCTGTTCATAGCAATTGTAACTGTCTTTTACCAATACCAAGAGTATTGATAAAGAACATTTTGCACACTCTCACTCTTGTATTATTTACTTCAAAAGCAAATTGAAGACTAGTCTTCCTGCGTCCTGTCTTAACTCGTTTGGGACTACAGTCCTGGATATTCTGGCAAATAAACTGCCGCTGCCTGTTGTAATCTTGCAGACTTGAGTACGTATCAAATATTTGTTTTCTGTCCTCTTCCATAATCTTTTCATTGCATTTAAACTTACATTTAGAACAATCTTGCAATTTCATGCTACGTTGTTCAATTTGTTTGCCTCATTGTCATATATATGCCAAGCGACAGCTCCTGTTTCTTTTCCGAATATTTATTTTCCGTAGCTCTGGTGTTGCTTTTCTCTTTCGAAAAGATTCTTTAGTTTTTGGACTAACATATGCTGCCTCTTTATGTGGTGTTACATCAACATGCCTACTACCCAGCTTTGCTTTAGCTGATGTTTGCAAAGTGTTAGTAGCATTTCCATTGCCAGCAGTGTTTCCTCTTTCTGCAATGCTGTCCACGCCGTCATAATGCTCTTCACCTTTGATCTTCAAATATGCTAAATACATGTGAGTTTTGATCAAAGTCTGTCAAGTCTGGTTTTATGTCATATACAGGATTAGAAATCTCACTTGAGAATATCTTTATTTGGCGTTTTAGTATATTTGATGCAGCTCTTGGTATATAGTCAGCAATACTTGTGTTCTATTGTCCCTTTCCCTTGATTGATTCAACTTCACGAGCAAACTGCACTGTCCTGTCCTGTCCTGTGAAGATCGATTATCTTGTTGAAAATTGATATAATGTTGTATGTTTTCTGACATGTGTGTCAGCTATTTGTTTACGAAAATTTTCAATAGATAAATCTTGCTGCATTTGAAGCTTAAGTGTAGCAAAGAAGCAATCCCCATCAGCGGTAACAGCAACACATTTATATCCATTGCAAGCAAGCAAGCTGTCAAGTTGCTTTATATGGTGGTTTCTAATAACTTGTTTCAACTCGTGTAATCTTTTGCTCTTCAGCTTAGCGATTTTTTAAAGTCTAGTGTCTCTCTTTTGTTCAGTTCGTGTTTGTATTGCCTTTATTGGTGCACCCTTCTTCTTAATTTTATCTTTCAGATCTCGTGACGGTAAATGTGTATTTTTGGATTTGAACAGTTTCCTCTTGATTGACTTTCCTGTCTTTTTATTCCATGCTTGTTTCTGGTCAGTATTTAATTCACTGTTTAATGACCCTGGTATGTTTGAATCAGATGAATTGAAATCATCCTTTGAAGGCTGGTAATCCTTATCATCATTTGTATCATCCATATCTTCAAAATTGGCCTTTTTCAAGAATCCCCTATATCCTTCTCTGAAATACGGCCAAAGGTTCATCTCGCTATCTCCCTCATCATCAATGAGATTCTTAGAATCATTTTTAGGATGTGCTTTCTCATTTTCATTTCTGATTTGATTGTCCATTTCATAAATGAATGCAAAAATTGTACTGTCTGACAAGTCAGACATATCTTCGTCTTGTACGTGCAGTAACATATATTGTAACATTACAAAAATATTTTAGTCATTACATAGCAAATACAAGTAGATCATTATATGCATCAGAAAAGCATTAATCTGATAATTTACTATTGTTTTATTTCAAATTGGTTTTATTTTTAAAGAAATCAACTAAACATAATACAAGTAAAAACAATTGGAGCATATTAGTACTGATACAATAGAAATGAGTTACTATATTCTGTAAAATACAAATCAATGGTATGCTTTATTACTTGCATTAGTACTGATATAATAGAAATGATGCTCCTGATGACTGTGGCGCATAGATTGTCTTCAAAGCATCATCGAAGTTCTTCATGTCATTCATGTCTGCGTAGGACTGAATCTCATCTAGCTTATTGCTCAGCCACGACTCTTGCAACTCTCTGAGTTTGCACTGGACAGTATTCTTGATGCTGTTGAAGGCTACATTCTTAGATGATTAGCTGTCTTCTAAACCGGCCTTCTGTAAACGACGTTTCTCATTCAGAAGTCTCTGTATGGCAGCATCGTTCTCATGAAACCAATCTTGATGTTTACGCGTGGTGGGACCAAAGGTTTGAGATGCAGTTGAATAGACAGAGTCTCTGAAGGATCTCCAGCTTTCCTCTGCATTTTTGGAGTTTATATCGATTGTATCCAGTTGGCTGCACAGTTCTTGGACAAATGTCTGTCTCACATTCTCCAGTTTTAATTTGGCGAGATTAAGCTTTTGGGGCACTTTTTTTGCCTTGTGGTTGTCTGCTAAGCTGAATCCGGATATTGAGTTTGGAGGCTATAAGCATGTAGTCAGTTCAGCATTCTGAACTTCTCATAGCCTTCGTCACTCGGACATCCTGCCTGTCTCTTCTCCTGACGATGACACAGTCAATAACATGCCAGTGCTTGGAGCGTGGGTGCATTCAAGACGTCTTGTTGCGGTTTGGCAGGTGGAAGACTGTGTTGGTGATTAGGAGGACATGTTCAGCGCATTTCCTCTGTAGGAGGAGTCTGCTGTTGCCTAAGCCATTTTTGCCAATGACACCTTGCAATGTTTGGTGATCTGTGCCAACTCTAGCATTAAAGTCACCTAGGATGATGAGCTTGTCTGCCTTTGGTACTTCTGCAATAAGAGACTAGAGGTCTTCATAAAAATGTGCCCTTGATCTAATCTGGGTTGGTCATGGTGGGTGCATAGGCGCCGATGATAGTTGCATGTCTTTTTCCAGACAGTGGGAGTCTCGTTTTCATTAGCCTGCCATTCACGCCCTTTGGGAGATTTGTGAGCTTGCTAACTAGCTGTGATTTGATGGCAAACCCAACACCGGCTTCACGTCGCTCTTCTTTACTTTGGCCACACCAGAAGAAGGTGTAACCGGCTCCTACTTCGGTGAGTTGTTCTTCCTCAGCTAGGCGAGTTTCACTCCAGGCTACTATCTGGATGTTGAATCTGGCCAGTCCTCTACCAACTAGATCTGTTCATCTCTCTGGTCTATCTGCTGAGTTGCGTCACCTTTGTCTTCATGTTAGATTTTCGATCGCTACGGTGGGATCCCCGTCATCCGCGGTATGCTGACCAGGGTTAAGGTGAAGCAGGCAATGTTTAGGGCACCTTTTCTAGCCCCTTCCTCATGCTACGGAGGTGAGCAGTGTGATGCTAAAAAGGGCTGTTCAGACATCTAGGAGGCTGCCGATTGCCACTGCTGCTTCCAGTGAAAAGTGACCCTATGCCCTGAGCCGCCTGTGTGCAGGTCTGCAGCTACAGCTCCCAGTGTATCCACACCTGCTGCTTTTTTGCCGCTCGCCCATCGCCACATGACTTGAAAGTATCTGCTAGAGGGAGGAAAATAGTGTCATGACTTGCGCGTGGGTTGGATTTAAACGAGGGAAAGTTGCGCAGAGTCGTTCTCACTCTTTCGTCCAGGCCTGTCTGAATCCAGTGGCATTTCAATGTCAAGACGTCTGGAGACAAATCTGGATGCAGTGGATGGCCATCAGTTCCTACTTCACCTGAGCTGATGCCCTGTGCTGTCCACACAGCTCTTGCTATCTGCCTTCACAGCCGGAGGATAAGCATATCTGCTCGGCAGCCTGATCCACCAGAAAGGACTCTCCAGAGGGAGCCAGGTGTGGCTGTCCACTCTGGGTCAATAGTCACAGGTAGTACCGTCTACTGTTACTTACGGTTGCAGGCAATGCCTGACCTGACATCTAATACGTAGGTTTGGACCAAATGTCATAATTGTACCTCGATTATTTTTCATAACGTTCGATGTAAAGGTGAAAGCAGATGGCAACAACTTAGTGGTAAACACTTTGGGAAGAATGCTTATTAAAGACATTAATCATTTAGTTTTTTTAGTGACCATACTAACAAATTGAAAAAACAAACAACATTTGCATGATGTTTAGAGAGTTTTGGTTACCAACTTTTGATAGAAAAAACTAAATAGAGCAAGGTATCATGAATGAAAACGGAAAAAAGTTAAGATCAGGTGCGGCTAATGAACAAACACTGGTACAGAAGATGTTCAGTTTTTAGTTTGCGGAAATAAAATTAAAATACCACTTGACATCCAGATACAAGCAGATCATTGTCCATTGTACCCTTTCATTCTTACTCAGTACTTGAGATTTACGATTACATTCGCAAAAGCATCTAAAGTGATACAAAGTGCTAAAGTGTGTGTGATATTTTCATCTGTTTACCAAACACATAATTATTCATGAGCTTTAAGAGATCCTTTTGAAAGTCATCGATTGCTTTTTGTCTCAGAATAGTATTCAATTCAATATAAGTTTTTAGGAATGGTTCTTCATTCTATAACACCGCTCTATTTATTTTCTTTAGTGTCAAACCTTACTGAATATAACACTTTAAATAAGATAGTGGAAAACGTAACTCTTTGTTTTTCAACGTGCACAATAACGACGGTACTAAAGGTTTTGTGCCCATTTTCTACTCTATGAATTTTTTTTCTGATGGTGACAATTCACATTCTTGTGGAATTATTTTTATATGTGCTAATGGGTAGTCTCAGCCATACAGATATTTAATGCAGGGTACATAATTATTGTCATTTTGTATCTGCCCATTTTTGTCCAGGTAGTACTCACGATTTGAATTTGCGTATCTATTTGGCACTATGCTAATTATTCCTCAAGTCCTGATTCAATCATCAGAAACATATAATAGAATGTTAGTAATACTAATTCTACTTTACTTTTCAAACTAGCACCGTGAACTTGTTCAGGTACTCTGAAATAGTGTTTTGGATCTAGCTCATAATTATTCAGGCAGAAATTCATAAACTCTTCAAAAATATCACACAACATTCTTTCTTGACGTAGTTGTGATGCAGATCACATTGTGACATCAAACTAAAATGATTCGCAACATCTTTGAAATACTGGTACTTATCATATGAATAAATTTTCTCAATTGGTGATCTTTTAAAGTCATCATTGTATGCGTACATATAAAGGTCTTTTTTCAAATATTTTGGTTTCATGTTAATGGTATTGTCCTCTAAAACTATTTATGTTTTAGTACGTTTATCATTGTTTCGATTCTTTGTAAGTTGTTCTAAATGATGGTGCCATGAACTGAAAACTATCTAGGAATCTAATTGTGATCAGTATGACAACTTCTGTATCATGTTTTTTAAAACTATCGACAATAAAATTCTTACAAAGCGACATGTAGCTTTCATCATTATTTGGTATCATCATCACTTCTAGATCAGGGTCATTTTTCAATAAGGTCTTGATAAGAAAGGAAATCGCAGCCAGACAAATTGTGGATAAAGAATGTCAACTTTTTTTGACGTCTAATTACTTTTTTGGTGGTGGTGCTAGCTTCCTTGTTACTTCGTCTATAATTTCCTTTTCTAAAATGTAGCATATGTTTGTGGAATTAAACTACTTCATATCATCTTTTGTGAATATTATTTTAACAGCGTTTCTAGGTCCAAGTTGTTCGTATAAAGTTTCTGCAATTTTGTTTAGGAAATCGCTAATAAAACATTTGTATGCAGTTTGTTTCCATGTATACTGTAGACTTATAGTCTTTGTGAACTGATTTAACATGAAGACAAAGTCAACATGGTATATGTTTAGATGCTTTCTGTCTGTTTATTATTTATGTCTTGTTTGCACGTGCTTATTGGCAACTATCTACCTACATGTAATGTTATATATTGTATGTTACTAAAACCCCAACCTGTATCTTTATGCACAACATTTCAAACATCATGTCAATTACCCTGTTTCTGCGCATTATGTTTCAAGTCGTTGTTATGTGACGCCAATTCTTTTCCGATAGAATATCATATATTTCCTTTTCATTTTAATTGCTAAATCAAGTTGAACTTTTACAGAACCAAACCCTCTGAGTTTTCTATTTATTATTTTTCTCACGTAATTTTCCACATCATATAAATAAATACAGCTACTGATTACCTTACCCGTAAAATATGTACTCGTTTCAAGCTCTTTCAAACGAGTCCTGGTGCCTTTCTGTAATAATTCTACTTTTATTTTGTCTCATCATTATGTTTGTTTCTTTCTAGTTTGAAGTCGAATTAAAGATGGCTATAATTTTCTTCGTTCGGTTTTTAGTATTCTTGAATAAAGAATTAAAGTATAAGCCATTTATTAGAGTAATATTTTGTTTCAAATTGAAAATTAGTGTAAAATTCAATTTTTCTTGTGACCGTACATTAATCCCTTTCTCACACGTTTTCTACACTCGCAAGTAATTCTTTTGTGATTGTTTTCTCTGATCTTATCGTTGCCTGCATTTGTACACCAGTTTAATTTTATCACGTAAACGCACTGCTTGCATCTTTGGCATTGTGAGTTTTGATGTTTCCTCTAGTCTACAGGTTTTTCTTCATCACATCAGTACCACTGAACAGTCTCCATTATTTACAACTAGTATCTTTTACATATAAATCTGACGTTGTTGTTTAAGCTATCGTTGTCTTTTACAAATCATTGTTCTATACAAACAATTTAAAGTTTAGGTCGTCAATTATTCAATTTATTTTGGTCTGTTCTGACTCATTAAAAAATGAACTGGTAAGATATTTATACTATTTTCTTTGACAATATTTATAATGTTTCTTTCGCAAATCTATCATTATATGCTTGTAAATGTCCAAGTAAAAGTACCCAATCTTACTGGTAGCAATAAAATTGGTATTGTCATCTAAAGCTTTGTTACAATACCAGCATACATCTTGAGACTGTTTTAACAGAATAAGTTCATGATACAAGATGCCACAATATCTATCCTACAGTATAATTTGTTTGATTTTCTTGTTGTTGAGGTAGGTCTTCACATTTTGGAGTGATTATTTTTTTATGTATTCAGCAACGAAATAATTTCATCGGGTTCCTAACTATTGAAAGAGTCAACATATCCTTTCCATTTCACTAGTACATATTTTACCGTTTATTCAAAACCTTTTCTACTTTGCACAAGTCATCTCTTTTGTTGTGTAGATATAATCCTCCTCGTAAAATACCCCCTTAATATTTTTCCTCTTAAGTCGTTCAATTTATACACAGCAGGGTTACCTAAATTACTTGCCTGATTTTAAAAAATGTGTCCGTAAAATCAGGTAGATAGCCTTTGGAAAAATATAGATTTATATTCTGAGATCCTCATCGTCTCAGCTATTTGATATTAGGCGTTTCATATATATTAGTTGTCATGTAGCCAAATAGGTTGATCCATACTTTTGACCTGTTTTCTTCCTTGCTTGCAGCAATTGGAGTCATATCTATTAACCTGTGATAAGAGTTACTGTATCCATAAAGCAAACCTTTCTATTGCATGTGCTTTCTTATTAGAGAAAGTAGAGAATTATTCTATGTTTTCCTTCTGCAATAAGTCCCTGCTGTTGTAAACTTCTTTCATTTCATCAAATCCTATCTTTTCTACGTTTTGGTCGTTAATGATTTCTCTAAATGCATCATATATATTACACACCCCTGCCCATTCTCGACCGAACTTTTTAGGCCATGAATATTTTGAGAAAATATATATCACAGTGAAAATATATGTATATCAATTTTTCTTCTCATATGGCTGCACGTCACGAGTGTCTGCCTGCTCAACGTGACTGACATATACCCTTTTAATGTAGATTGTTCTGTTAGTCATTCTTTCAATTCAGGTTATTTCATTTTCCTTTTGTCCTGTTTGTAATCTTTCCACAATAGACTGATATATGTGTTAGCAACTGGACTCTCAGTATCATAATACCGATATCGCAAATATTCGTCTTTGTCTTGCGACTTAATGTTTCCGTCATCAGTCTTTTTTTGCATTTACTGTCACATTTTTGATAAACTATATTGTGTTACATTAAAAAAAGAATTGGAGAATTAGTATGTATATTTTCAGTTTTGAAGTGAGGTAACGATGTCAGTATCTGAGAGTAATCTTTAGTTTAGAGAGTGTCAAAGTATAGACTAACAAAGTCATCTTGAACGATAACGTGCGAGAGAATAAAAGAATTAATCTACCCATCACTAGCATCACGAGAGACGTCATTCGTTTTAGTAAGGCACATACATTTTATGAAAATGGCATTGAAATTAGTAGCTGTTTTATTCTCCCTATTTCACAAAGCAAAATATCAAAAAGTTGTGAGATACGATATAGGCATAAATGTCACATTTGACACAAATAAATTTCCCGATTATTTTTATGCTGTATTTATATTACAGATTCAAAACGTTTTAACTTTTGCCACATCTATCTATAATGAGTCTACAAGAACATAAACTGATTTTACAAAAATATAGTTAAATTTAAAACTTTAAAAGGAATATCAATTTATGGATTTTTCTAATAATATCATCGTTAGAGAAAGCATACTTCAGCATATGTATGAAGCATTTTATCACATTAAGAGGAGTAAAGAAACGGTGTAAAATACTGAATGTTAAAGTTTCAGTTTTAAATAAGTTTCTTGTTGGTCAGTTATTGTGACTTTTAGATACATTGTCCGACGCTACATTATTGAACTCATTTCATTAAATATACATCATCGTTTCCGTTTTACGGTGTTTATAGCCTCTAACATTTTAACCATGGACGTTTTTCATAAGCTCTGACATTTTAAACTTTGACATTTAGGTTTCTTCATTTTTCTTCTTCTTCTTCTAACCTATTGATCCTGTTCTATTGTCTTGGATTATGTTATAATCTTACGCATCGTTGAAAACAAAGAGGCATCCAAACACATAGGTCAATAAATATTTTTGCATACATATGATGGGACTGGAACACTGTAAGGGCAGTTGAGATCTAAAGTCCAGAATTTTGTTAAGTTTCAGTGTGTAAGAGCTCGTACGGGGCATATTGCCATCATTTTCTTCACTCGAATATCTGCGAAATAATGGCGTTGATGTTTATGTGTGGAAGTTATGTTTGGAGTTATGTCGTCGGGTAACATTTGCCAAAGAGAAAAAAATTGCGATTGTATAAGTTAATAGTAATGTATTGTCTGTAAGAACAATTTATTGAGGGTAGGATTTTGTCAGTAAAATGTTGGGGGTTTTATGTGGGGTTAGGGGCTAGGGTAGTGTCTGTACAAAATAATTTTATGGGGGTTAGGGTTAAGGGCTAGGAAGCATCTGTCTAGATACAACTCTTGCTCATTAATTTAGCTTAAACTGCGAGAGGTCTACATTTTGGATTAGGATTGTATCGTCAGTGTTGTAAAAAACAAGTTTATTAATAAGAGACTGTGATGTTGAGGTAACGACCTACCTGCTAAAAGATGCACACATTTTCTCCACGTTTTTGGAAAACTCCTCATAGTTAGTTCTGTTCTTTACAAGGTCCCAAATAGTGCTTTCACTGCTATGGTTCCTGCTGACCTCATCTCCATTGTAATCGTTGTCTTGGGGACGACCATCATTATTACTACCGTTTAAATTTCTTTTTCCAACTGCTTGAGATAATAAGTCATGTAGCTTGGACAGGTCTATGGGAAACAAGGCCGCCAAGGAGTAATTTTGTCCGCAGGTGATCAAAGCCTTAATCAACTCTTGTGGAACGTGAAGATGCTCTCCAATGATTTGAACGGATTTTTCCCAATCAATGTGATCGCTACTAACGTTATGAGTAGTGCGAGCTCTCGTGTTCTGGAAATACTTCATCCTGATATACCTGGTAATAGAATAAAAGCGTTGGGAAAATGCTACCAGGCCCAACGGTATTATTTTTGCTGAAGAAAAAAAAAGTGTCAGTCGCGTGGAAGATTCCAGTCTGTTGAAACACTAAACAGGGTGAATTCAAATCCGTACATACTTATGAAAATCTCAAACACCTATTTAAACAACCACAGTAACAGCATAAATGGCAAGTTACTTGCTAAGGCGGGTCTTCCAGAATGCAGAGATGTAAATGAACGTATGAGCAGTTCACAAAGCAATAATCTCTTCTAACATTTTTGTCATAATTCAGTGCCGAAGAACCATGTAATCCTTTTGAAGAAGCCTTAAGAAACGACTCACTGGTGCAAATAATTGAGGAAAAGAAGAGAACTTAATATTATAAATGCTCTTAGTATGACTTACACCAATTCAAACAAACAATATTTCGATCTTGATTACAATGATTGCGGAAAATTGCAATTAAATTTTGTGTGTGTGTGTGTATTGTTACGGAATTATGTATTATTTCGTTTTTAAATAGTGGTATAGGTTTATGATCTCTGCATAATAGTCTAACAGCGGTCGTCTTGCAGAAAGTACATATACGGTATTTATATGTGACTGAGTACATTGGTCTTGGGAAATATTGGTTAAACATGAATCATATCACGTGAACTAGAGCGTGAGAATTTGATGAACTTCTGACCTAGATTCTATATTACATTAAGAGTCAATATTGTGTTGACTGGTAAAAACGTTAGTGCATAGGTACTTTAGCGGTGTCATGCATAACCTAGTTTCTGATTGGTTCGGAGAGGGTTGTAATCTAGAAGGATTAAATTGTTTTTAAGTCGCAATACAGTTTAAATTGGTTTTTCCTTATTCTGTTTTGCGCAGTCAGAAGCTATATAATAGGATGTATTACTGTGTTTAGGGATTCGTTCATAGTTCGTTCAGCTTGAGAGGTCATAAACCAGACTGGTTCATTTTGTGTGTGGTTATTCTACTTCAGTGATATATATATATATATATATATATATATATATATATATATATATATATATATATATATATATATATATATATTAATACAGTACATTCTGGATTAAGTACTGTTTCTTAAACTTTAATAATTATACAGCTCCGTGGAATTATCGGAAACAATTCTAGAACTTGTGATATTCCATATTCACAAGGACTATTTGGAATTTATAACACTTGGATCAAACTGATTCTTATTAGCACAACAGTACAGTGACTGGTTTCATTCGGAACCTACTTCATTCGGAATATTTGGATTAACTTCCGGATCAGTGAACTTTAGAACAATTTAGGACTTTTAAGGATATTCTTTTCTGTAAGTTATTTTTAGTTCTTTCACTTTGATTGTTTGTTGAAATATTTTATTTTAGGAAATTAAATATATGTATTTAAATCTTGAAAGCTTGTTTGAGTCTTTTCTTTTGTTACATTACCCCTAGTCGTAACAACACACACACACACACACACACACACACACACACACACACACACACATATATATATATATATATATATATATATATATATATATATATATATATATATATATATATATATATATATATATATATAGCCTATAGGGAAAGATATGGCTACAATAGCATTCTTCTAAGCATGGTGGCTGCACAAACATTAAAACTAGTACCTTTTTATATAATATTTTGTTAGACCTGATGATAATATTCTACAGTCTTCCTTGGTGTCCCACGAACTTGCATCAGAACACCTATGCGTCATATGCCATCTTGACGTATCAGTCCATAACCCTCCATCTTTGTTTGCTACTAAAAGAAACCTCCGTATGATAAATAGAACTCAACTAATGCATGACATCCAAGCAAACCTATCAACTTCGTTACCTCCTACAGCAGAACAACTTGATAACTGGTTGACAAACATGCCCCAGCAACAAAGTGCAGAGTATCTATTCAAAAGTGTTCTTCATGGTATAGTAGTGATAGGGACCAGCTTCTCACTGCTAAAAGAGAACACCGTAAGGCTGAGAGGCTTTGGCTTTCCACCAGCCTCACTATTCATAAGCAAATATACGAAGCCGCTAAGAAAAATGTCACAAACATAGTCCATGCAGCAAAATCAGCCTACTACAGTACCAAGTTCACTGAAAGTTCCAGCTGCAAGAGCTCCTCGAGATTACTAGCAAGCTAATGTCAAGGAACAAATGTACACCGCTTCCAGCGACCTTTTCTCTGGTCGACCTTCCGGACCTGTTTGCACATTTTTTTTGTGACAAAGTACCAACCATTAGAGATAAGTTTGATAATATAATTTCAATTAACTCGTCGTCACCATACAGTTGTGATACAGAATTTAAGCGGCAACCTTTAACAGTATTTGAGCCTGTCTCTATGGATTTAGTACGTACAATCGTGATGAAGAGTGCCCCAAAGTCATATGAACTTGATCCAATTCCGACATCACTGCTACTTGAGTGCTTAGATTATATATTGCCTGCACTAGCCGATGGTATTAATACTTCTCTCTCATCCGGGGAATTCTCATAATTTTTCAAAACTGCTATTGTAAAGCCTCTGTTGAAGAAACCGACACTTGACCATAACGATTTAAAGAACTACCGCCCAATTCTAACCTCCCATTCATGTCAAAAATCTTAAAAAAGTTGTTCTATTCCAATTTATATCTCATCTGAATTCAAATAGTCTTTTTTGCAATGTACAGTCTGCATATCTCCCTCGCCATAGTATCAAAACTACCCCTCTGAAAGTAGTTAACGACCTTCTTTCTGTTTTGGATAGTGGAAAGATTACAGTTCGCAACCCTCTTGACACAATAGACCATTATATATTACTTCAAAGTCTCCAGCATGTTTTGGCATTCACAATACAGCCTTACTATGGTTCAAGCTCTACCTAGTCAACAGAACACAAATTGTGTCCGTTAACGGAAAACATTCCAGCCCATTTGATCTATGTTTTGGTATTCCACAGGGTTCTGTTCTTGGACTCATTCTCTTCATTATATACACTCAGCCGCTCTCAAGTGTCACAGATCGGCATCCGGTGTTTCACCAGTTGTACGCTGACGACACCCAAATATACAAATCTAGCCACCCAACTGAAGTTGATGCTACCATCCAAGGTGTAGAGAGGTGCATCTTCGATATGATGTCATGGATGACATGTAACAAGCTGCAGAGGAATGATGATAAAACTGAAGCCGTTCTGATCACAACGCAACGACTTTTTCATTCACATCCTTTACCTCAAAAAATAAGTATCAGCAACACCAACATTAAATTCACACAGTCAGTACGAAACCTAGGTGTTACTCTCGATACACCAACATGTCATAAACATATGCAAGGCTGCATATCTGGAGCTGAGACGCATCAGCTCCATTCGCAATTTTCTTTCAGTTGATTCCACTAAAACACTTGTGTGTTCCTTAGTACTTTCAAGACTGGACTATTGTAATTCACTTCTATCTTTCGTCTCAGTATCTACTCCAGAAACTTCAAAAAGTTCAAAACACAGCTGCTCGGATCATCCTTAGAGTACCAAGAACCGAGCAGCACACCTTCCCCCTGCTCTGTACCCCACATTGGCTACCCATTCGATCCAGAATCAAACCCAACATTTTTTCTCTATTCTACATTTCGTTGACTGGCTCCAGTCCAAAATACCTACCTGACCTCACCCATGTGTTCACTCCAGCAAGATGCTTACGCTCCTCTTCCGACACTCGTATTCTCATTATTCCTACTATCAAAACGAAGTCATACGAACAACGTTCTTTTGCATTGATCTTAGACACAAGGACACTGTGGTCTCATTCAAGAGTGCTCTTAAAACTCACATATTTCGACTGCAAGAACACACTTAAAGACTTAATAATGTTTCCTTACCTTAATTATATTGAGCATGTTTTTGTTTTCTAATTTCATGAAGTTTGTTTTTGTAATCATGTCTTTATTTATGTTTTATGTGTTATCTAATATTGTAAAGCGCTTAGAACTTCTAAAGATTAGGCTCTGTAAAAAAAAGTCATCATCATTATTATTATTATTATTATTATTATTATTATTATTACAATTTCTAATTTCTTTTCAATGATATTTTCTGTCTAGAAGTTTCGAATTTTGTAGTGACTTTAGTTCCATTAGTATCATTTACATGAACTTAAAAGCCTCTCGTCTTGTTAACAATGGTGTTGGTTCCTCGAGTAGAAATCATAGGAACATTATCATTACTTGATTAGTAAAACAAAAAATTATTTTTTCTTAACGGAGATATTTGACGTTTTCATGTTTATCTTGATTTCGTCCCTCTTCTCTCCTTTTTAAACAATTACTTTTGTAATTGAATCGGGCTGTTATAAAAGTATTAAAATCAAGCAATGAGTACAATGTTTTTTGAAATGCGTAGAATTAACATGATTCTAGCAGCATTAAACAATTTCCATTTAACTACATGACATACACGGTTCGATATCGGCATGTTGAAAGCGACTTAAACTTGAACTTGTTTACAAGCATTTGCATTTTTTCCGGTGGCGTATCCTTTTGCTTCTTGAGGGAATAATTTGAAATATTTGATTCATGTCTTTTCCTCGTAGGGTCTTTCTTTAAAATTCGGAAGAAATAGAAAGTGAAACAAAATAACTTTTTAACATAAAAATTTTGTTTCCCTTATTATTTCTTTAAAAAATGTGCGTCAACTGCTTATTTATCCTAAAATACATTTGATTATTACACGTATTTCAAGACTAGGAGTGAATTAGTACGATGAATTTCATTCCCACGTCGCATTATAAAATGACAAGACAAAAGGACGGACAGTCTTCTGAAGTAGAATCAACAGGTAATTTTCAACAACGCGCGTGCTTCACTCACATTTTTCCGAAAAGGTTGTGTATTATACAATAGTGTGGGAAGCATGCGGGGATCAGGACATAATCTTTTGCGATACAACGCGGTATACACTCTTAAAATTCGCAATTAAAAATTGTTGAATCCTAAGTTTCAGAAATCCACACTTTAAAGATAGCAAGGCACAAAAAAGGACGGCAAACTCTTTAAGTGTATAAATGTATATACATTGCCAAATCCAATCTGAGAAATTTCAATACACTAATTCTTCAGGAGAAAGGATTCAATACAAATCCCTAAACCCGTTTTCATGGAAGCAAGACAGAAAAATGTATATAAAACTCACCCACTTACATAACTACATCCCTTGTCGATTATAAAACTGATAAAACCACTGCGGGTCCTCAAATAACGATCATCCAGTAAATGTCCAAGAGGTGTTTCGACGGTGACTGAAATGGAAGAGCCTGCACTGGGGCGACTTTGTTCATTCAGTAAATAACCATTACAGCAGACGATAATGAGGCCGACCAGGAGCGTGTGATGATGAGGGTACATTTTGATGGACTGACCTAAGGAATGAACTGCCAAGGTTTTCCTTCGGTCCGGTCACTGATAAGATGGTATGCAGGGATATCTGTTGTTCAAGATTCCAACAAGAAGATCTAGATATGCTCACGATATACGTAATATTACAGACTTATCGCTGTGTCCTAATTCTGGATTAGTCACATGTCTTAGACTACACATATCTCGTTCTCGCAGACTGAATGAGGCTATTACTGCCCATCCGCCATTCTGTATGGAATTAATTATAAATTTGTACTCTGATACACTGAATTTTTCACTACGTAGTAACGTGGTGAAGGAGACAGGTTACTGATACATAGGTACATAACGGATGTTCGGGATCTACCTAGTTATCCGTATACATACTACATATGTCTGACATCAGTAACAACAGAAAAAACACCTAAGAGCTAGAAGCAAAACAGAATAGAAGTTAACACTTCTTAAAGAGTGGTTCAAAAATTCACAACTCTAAATATAGGGTAAAGTCTCAGTGAACGCGAAATG
The DNA here is from genome assembly GCA_029931535.1 of Margaritifera margaritifera. Classification (NCBI taxonomy): domain Eukaryota; kingdom Metazoa; phylum Mollusca; class Bivalvia; order Unionida; family Margaritiferidae; genus Margaritifera; species Margaritifera margaritifera. Next base: position 3,578,252 of record JAQPZY010001552.1, read on the forward strand.
TAAGAAACGTTTTTTGTGATTATATATATACATATATATATATATATATATATATATATATATATATATATATATATATATATATATATATACATACATATATATATATATTACAATCATACACAGCTCTCATTAGAGTTATTGACGATAGTGTACCCTAAGCACCCTTTGTATACCCTTACTTTTTCACGCAAGAAAACAACACCTAAAGATTTGAACAAAAACACGAACTCACTGAAACATTACAAAGTAGATCCGGGTAATTCGATCAGTTTTTTTTTTTTTTGGGGGGGGGGGGGGTCAGTGTTGTGAGAAGCCCCTTTACATTTGTTTGGAATGCTACATTGCGTCAGATTCTCAAAACAATTTGTCCAGTCTAAATGATAAATGGAATAAGTGACAAGAATTCTGGGTGTGTCCTTGAGCAAGGCACTTTACTCCTCGTGCCTCGGCACGATATAACCTTGAAAGCGTTACGGTGACGTAAAACACCAAATTGAACCAAGAATATTGGGCGAGTTCTTGAACGATTCCATGAACGGTGCTTAAACGAAAATAAGTAAATAAATAAATATTCTACTTGAACTTAAATAAAATAACATAACACAGTCGACGGAATGCTGTTCGATGAAATCTATGAGAAAATTTCAATATTGATTCGAATGTTGGACAATGAAAAGAAAACATTTTTTCCTCTTTAAACAGTTTATTTCTGTACGAGGCACTGCATGGGGAAACGAGAGGAGAAGTGAAGAGAGACAAATAAAGCAGATGAATGACAAACAAACAGAAATAAAGGAAAAAAGAATCGATGTACATTTGAGTATTTGAATATTTAGATCTGACGAAAGCTATAAATGCCAAATTGTCTAAAGAGCAAAACTGACAAGTCCTTATTCAACAATTGTGAAATCATGGGTTCATGGTACCACTATTTAAATTATGCATATCGATATAAATTCATCGGGGTCAATGCAGCTGAGAATGTCCATGTTTCAGTGTACGTGAGAGTAAAATTGTGCTGTATGGGATCAAAGGGTGGGTAGGTGGTAGTGCAATGCCGCCTTTACTTTGCATGCATATTGTCTTTATTTTTAAAATTCAGAAGGTATTTTATTTTCTAATGTTTGAAATCTATCCAAAATGAGAGTGCAATAGAAACGAGTTTCGTCTTCCACTGTCAACCCAAGTGTTTTATCTTTTTCAAGTATGTGTTCGAATTCAGCTATGAAATGAAACATTTAATTAAGATGTAAAACACTACCTATCTATAGGACACGAATTCCCAAAACCTGTGGCAATGCCAGCTGAAACTAACACCTACCTCTCATAAAAGAAATAGGTTACAGTGATGTAGTTTCGGGATACAGGTGGTATAATAATTTAAATATATTCTCCAACCATGTTTCTGTTCTTTGATTGTGGCATGAGAAGTGTAAGACAATTTGAAATGTCGTAAAATAAAGTCATCAGAGTCTGTTATGTAAGTCACAGCGACCTAATGGCAATAAAAAGGTGCTGTTCTAATATTGAGATGCATCACTATCACCGAGTTTCATGATTATGGAATTACCTTAGTTGAATACCACACGTTCGACTGACAGCACAACTAGAGAATCGATTACCCTCGTCTGTAAAATGTTAAAGCACCCACAAGTCAACAGCTGTGAATTTTCTGTCGAATTGAGGTCACAATTATGTAATTATTTCCACGATTGACTAAATACTTCGAGTACCACTTGAGAGATGTATGCATAGCTCATACATATTCATTTGCATGCTGCTCTTTGATCACCGTAAACTTACTTTTTGTTTCAGTTAAATTATAAACGTTTAAACGACATATTTATCCTTAAAATTAGTGACTCTGTCGAATAATTTTGACACTCTTCGTTTTCCAATGTTTTTCATTTTTTATTGGAACACTTATTTTCTGAAGAGTGAACAGTGCGTGCAAACACTTGTCCCTTAAGTGCAACGGGCCCCTATTCTGGTCGTCATTGCTCTGATGACGACCTCTGTGATAGCGAATTTGATCTGTTGGGGCAGATTTGTAAGGACCTGGAGGCAAAAAACCCAAACGCGAAAGCTCCAAATCATAAAAATGAAAAAATACGGTATCTGGCAAGGCATCGATGTGTTTTCGTAATGACTCTAAAGAAGTAAATGTTTTTGCAACAACTGAAAACAATAGTGTTACTATGACATCACAATCGCCATCAGGCTCGGTGGAAATGACTACTAAGGGAATAGGAGGGAATACTACAGTCCGAGTATCCGATACAAGAGGAAAAAACAGGAAATTCCTTAATCTCTGGTTGCCGAGGGAGTATGAAGAGCTCTGCTGATTTAGCTGAGGGCGGTGACCGTAATATCTACTCAAAGGCATTCCCGTAGCAAATGACCATGCGTCTAAAAGACACATATCAGGTGATAATATTCGAAGCAATAAGCGACAAAAACTCGTTGCTGTGGAGTACCATGTTGTATTATCCAGTGATTCGGGGAGTGAACTAGATTATGAAGATGGCGAGAGCGATGAAGATGAAACTGTACAACCGATCGATAACTTGTTAACGGACACAAGTGGCAAGGAACCGCAAGCCACTGATGAATCTCCTGATTTTCTCCACGAATACGCCAAATAATATGTGTTGGATGATACGGCTCGCCCAGATTTCGCAGATAGTTTGGCAAACATTTTTGACAACCTTTAAAGCAGCATATGCCTCACTAGAACCTTTTGATACTATGTGATCAGAACCTGAAACCAGCAAATTATGACTTGCTGCAGGTGCCAAAAGTCAACCCAGAGATCTGGATCAGGCTTAGGGAACTCACAAGAGGTCGTGTCATACGTATCCAGACAACGCAGATATGTATCACGAAAGTCATGGTATTATTGGCTAAATTGATTATTGTGATAACTTATTCACGGTTCCCTTGAACATGAGGATATACTTAGACATGCGTTTGACTTTATTGCCTGTCTCAATGTATCCAGTATGGATTTAAGCCAAAATAGACGTAATCTCTTTCGGACAGTTTGAATGCCCAGTATGTACGCTTTGGCTCTCCGCACACTCCAGTGACCAAGTTGTTATTTGAAGATGATCTGCCTGATAAAGTGAAGAAAATCACGGAAACCAACAGAATTTATAATCGGTTGTTCCAGTCATTCAGTCATCAGAAAATAACTGGGAAATTCACATCCAAGTCTTTCCAGAAAAAAAAAAAAAAAAAAAGCAGGGATATACCCGTTGGTGAACAAGGTTACGTCTTATGACAAATTGTCATAACAACCTTGACCCACCTTTCTTCAATTTGTAAAATATGATTTGCCAAGGTTAACCTCTACTTTCAGGTTGGACAATTAATCAAACACTCAAATTTATGCAAAACACTCAAATTGTTCAGGGTTAAATAATAGAATGCACACACATTCCTTGTCAGACTCGCACTCCATGTGAATAAAATTTTCTCCAAATGAACTTAGATACATTACATAAAGTATTTTTTTTTTAACAAGGAGTCATTTAAAAAATTTCTCCTTTAAATGGGAAGTTTGAATACAATACTTTACTTAGGCCAAAGAAGGCTGGCTCTTTTCGGCTAATCTTAAGTTGTATTAAATTAAATGAGTATGTAACATATCGTTATGAAATTAAATGAGTATGTAACATATCGTTATGAAATTAAATTAGCATGTAACATATCGTTATGAAATTAAATGAGTATGTAACATATCGTTATGAAATTAAATTAGCATGTAACATATCGTTATGAAATTAAATGATCATGTAACATATCGTTATGAAATTAAATTAGCATGTAACATATCGTTATGAAATTAAATGAGCAAGTAACATATCGTTATGAAATTAAATAAGCATGTAACATATCATTATGAAATTAAATTAGCATGTAACATATCGTTATGAAATTAAATGAGCATGTAACATATCGTTATGAAATTAAATTAGCTTGTAACACATCGTTATTTTAAAATAGAAATATTTACTAGCGCTATCAGTCTGGTTACACAGAAATGTTACACGACTCCTATCGATTAGAAATGTTACACGACTAGTATCGTTTAGAAATGTTACATGACTAGTATCGATTAGAAATGTTACACGACTAGTATTAATTAGAAATACTAGTATCAATTAGAAAGGTGCTTATTACGTTGATTACACAGAAATGTTACATGACTAGTATCGATTAGAAAGGTGCTTATTACGTTGATTACACAGAAATGTAACACGACTAGTATCGATTAGAAAGGTGCTTATTACGTTGATTTGCTTTCAACACAGAAATGTTACATGACTAGTATCAATTAGAAAGGTGCTTATTACGTTGATTTGCTTTCAACACAGAAATGTTACATGACTAGTATCGGTTAGAAACGTGCTTATTACGTTGATTTGATTTCAACATATCTAAGCAACAAACTTCCAAAGTATGTTTCCTGGAAACCAAACCCTGGTGTGTTTATTGCTTTTGCTCAACGCTGACGGCAACTCTCTCTGTCTTACGAAATTCCCCCATTTTCATTTGTCCACAATGTTTTGCAAAAACAGATATTATCTTATTAGAACTTCTTTACACCACCCAAACATGGTTTTCTGAATTGTTGAGACAGCTTATTGACTGTTCTTTACACCACCCAAACATGGTTTTTCTAAATTGTTGAGACAGCTTATGGACTGTTCTTTACACCACCCAAAAAAGGTTGTCTAAATTCTTGAGACAGCTTATGGACTGTTCTTTACACCACTCAAACATGGTTGTCTAAATTGTTGAGACAACTTATGGACTGTTCTTTACACCACCCAAACATGGTTTTCTAAATTGTTGAGACAACTTATGGACTGTTCTTTACACCACCCAAACATGGTTGTCTAAATTGTTGAGACAGCTTATGGACTGTTCTTTACACCACCCAAACATGGTTTTCTAAATTGTTGAGACAACTTATGGACTGTTCTTTACACCACCCAAACATGGTTGTCTAAATTGTTGAGACAGCTTATGGACTGTTCTTTACACCACCCAAACATGGTTGTCTAAATTGTTGAGACATCTTATGAACTGTTCTTTTCCTTTACCCAGGGCAGCTGGAGCTTTCCAAAACCCTTTTTAGACGGAAAAAGCATCATTCACTGTCCATGAAGTTGATGGTATGCAGACTGTCGGGCAACAAATTGAAACAAACTGAGTTTTGTCAGAAACTACAAACATCCTCATGTCGTCATGCATATATGGCAACAATACAACATTTGTATTGAAAGTGTCACAAATACAAGTTCTATGAACCTCAAGCCACTTATATCTACTTTGGGAGATAAATCAGATTTTATTACTTCTTTATTCAAAACTAGTTTATCGTACAGTACTATGAACTCTGTGAGCTCTGCTCTCTCCTTCCTCGATTTTGTGGATGGGCAACCCTTCGGATCGATGGTGAAGCACTACAAGAAAGATGTTTTTAATCAGCAACCAGCTATTCCCCATAATAGGAGCTGCGGTATCTCAGTGGTTAGCGTGCCGGACTCACGACCGAAAGGGTGCGGGTTCTAATCCTACCATCGGACCATCCTGGGTCAGCTACCGTGGCGTGTACTTGGGCAAGGCACTTTACTCCAATTGCCTCGGCACTAAATAACCTACTTGTGTTGCTGTGCCGTAAAGCACCAAACCAAACCAAACATTCCCCGTAATAATGTAATATTGGATGTTAATGTTCTTTTGACTTATTTGAAACATTTTTCTCCTGTCAGGAAACTTTCTCTGAATACTTTAGCCTTGAAAAGGGCGAAATTGTGAACGCTGTTGACTGGACAACAAATGTTTGAACCTAGAAACAGTTCTCAGAGTAGTTCTAAAGTGAAAATCAGAATTGGTGACCCTATTAAATGGACCACTTCAGGGCATCACCAACTGGAACTAATTTTACCAGGTTTTGATGCTTTATGGGCATCTGTGTTAAGTCACAGTTTTAAGGGTGTATATTTCCCGTACACGTGAAATCGAGAAGGCTCCAGATCTTTATTCACAAATTGTGTCAAACCAGTAACAAAATCAAAACTTCTTGGATAAGGAAAGTCACGGCAAAAGCGGGTATAGCCATGACTATCTTGACCTCTCTTGGTGTGCGAAGTACTATTCTTGAAACAGCTGTCTGGAGCAGTGACTCTGTTTTTACCAAATATTATAACAAGCCCATAAGACTAAAACTGGATCTATACGAACTAACGCTTCTTGCACAGTATAGACAACATGAATAGATGTAAAGCTCAGTATTTTTTTTATGGACAGGTCTCCTGAACATTCTGGACTGTCATTAAGCTGAAAGATTTTTTCTTTTGATGATAATACTGATTTTGAAGTTTTAACATTTTGCATGTATTCACAGACGGTATATATGTTAATGGCTCGTCTTTCTTTATCAGGTTTTTTTTTCTGTGCTGCTCTCAGACATGTGCTCTATAGTAATTATTTTCCATAGTTTGGACCGTTGTTGAACTATATGCAATTAGCTACATAGTGGTATATTAATGATAAACTATAATTTTTTCTGAGTGCTCCAAGAGAAGTGCTCGAGGCACATTAATATACATATTTTGGGACCGTTTTTGAACTATATGCAATTGTATATAGACAGTGGTAATATTACTGTAAACTATCATCTTTCCATCATAATAACTATGGTTCTTGTCTCAACTTAAATGTTATTTATTGTAAACACGGTTCTCCTACATGAATATATGAGCTGTGGTTCATATAGCTTTTTCATTTTATGACAACATATCATATATATGTATATATATATATATATATATATATATATATATATATATATATATATATATATATATATATATATATATATATATATATATATATATATATATTACAAATATACACCAAACAGGGCGGAAAGTGCTATCCCTGGATTCTACAGGAGAATGCTTGATAACGTTAGCAGAATTTTTAAATACGAATAAATAATATTATCGTACAGGTTAGAGAATTTTAATTTGTACTCCACGGGGATTCGAACCCGGTTCCGCGGGTTATCGCCTTGTCTGTAACCACCAACCCCTATACCGTCTCGACCATGCACACATCACCAAAAAAATGATGCTACAAAGGTGGTGGTATAGGCATTCGTGCGTAGCAGACATACCGGCATGTCGACCCAGTGATTAATTCTCATTCAGGTACACAGTCCATCTAGATTCCTATTACTGAAACGAAGGTAGATAGAAGTTATTATAGAGAATTACAAATATACTCCAAACAGAGCGGAAAGTACCTCAGTTTCTTTAGTTACCAATTCATATGGCAATAAGAACAATAGATCTTCTTGTTGAATTGTTTGTAACAACGAACAACTTTCTGATTGGTTCGTGATTTGAAATATGAAAATTTGGATCCTAAAACAACATTTATATTATCATGAGGTGGGTAAGTGTTTTCTGATAATCTGATAAAAGCAGCGTCTTGAACGGACAAATAACAGCGTTTTGAACAGACAAATAATAGCGTCTTGAACGGACAAAAAACAGCGTGGAAAGCGCCAAAATTGAATAGCAATCGCGTGATCAACTCATCCTTGGCAAATATGTGCTGCATTTAACGAAGGCAATTGAAGACTACGTTAGATAGATTCATAAACCAAAAGACAACATCATCTTTCATCTAATTAATTTAATTCCTGGCAAAAATATGTCACCAAGAAAACTGCGAAAACAATTTGCCTCTCAAGTAAAATGATATTTGATGAAAATTATAAGTTATTTTACTCCCATAGAAAGTAAATTTATTCGCGATATAAATAATGTTCTTCGCTTCCAAATTTTTATTTATTTATGAGCAATAATTAAGTTATCGTCGAAAATAATCATAGTTGGAACGAAAATACAATTTCGTTCGCGGTGAAAATATTTGTATAATCAGTAAAACAGTTAATTTTCTCTGCGAAAAATATTGTTTTCTTTTTAGTAATAATGCATGTACATGCATGCATTGTGTTTCACATATAGGTAATAAGTTATTGAGTCAACTAGAATATATAAATAAATAAAAGAATTGCGTCCAGACTCTAATTTTTAAGCAATGGAGTTGCGTATGGTGCGCTAAACCGTTCAGTTATGAATTACAATTATGTGAAGTGTCATATTTTTTCGCAATTAATCAAAGAAAATTAAAACCCAAACAAAAATGGTTAAAAAAATAATAAGTATCACCCTTAGTTACATGACCTTCGACCTAAAGTCGCGCAGCTGAATATGGTACATGACACTTTGTTATAGTACAAAGAAACTATCCTGACACATGTTACGGAATTATGGCTCTACTTTTTTTTATAATAATTTCATTTACTAATTTATGATCTCTGTTTTTTGTCTAAACAAAGGTTATCACATGAGTATACATACGACGGCCTTTCAATCAATAAATGATCACATGACTAATTGCGCGCGAAAAGAGCTTTTAGCCGTGTACTTTGGAAATTAACATTGTAAGGTCACACGCTGGAAATATCACGTGATTTTGTCTCGCGCGGATAACCTAGATTCAGTGTACTTTTGTTTCATTGTAAATAACAACTTGTTGACTGTTAATTCCAGTATAAAATAGCATTCTTGAGAATTAAATTGTGTTTACTTGAAGTAAATACATTCTAAAGGCTTCTAATGCTGACAGGAACTGCGTTGTGGATTTATTTGATTCTGCGCACTAGTGGTGTATAAATAGCAGATAGTCCAGTGATAAGTCATTCTTTACAATTGCTTGAATGAAGAGAGGTTATTGAAATTATTCAGTTCAGTGTGGAATTTATTTAATTAGTAATTCATCTGAATTACTATACAGCTCCGTGGAATTATCGGACATTATTCTAAAACTTGTGAGATTCCAGACTTGCAAGGATTATTTTGGATTTTATCAGAACTTGTCAGCTTCAGCACATTGCAGGTTATTTTCATTCGGAATACTTCATCCGGATTATTTGGATTAACATCAGGAAGTGAACTTTAAAACAATTTAGGACTTTTTAGGATATTCTATACTGTAAGTTATTTTAATTCTTTCACTTTGATTGTTTGTTGAACTATTTTAATTCTTTTTAATATTTTAGGAAATTAAAGACTTGCATTTTAATCTTGAAAGCTTGTTTGTGTCTTTTATTCTGTTACATTACCCCTAGAGTCGTAACACACAAGTCGGGCAATATGATAAAAAATTACATCACCTTTTCTTGGCGGGGTGTCCTGTATTTTGATTTATAACTGGTCCTTGTCATCTGTACACCATGAAGAACCACTCTGCTATCTGGCGATTTACTACACTAAGGGTATTTGTAAAATTCTAAATATTTTGTAATAACATTTTTTGTGTGTGGAACCTGTCAATACATTTATCACCGATCGATAGACAAAATAATGTTCTTTAAAATAATATGCAGCTACACGTGCAGCATGCCAGACAACTGCAGATATATGCGTGTGACGTAACAGCAGTAAATGACTGACCTAAAAATGTCGTCCGAGAACAATTCTGCTACTGAGAAAAGAGCATATTGTAAAGTACAGGCGTTCTTAGATGTCAAGGTTGACTTGGGTATAGTTTACTGATGTAATTCTAAGTCATATCAAACAATTCTGAGGTGTTTTCATCGTTTTAAAGATGGTTTCCAATCCTTTAAATATGACCCATGTTCTGGAAGGCCGTTGTCTGCGATTGGTTAGCGGGAAGTGGTTGCTGTGAAGGGGGCAACTGACGAGGACACAGCCGAACATATTTATATTATGACTGGCATTAATTTTTCAGCTGTTTTTAAATGTAAAAAAATAATCATCTGAAGCTCAGAAACGTTTGTGTAAGATGGGTCCCGCATTTGTTCACGGCCAATCCAAAAACAGACTTGGGTTAAAATCGCTAAACAGGTACTCGCTAAATATGAAAAGTGTGTCCAGATACGTTTGAATTAGATTGTCAAAGGTGATCAAACAGTGATTTACTCAAGAAAAGATTATTGGATTAGAGAAACGATCAAAGACCAAGAATGTTGTACGCAATATTTTCCGATGCAAAAGACCCAATCGTCCAGGTACCTGCTACTGACTCTGTCAGTGTCACTGGACATTTATATGCCTCCAAAGTGTTGCCAAAATTTGTGGAACACTACCAAACCACCCATCTGCGCGCTGGTAGCCAAAATATCCATCTAAACCACGACAACTCAAGGTGCATAAATCCGATATCGTGACAGACTTCCTGAAGTCCAAACTTTGCCACATCTTCTATGCAGCCCTAATTTAGCCCCAACTGATTTTTGGTTGAATTCCGTTATCAAAACTTCGCTGTTTGGCAGCAGACGATTTGAAAGGCGCCATGCAGTTGGAAGTGCAGTTTTCCAGTGTATGAACAACGTACCGAAAAATGAATACAAAATGGCATTTAATAATTGGATAATCTGACTGAGAAAGTGTAATAAGGTACATGTGGAGTACTTTGAGTGGATGCACTGACGTACTATTCACTAAAAAAGAACTTTGTGTAGAGCGCACTAATATTCAGAACTTTTTAAATATCCCTCGTACAACTTTGTATATTATCCTTATGCCGGGAGCTCGGCGGACACAAATGTTAAGAGTTTAAGCTGCATACCCCTTTACTTTGTTTATTGTGATGCCTTGCTAAAGTCAATCAAATGTCTTGACTGTAATTTTAAACAAGTAAAGTTCTTCATAAAAATGTGTTTATGTGTTTTTGTAAAACATAAAATTGACCATGTTCATTGACGCATTTTGGTTCCAGGGTTTAGTAGTTTGTGCACGTTGTCAAGCTCTTCAGTTTGGAAGGTAAGTAGTTTTTGTATGCAGTCTGCAATCCAATAATGCCTTAATGGAAGTGATCGGTTTTGAAAACACCAGATTTGTTAAGTATGTTTGCTTCCCAAGAGGATCTTATGTCTCTGAATCAACTTGTTCTGATTCCAGTTTGATTTTGCAAAAGTGGGTAAAACTTCAAAAATATCTTCTTTCATTGAGTAAGGGTTGTATAGCAGACACAAAGGTTTATTTAACATGCCAGAATTTTTAAAATGTACAGTGCAAAACGTGGTTAACTGTGGCCTACAGTTTGTGCTATGGACTATCATGGTAAATTTCTAAAAGTCTTTTGTTGTTATTCACTTTTTTTCAGATCTACATGTAGGAGTTATTCAGGTATAAATACCAAATGGTATTCCATCTCAGGATAAGTCAGAGGTAAATCACTGTGATCTATAATATCTTCAGCCTGCCTCCCTGCTATTTTATCATGTAACAGCCCAATTCCACACATGAATAAGCTAACGGCTGTTTCAAAATGTATGTAAAACTGACTGATATCAAAATACTTTTTCAGGACAACTAGCTGAATGTATTTAGCATCCAATCCCCAAACGAGTTTCTTTTTATAATAACCTGTGTTCGACATGTATACAACAATTAGACTCATTATACACTGCCTGACTTGTGGACGAATACTGAAAAATGTGCAATTCTGTGCATTTTTTCATGAGAATAATTTTCAAATACTGTATCGACGTTGGGTGCGCTAAAATGAAGTACATGTATATCAAGAGAACATATTCCACACATCTTTGCTTTCAATTTAAACTTTTCAGGCATTCCTTACCTGTTATATTTGTCACTGATCTTCACTGACTTTTAATGAGAACATACTAAATTACTTTTAGGCAACATTTGGATTAAAAAAAGAAAGAACTTAAACTTAACCTTTGCATTTCCAAAGGAATAATTTATCTGATTTTTGCTGTAACTCATGAAGAATTTGTGAAACAAACAACAAAGCATTGTAGTAGCGTCGTATACACTTTTATATTATTCATTTCCTTCAAATAAAAAGAGATATGCAGAGACTTATTGTATCTATGGCAACAATTGTGATATATGAATTAATTGGCACAACTGATTAATTTTGACAGGGGAGGACAATTTGATTATTCAATGGCTGGCCATGTTTGCTTCATCAGTTTTTGTTTTTCTCAATTGTAGAGATTACACCTTTCTGTAAATCTCTACATTTTAGGCACAAGATCTGTAGGAGGTTTAAAAAAAAACCAGAGGAGGTAAAAAGAAATGTGTATGGTACGATTAGTGGCAACCTATTCATGTTACAAAAAAACAACATAAAAACACAATGGTCAAATCTTTCCCAACCACATTTTTTCTGACTACAACTATATACAGATCTATAAAAGTACAGCAGATAGAAGTTAATTCAAACCTATTATGAAAATAGGAGAAAAGAGAGACAAGATTATAAGGAAACGAAAAAAGTGGAAATGAATAATACTAGAGAAGAATAAGAAAGGTATGAAGAAGAAGAAAATAGCTAAATTAGCTATTTGTTTACCCAGTCTGTTCCTCATATATCCACTCTGTTCCCCATATATCGAGTCTGTTCCCCATATATCCACTCTGTTCCCCATATATCCAGTCTGTTCCTCATATATCCACTCTGTTCCCCATATATCCAGTCTGTTCCCCATATATCCAGTCTGTTCCCCATATATCCACTGCTCCCCATATGTCCACTCTGTTCCCCATATATCCACTCTGTTCCCCATATATCCACTGTTCCCCATATATCCACTGTTCTCCCATATATCCACTCTGTTCCCCCTATATCCACTCTGTTCCCCATATATCCAGTCTGTTCCCCATCTATCCACTCTGTTCCCCATATATCCAGTCTGTTCCCCATATATCCAGTCTGTTCCCCATATATCCAGTCTGTTCCCCATATATCCACTGCTCCCCATATGTCCACTCTGTTCCCCATATATCCACTCTGTTCCCCATATATCCACTGTTCCCCATATATCCACTGTTCCCCCATATATCCACTCTGTTCCCCCTATATCCACCCTGTTCCCCATATATCCAGTCTGTTCCCCATCTATCCACTCTGTTCCCCATATATCCACTCTGTTCCCCATATATCCAGTCTGTTCCCCATATATCCACTGTTCCCCATATATCCAGTCTGTTCCCCATATATCCAGTCTGTTCCCCATATATCCACTCTGTTCCCCATATATCCACTCTGTTCCCCTTATGTCAAGAACAATACAAGTCAGAAGATTCAGATATAAATATAAGATGTGCTTACTCTGTGACCCATACCTGTCATATTTCCAGACACGGTTGGGGCTTTTTTTTGAGACTCAAAAAGTGTCTTTTGAGGTTCCAAGGGAGGGTCAGTGCACATGAAAAAACCTAATGTCATCCAAATGAAAACGATCTTTCTGCATCTGCATTGCTGTGAGGGAGTGTCAAACATGAATGGCCACCCTACACTTTCTTCACAGCATGGTCATACATCTAGATCAAAATAGTGATGGTATTGTCACTTCCCTTGTCATCAAATTCATCAGGACCAAGAATGTTATTTTGGTGTAACTTGGTTACTTGTTTGTCCAACACTGATGTAATTGCATTATTTATGATATTTACTGTTTATTCCTTTTGCAACTACATGCATTTTCTTAGTGATATTGCTATCCATTAACATTTCCTTACAAAGGTCTGAAAGATAATCTGAAAACAGCAGACTGTGCTCAGCAACAAAATTGCAGAACAGTACTTCAGCTCTAGTGTCATGGTCTATCAATGATGTTCAAACATGTTAGTTACTTTTGGGATTAAGCAATCCATTCATGCATTGCCCCAATGCTTTGTGGCGTTGCTATGTCAGCAGATGTTGTACAGTCCAGAATGACTAATGTTGATATGGTGTTTGCATTATGTGCAAAGAACAAAATGCTCACCCTTGTTGCTGCGCTTCATAAAGTCAAACTCAGTCAACCAGGTGTTCTGAAATTTAGATGGCTCATCCTTTCCTGAATCATGGCTGCATTTTGACATTTTTCCTTCAAAAATTAAGCACACTTGTACACTTGCGTCTTATATATAGACTAAACTCCAACTTCAAAGAAACGTTGCCACTGATTATGAATTTGCCAATAATCTTGAATAAAGATGGCTTAAACATCCTCATTCAAGGCAATGATGTGTAATAACTTTTGTTTTTCAATACTCATCTTTGATTTACCTAACTTCAAACAAATTTGGTTGTTCCACTTTTTATGCAAATTAGCCTATTAGGCCTCTCCCACAGCAGTACTCAAAGGACTTGACATGATATCACCCTAGCTATTGTCAGACAATTAAGTAATCTATGAAATGGGGTTGTTTATCTCTGACTGCCTTACCTTTTAATTGCACAATCAGCTGTATAAACTGCCCAGAGGATAGTTTTACACAAGTCCTAAGCAGGACTGTTTACTGTTTATTCATACTACAGGTTATATGTATATATTGTGGTGTCCAAGAAATCTCTCTCTCTCTCTGTTTTATGGGGGGGGGGGGGGAGTAAAAACTCATGTTTTTTGCATGAAACATTGTGTTATGCCGTGTATGGTGACCACACCATAGTTTCAAATAAAGTATAGAAAAGAACAAAAATAATCTCAAATCTTGATCTTTACTGGAGACAGGTGGCAGATATTACCGTATGGGCAATATCAAAGGTATCTAAATTGATCCACAAAGTATCATTATGTATGCTACCAAATGAAGCTGTGTCATACTAAATATGCATAGTATTTATTTTGTAGTGGGCAGGCGGGTGTCAATTTGACATTCGTCTGTCTGTCCCTCTACTCTTATATAGGACCTCAATTATCATAAACATTTAACCAATAATACTCCCTAAGGCCAGCCTCAACAAATCGGCTGAGGTCTTTTTTTATGTTCTACCACTAACTATGAAGAGGCATATCAACCATTTTCAAATGATGTCATCGGCAACAATGTTGGCAGATCGCTGATGGACTTGTATTGATTATATAGCTACATGACATTATACATTCTTAGAAGCTCAATAAAATACAGAAACACAGAATAAACTGAGACAAATAAAACAAAACAAAACAACAAAAAACAGGATTTTTGTCAGTGTCTGAATTAGTGGTTTATGTTTTGATTTTACACAGTCACTATATCTGAAAAACAAAAAGAAAAGTTTGGGTAGACATATACAGGACCATCTGTCAATCTGTTTCACCATACAGGTAAATTTATGACCACTGAGGCTAAAGATTGTCTGCTAGTGACCTTACTGAAAATGGTCTATAGTGTTAACCTGGTCTATCTGTTCATGCCTCTGTCCCGAGTTGGTCAAGTCTTGGTTTTAAGTGAGTTACTCGTTTATTGATGGCTAAAGCCATGTACATTATCTTTGAATTGGTGGGTACAACATCCTCTTGTCTAAATTACATCATCATAGCCTCTTGTCTAAATTACATCATCATAGCCTCTTGTCTAAATTACATCATCATAGCCTATATTTCACTTTGTTTTTACTATTAGGAAGTTTAGAGTTTAGGTCAACTGATTTATTACTCCTTGGGGCATAGAATCATACACCTTGGTGTGTGGATACTTCTTGTGAGTAATTACTCCTTGGGGCATAGAATCATACACCTTGGTGTGTGGATACTTCTTGTGATTTATTACTCCTTGGGGCATAGAATCATACACCTTGGTGTGTGGATACTTCTTGTGATTTATTACTCCTTGGGGCATAGAATCATACACCTTGGTGTGTGGATACTTCTTGTGAGAAACCCCCCCCCCCATTCCTGATAAAAGAAGGTCACTGTGGCAACAATTATCATTTACAATGGAAGGGATGCTAGAAAATGAGTGGCAGGACATTGCTTTAAGTAAGAGTCCGTTTAGCAGGACATTTGTGCTGTACAAACACATTCTGTGCAACTCTGAGTAATTTGTAAATACTCATTTATTTATTTTACAATCAGTAACAGTATGAATCCTTGCTATATAAAAATATAAATTTTCTAACGTTAAATACTTCCACATTTTACAAGTGATCATCTTTAATAGCTCTTGCTTGAGGCTCATTTTTACAGTGAATCACAGCCCTTGCTTTAGGTTCATTTGTACAGTGAATCATAGCTCTTGCTTTTGGCTCATTTGTACAGTGAATCATAGCTCTTGCTTTTGGCTCATTTGTACAGTGAATCACAGCTCTTGCTTTTGGCTCATTTGTACAGTGAATCATAGCTCTTGCTTGAGGCTCATTTGTACAGTGAATCATAGCTCTTGCTTTTGTCTCATTTGTACAGTGAATCATAGATCTTGCTTTTGGCTCATTTGTACAGTGAATCATAGCTCTTGCTTTAGGCTCATTTGCACAGTGAATCACAGCTCTTGCTTGAGGCTCATTTGTACAGTGAATCACAGCTCTTGCTTTAGACTCATTTGTACAGTGAATCATAGCTCTTGCTTTTGGCTCATTTGTACAGTGAATCATAGCTCTTGCTTGAGGCTCATTTGTACAGTGAATCATAGCTCTTGCTTTTGGCTCATTTGTACAGTGAATCATAGCTCTTGCTTTAGTCTCATTTGTACAGTGAATCATAGCTCTTGCTTTAGTCTCATTTGTACAGTGAATCATAGCTCTTGCTTTTGGCTCATTTGTACAGTGAATCATAGCTCTTGCTTTAGTCTCATTTGTACAGTGAATCATAGCTCTTGCTTTTGGCTCATTTGTACAGTGAATCACAGCTCTTGCTTTAGGCTCATTTGTACAGTGAATCATAGCTCTTGCTTTTGGCTCATTTGTACAATCTACTTTTGTAATGAGAGTGTAATACTCATCACGATGCATTCCCTTGCCAAGTTTTATGAATCTAAGTATAACAGTATATATACATGGTGCTAAAACCTAGCTGGTCATGAGCTAAATGCAACAATTAATCTAAGCCAGTAAAATGTGAAATGTAGGTCACAGTAACCTTCCTTTCTGGTAAGGGTGTGGTACTAATAGATATATATACAAACATACAGTTTGATGATTCTGTCATGAACAGGGCTTGAGAAATAAACATAAACTACAAAATTTAATCAAAGTCAGTGAAGTGAAAAGTAGGTCACAGTGACCTGCATTTGTGATGAGGATGTGGTACTCAACAAGATGCATCCCTTCACCAAGTTTCATGATTCCAGGTATAACAGTATTTATAAAGTGTGCAAAAAACCTGAGTTAAATGCAACAAACTTAACCAAGAATGTACCAGCAAGACTAATATCCAAGTTTGTACCAATTTATCCCCCTCGGTGGCCTCCCTGGGGCGGTAGGTACTATGAAACCCACTCAAAACTGTTGCCTAGGACCTAGGAGGAAAGAATGGTTGACATTCAAAGAGTGTACACATTTATATGATTTTATCTGCACAGATGCTCGATGCTGATGCTGGGGGTAATGCAATAGCTTACCTCAACTTTGTAGAGTTAGTGATGGTGTATCTGGCACCACAGATAGTATTTTGGAGTAGATGCATGCTTTTCAAAAGCTGTCTTCTGCTGAATGTCTAAACAAAGTGATAATAACTGTAAGGTCTACTCCATTGTAAAATGTCTATAGAGTGCAATGGATGTGTGTTTATGCTGATAAAAATGTGGGCAGATTTCTGTCTAATTTTAGGTTAATGTCTGACATTGGCGCTAGTAATCTAACCTTTGCTGTAATAGATGATCTGTTATGTATGGCATTCTATCAAGCTACATCTCCCTATCATGTCTACACAAGCATGGAGAATTTCTTATTATTCATGCAATGAATGATATGAAATGCTATTGATGAAGTTCACCTCCTGCACATGTAGGTCACATTCATTTATCAATTAATGAATCTGATCCATCTTTCCCACTTTCAACTTTCCTGCTCTGTTTGACATCATCTTCTGTAAAAGCCTTTACCAGTAGCCAGCCTCCTGCCTGAGAAACTAATAATTGGTCAAATGTACCATTGGTCTGCTTTATCTCCCCTTCACACTATAGTAATATGATTTACATTGTTGTCAGTGCCATTTGTTCATTTTGAAGCCAATCTTCTTCCATTTTGTTGATGCAATTCATCTTTTCACCATTACATTCAGCCAATATTTACTCAGTCCTTCAATTAATTCTTGGCAATCTGATAATGAAAGAAATATTACATAACTGATAAATACATTATTGGAAGATATATATATATATATATATATATATATATATATATATATATATATAGAGAGAGAGAGAGAGAGAGAGAGAGAGAGAGAGAGAGAGAGAGAGAGAGAGAGAGAGAGAGTTTTTCATGGATTTTTTTCTATTATTTTTCCATTATTTAACTTTTGTAGATTTCCCTTGTCATTCAAATATGTAAATAATTCAGGTTACCTGTCAACTTTTGTGTTAGGTGTTTGTTTTGTTTCTCCTCATGAAGACATTGTTTAGCTTCAAGCCTTGGGAAATATTTGTTAACTGCACCATTACCAATTTGTGTGTATATATATATATATATATATTTATATATATATATTTTATAAAAGCCCTTACTAAAGACAACCTCTTTTAAGAGACCACTTGACAAAAGAGTCAACAAAAATTGATTCCAAATCAGTAGATGTAGAAGCTTCAACAATAGCTTAAACTGAATTCGAGAACTTTAAAAATAATTTCTTGATCACTATGGCATATATTAAGTTTCATTGTTATGGTTCCAATGTGCACTCATATCTGCCTGTTTCTACATATACTTATAAAAATCAAAGGCATTTCTAAACCCTGCCCCTATATGTATCAACGAACACCATTATCAGGAACTACATTTCAGGCTGGTTTCTTAAGTCAATTTCTACTGTAATTTTTTATTTCTTGAGGTGCTTTTGATTAGACCAAGTATCGCACACTTGTGTTCAGATTGCCAATCAAATTCTGCGAACATGATATTAAGGTCACGTAACTACCTCATTTTCTTATCAATGTCCAAGAACATCACACAAGCAATATTGAAGGATATGAAGGAATAACAAAATGACTTATGATGTCAGAACCTTTAATCTTTCATACACAGAAGCATTATGCAACTTTTGTATGTACTATTAAGAAGCTACATGTAGGCTGGCATTCAAATTTTTCAAGCATTCACCAAAATTTGCCCAGAACAAATACCAATATTTATAATTATCTAGAGTACCAGAAAAGGGTTAGACTATGAAATTCTCCATTCTAGATCTCACTCCTATTCAACTTTAGTCATTAACCTGCATTTTCTTTCATAATTCCTCTCTTTCTCTGGACTTTTTTTTTAAAACTAATAAAAGTTTGACTTATTGTTGAATAATGTATTTCTGATTATTCTTTTATTAAAAATGTTTGTCCCTTACATCATTTATACAATCTGGAAAATACATTTCTCTAATACCCACTGGCAACTTCATGGTGAAAAACTGCAGAGAACGGCACATAGCTCAAACTTTTAAATTGCCAAACATGTTCCTTTAGTGACTTGCTCAGTCCCGGTGTAAAGCATTCACTTGTCTGCTACTCAAAATATTAGAAACCTCAAGCGTAAAATTTGGTTCTGCAATGCTTTGAGTTTTTGGATTTCTAATGGATATTAATCTTAATCCAAATTTAATACTGTATATACTCACTTATAAGTTGGGTCCAACTGCAGCTGCATAGAACTAGATCTGCCATTGCATAATCCATTGGCAGATCTGAGTCTGTGTAGTTTGTTAAAAGTAATCAGTTGAACAAACAACACAGACCCTGATAAGCTGGTTCATTATGCAATGGCAGGTCAGGGTCTATACTGTTTGCTGTTGGACCTGAATTATAAGCGAGTACCTACAATATTTAAAAATGTAAATTTTAATATCAAACCAAAACTTATTTTTGAAATTGAAAAACTTTGGGTTAGGGTTCAGGTCTGCCATTTTGTAGTCGAGTGGTTCAAAAATAAGTCTACATAATAATACATGAAGAATAATATCTATAATAGCTGATCTCTTAGATTTCAGGTGAATGCTCCACCCACTAATTAGCACAGCTAATTACATAAAAATTAGCATTTTTAAAAATGAAAAATCAAAATTTTTATTTACAGAATACATTTAAGTAACTTGTGCAAATTTCATGAAAATTGGACAGAAAATTTCTGAGTAATAAAGATTTGAAACTTTACTTGTGATTTACCCATAACAGTTTAGATGACCTACTCAGTTGGACTAAGTCTTGTCCAGTTATGAAACAACGCCTGTAAAAATGCAATCAGGTAAATGTTTACTCCTGCCTGGTTGATAAGATCGGTCAGTGGGCAATTGAAATGTTTGTTATGCATAGCTGATTGACATATGCTGTGAGCCTAGAGATTAAATGACCAATTTCTAATTATCAGCTGGAAACACATTTTTCACAAGAGTTACCTGTCTTTGCGAATAATAAGGGGGTGGGGCAAAAACAATACATTTGCTCTTTGAATAATAAAATGTTGTGCTCTTAACAGCCATCTGAATGATAACATATTAATATTGTATTGAAGTGTCTTTGAATCTTGCCAGTGTAAAATGAAAGCAAGCCCCTGAAATTATACTTCTCCATTTATATGACTCAAAGAAGGAAATTCAGATTTTGTCCTACCCATAGGGAAATAACTCTTGATAAAATGCCTTTTAGGAACTGAAACCTGAAGTTGAAAAATCACCTACTGTACCTGTTTTCAAATCAGATGAGGACCTCCAAACTTCAAGCTCTTGACTGACAGCATTTTGGTCTCCAAGTAGAAGGACTGACTTTATACTGCACAGATTCTCAAGTTCCTTGGTATTCTCCTCTTCTTTCATGAAAACCTCAATTTCTAACATCAAAGGTTCCTCCTTTTGCACCTTGATGAAGTCTTTCTTGGCTTCATCTGACAAATATAAAGAAGCTGACAATGTATTAATTACAAGTTTTCTGAGTCTATTCTAGAACTGAACATTTGGAAAAGGGGGGAGGTATTCTCTGTCCATTTGAAAAATGGGGGGAATTTTCTAAATATAAGAGGAATGTAATGAGAAATAAAGGTAGGGCTTGCAAATATATGATGCATGATTTCTGTGCATTCAGTTGATTTTTGGCACAATGTCTGAAAAATTAGAGTGAATCCCATAATCACCCATCCTAAAATAGAAACTGCATGTTTTGTATAGAAATAAAAAAACCATGGCAACCTACCTCTGCATTTTTTCAAGATTTCAGGATATAATGTAAAATTGTATGAAAATCTGCAATAACTTGAATTAAATATTCTTGATAGTACAAATTGTGGTATGAACATGGTCTATGAGGTGGAAGAAACCACCAAAAAAATCACCAAATATGGAAGGACAACAACCAGCCCTAGCAAGTTCCAGCTCCCATGACCAAACCCAGGATTGCAGAGATGTAACATAAGTGTATCACCTACCATGGTCAGCTTGCCCAGTGTTTTTGAATCACTGCCCAAGCACCTGAAGCACACTCACACCCCACTCCCAGCCAGAGCTCCTGGGCTTTAATCTCCCTCAGAAGGCTCAGAAATGCGGTACAGGTCTGATGCACCCTCCCATATGTCACAGAAGGTGACTAATAGAGACAGGAGCTGCAGCAGTGGTGCAGTGGTTAGCATTCCATACTTACAACCAAAAGGATGTTCGTTTGAATCCTACCATTGGATCTGCCTGGATTGGCTACCATGGTGCATCCTTGGCAAGGCACTTTACTCCAATTGCCTCACCTTGGCACTAAATGACTTGTATTGCTGTAGTGTAAAACACCAACCAAGTAACCAACAACCTGGGCTTTAATCCAAATTGACAAGCATTTTTTTATAATGACAAATCCTCCTTGTTACAGTTGTACAGTGTAGAAGGAACTACAGATGTTTGCATAATGTTGCACACATTATGCAAGCATCTGTAAACACACAAATTAAAAATTCAAATGATTTCCTTAAAACATTAATGGGTTTTAAAGCGACCATAGTGATTTACCCTTATCACTCATTTCTTGATGCACAAGAACCATACACCAAGTAAGGGAGAAAAGACATGTTTGAGTTGGATGTCTCACAAAAAACAAATTTCATAATCATTTTGGGTTCCCTTTTCACACCGGAAGGCTTGTAAAACCTTAAATGTGACAACACATTAATATTCCAGGTCCACAAGAAACATCCTTTACTCATAAAATCTGGAAAAAGTATTCTGTATTGTTTGCTCTCTAGTCATATTTGTATTAAGGGTTATTAAAGGCTAGCTAAAGCAGCCAAAGCTGCCCTGTACTCACCAATTTCTAAATGGAAGATTCCATGTAGTGACTCCAAATATTATATACCATATTTTCTGCATGGTTTTGGAAAAGTAAATGAGAACATTTATGAATTTCTAAATGAATCATGATTTGGAAGATATTTAAGCGAAAAATGTATATTTTTGGTACTAAGAGTAGAGATACATGTGTGATCATGTCATAAGCAGCAACAGTAACAGGCTCCTTAGGGGCTTATGTTGTATGCAAACTTAGGAATGCTAAATACCAAAAGCAACCAGCTGTATATAATAAGTATGGAGTCTGATTAATATGTTACGAATCTGAAATAAACAAGACCTGTTAGTTATTACTCTTCTTTATTGTATTTTTTTCTTCTCTTTTCTTTTATGTAAGATCACATGTTTTGTCAAGCAAACAAACTGGTTAACTAGCCACAGGTCAATAACTATCCACTGTACATAATACTGCCAAAAAGGTTAGTTTTCTGTTTTGAATTTACTGATCCATACCAACTCTTTGACTATCCACTATACATACTACTGCCAACAAGGTTAGTTTTCTGTTTTGAATTTACTAATCCATACCAACTCTTTGATATATTGTCTAATGAGATAGATCATGGCTGCTAATTACAAGAGGTATTACTGTTAGTTGTCTTTAATCAAAACTATTAATGTCACACCCAATTAACAGCACAGTTTGATGAATACTATGTCTGAACAGTCAAGTAATGACCTGCACAAAATGTCAGTCATAAGAACAAAATCAATGTGGTGAATCTTTCATGTCAAGTTACACAAAGGATTTTTAAATATTTTTGTTATTGGTAAGATCCTGATCACAATAAATATTTCTTACAAAGAAAGCACAAGTATTTTCTGAGATAATTAGGTACCTATTCATGACTAATTGAAGTGAACTTTTCTGTTTAATTACTGGCACATGCACTAGTATCATTGTTTACAATTTACCTATAAGTAATACATTATACTATTTATTAATATTGTTACATGTATATTTATTGGTATATAAGCAACTATACAAGCCTCTGTGATTACTGGCAAACACAATGAGATTTTACTTGAAAAGCAGACACCTGGTCTCCTTTGACTGTGTCCAGAAACTTCAGTTCAGGAACAAAACAAAATCGTAAAACATAGCCAAAAAATTACCACACATTAAAATATTATTTTGGCAAATAATTTTTGGTGTCATGAACCAAACAGGGTCTGAAAACATACAAATAATATGGTAAACTGGCATGTTCTAAATATTTGGCAAAACATGTGGAATCAAACCTCCACAAACAAGCTTTGGAACATGAAAACTACCATTGGAGAGTGGAAACCCTCATATAGAACAAATTGCAGAGATGTGGTGATATTGTATAATTAACATAAAGGACATATACCTGACTAGAGTGCATACCTTACCAGTGCCCACTGACAGTGGAACACATTCTTGTTGAATGTATCAACTTCCATCTCATGGGAAAGAAGGTTTTGGATAAGAACCCAATTAAGAAGCTTTCTGATTATGTACTACCAGAGAAAATCTTGAACTTCTTAAAAGACTGCAGTTTATATAACAAATTTTGACACAATATTTTAAAGATTTTACATTTTTTCCTTTCCATTACCTTTTATTTTATATACCTTTTAAATAACTTTTAACATTTTTACATTTTATCTTCTAAGAGTATATGTTTACATTTGTTTGGAACAATTTATCTTCCTCAAGTTTTAAGCAGTTTTCACCTTTACTTTTTAGAACTATTAATCAGCACTATAGCCAGGATTGTGCTTATGTGCCATTTACAAACATACATACTGTATATCAAGCCTGAAGTTGAATTTATGGCAAACTTTGAATATACAGTAGAACCTCTCTTAAAAGACAACCACAAATGCCACATAAAATCATAGTCTATCAAGACAGGTGGTTTTTCCTGACAGGTCTTAACAGTGTATGCCATATACACTTGCGTATAAGCCTATACCAACTGCAAACTGCATAGACCCAGATCTGCCACAGCATAATGCACCGGCAGATCTGGGTCTATGCAGTTTGCAAGGACTAATCAGTAGAACAAACAACATAGACCCTGATCTGCCGGTGCATTATGCGACGGCAGATCTGGGTCTATGTTGTTTGCATTTGGACCCAGTTTATATGCGAGTATATATGGTACATACTAAATTGGATGTATTTAGATTAAACTTTTAATACATGCCAAAGCCAAAAGACTATACAAAAGCAAACATGATATATTTATTTCAGTTACACATTTGAAAGTATATTGATAACATAAAAAAATAAATATGTTTGCATTCCTATTATTTTAATTTTTTTTTCCAAGATAATACTTCATATGCTTCTAAGTGAATTAATGTTATAACTGCAGTGATGGATACAAACTGAAACAGGGAGACTAATTGGTGAACAAAGCTGGAGAATTTCATAAAGGTGAGTAAATGTGGATCCGAAAAGTTTTAAGTACTGTAAAATGCAAATGATTTGGTCATCAATTAACCAAAATTTTCTATTAGTCTTGATAGTGAAATTATATCCAATTTGTTCCTAATAATCCAATGCAGAATGCTGGCATTAAAACCACCTGACATGACAGATTGTATACTTCTTGCCTTCCACTGATTTATCCCCAATTTTATACTGCACCAGGAGTCTGATACAGGCAGGTGGGTGGGGGTGGGATGAGTTATAAACAAGAATAAAATGTACTTATATACCAATTATCACTAGATAAATTAATACATCTCTGTCTCATTAAAAATACAGACAAAACCATGAAGTCCAGGCATAATAAATTTTATAAATTTTGTTGTCATCTTAGTTTTTGTTTTTCTTTAATATGGCAAAATATGGTATATCTTACCTTGCATAATCCATACTTACATTCAGTTTTGTATACCTCCCACACTGCAAATAGAAACCTCAGAAGATCATCACACTTCTCTGCTCTAAGAATAGGGGTCCTGCAAAAATAATTTAGTTTTTTGATAAAAATGACTATATTAATTTCATTCACTTTTTGACTCATCCATTCATACAATGATGAATATTAAAAATCATACATGAATGTACATTGTGGCTTTTGACTCATCCATTCATACAATGATGAATATTAAAAATCATACATGAATGTACATTGTGGCTTTTGACTCATCCATTCATACAATGATGAATATTAAAAATCATACATGAATGTACATTGTGGCTTTTGACTCATCCATTCATACAATGATGAATATTAAAAATCATACATGAATGTACATTGTGGCTTTTGACTCATCCATTCATACAATGATGAATATTAAAAATCATACATGAATGTACATTGTGGCTTTTGACTCATCCATTCATACAATGATGAATATTAAAAATCATACATGAATGTACATTGTGGCTTTTGACTCATCCATTCATACAATGATGAATATTAAAAATCATACATGAATGTACATTGTGGCTTTTGACTCATCCATTCATACAATGATGAATATTAAAAATCATACATGAATGTACATTGTGGCTTTTGACTCATCCATTCATACAATGATGAATATTAAAAATCATACATGAATGTACATTGTGGCTTTTGACTCATCCATTCATACAATGATGAATATTAAAAATCATACATGAATGTACATTGTGGCTTTTGACTCATCCATTCATACAATGATGAATATTAAAAATCATACATGAATGTACATTGTGGCTTTTGACTCATCCATTCATACAATGATGAATATTAAAAATCATACTGGAATGTACATTGTGGCTTTTGACTCATCCATTCATCCAATGATGAATATTAAAAATCATACATGAATGTACATTGTGGCTTTTGACTCATCCATTCATACAATGATGAATATTAAAAATCATACATGAATGTACATTGTGGCTTTTGACTCATCCATTCATCCAATGATGAATATTAAAAATCATACATGAATGTACATTGTGGCTTTTGACTCATCCATTCATACAATGATGAATATTAAAAATCATACATGAATGTACATTGTGGCTTTTGACTCATCCACTCATACAATGATGAATATTAAAAATCATACATGAATGTACATTGTGGCTTTTGACTCATCCACTCATACAATGATGAATATTAAAAATCATACATGAATGTACATTGTGGCTTTTGACTCATCCACTCATACAATGATGAATATTAAAAATCATACATGAATGTACATTGTGGCTTTTGACTCATCCACTCATACAATGATGAATATTAAAAATCATACATGAATGTACATTGTGGCTTTTGACTCATCCATTCATACAATGATGAATATTAAAAATCATACATGAATGTACATTGTGGCTTTTGACTCATCCATTCATACAATGATGAATATTAAAAATCATACATGAATGTACATTGTGGCTTTTGACTCATCCACTCATACAATGATGAATATTAAAAATCATACATGAATGTACATTGTGGCTTTTGACTCATTCACTCATACAATGATGAATATTAAAAATCATACATGAATGTACATTGTGGCTTTTGACTCATCCACTCATACAATGATGAATATTAAAAATCATACATGAATGTACATTGTGGCTTTTGACTCATCCATTCATACAATGATGAATATTAAAAATCATACATGAATGTACATTGTGGCTTTTGACTCATCCATTCATACAATGATGAATATTAAAAATCATACATGAATGTACATTGTGGCTTTTGACTCATCCATTCATACAATGATGAATATTAAAAATCATACATGAATGTACATTGTGGCTTTTGACTCATCCACTCATACAATGATGAATATTAAAAATCATACATGAATGTACATTGTGGCTTTTGACTCATCCACTCATACAATGATGAATATTAAAAATCATACATGAATGTACATTGTGGCTTTTGACTCATCCACTCATACAATGATGAATATTAAAAATCATACATGAATGTACATTGTGGCTTTTGACTCATCCATTCATACAATGATGAATATTAAAAATCATACATGAATGTACATTGTGGCTTTTGACTCATCCATTCATACAATGATGAATATTAAAAATCATACATGAATGTACATTGTGGCTTTTGACTCATCCATTCATACAATGATGAATATTAAAAATCATACATGAATGTACATTGTGGCTTTTGACTCATCCATTCATACAATGATGAATATTAAAAATCATACATGAATGTACATTGTGGCTTTTGACTCATCCATTCATACAATGATGAATATTAAAAATCATACATGAATGTACATTGTGGCTTTTGACTCATCCATTCATACAATGATGAATATTAAAAATCATACATGAATGTACATTGTGGCTTTTGACTCATCCACTCATACAATGATGAATATTAAAAATCATACATGAATGTACATTGTGGCTTTTGACTCATCCACTCATACAATGATGAATATTAAAAATCATACATGAATGTACATTGTGGCTTTTGACTCATCCATTCATACAATGATGAATATTAAAAATCATACATGAATGTACATTGTGGCTTTTGACTCATCCATTCATACAATGATGAATATTAAAAATCATACATGAATGTACATTGTGGCTTTTGACTCATCCATTCATACAATGATGAATATTAAAAATCATACATGAATGTACATTGTGGCTTTTGACTCATCCACTCATACAATGATGAATATTAAAAATCATACATGAATGTACATTGTGGCTTTTGACTCATCCATTCATACAATGATGAATATTAAAAATCATACATGAATGTACATTGTGGCTTTTGACTCATCCATTCATACAATGATGAATATTAAAAATCATACATGAATGTACATTGTGGCTTTTGACTCATCCATTCATACAATGATGAATATTAAAAATCATACATGAATGTACATTGTGGCTTTTGACTCATCCATTCATACAATGATGAATATTAAAAATCATACATGAATGTACATTGTGGCTTTTGACTCATCCATTCATACAATGATAATATTAAAAATCATACATGAATGTACATTGTGGCTTTTGACTCATCCATTCATACAATGATGAATATTAAAAATCATACATGAATGTACATTGTGGCTTTTGACTCATCCACTCATACAATGATGAATATTAAAAATCATACATGAATGTACATTGTGGCTTTTGACTCATCCATTCATACAATGATGAATATTAAAAATCATACATGAATGTACATTGTGGCTAAAGGTGATACAGAGGCTTCACATTTTGTTGCTTATAAGAGAAGGCCCTAAAAGTAGTTACAGTAAATCCTGTCTTGAAAGACCACTGCTATGACAAACAACCTATTCTTGGGAGACAAGATTCTCAGTGCACAGATTTATTGATTACCGTATGGACTCATGTATAAGCCGGGTCCAAATACAAACAACACAGACCCTGATCTGCCGTCGCACAATGTGCCATCAGATCAGGGTCTATGTTGTTTTTTCTACTGATTAGTCCTTACAAACTGCATAGACGCAGATCTGCTGGCACATTATGCGACAGCAGATCTGGGTCTATGCAGTTTGCAGTTGGTATCGCCTTATACACAAGTATATATGGTATACACTGTTAAGACCTGTCAGGAAAGACCACCTGTCTTGACAGACCATGATTTGTTTGGCATTTGGGGTTGTCTTTTAAGAGAGGTTCTACAGTATATTCAGAGTTTGCCATAAAGTCAACTTCAAGCTTGATGTTAATGACTTCTATTTCTCCCTCTCCAGATAAGGCTTCCTTTCAAATTCAAAAACTTTTGGTAAAGTTGTTTATTTTGTAATCAGGTCCATATAAGCAACTAACAAAATCAATGGATCAGTTACAGATACCTTCCATGAAAACATTTTGTTGTTTTGTTGACCTACTCCCACTGGTGTGCTGAGTAGTGAGAGTTCCTGTTTCAAATACCTCCAGTTTTTGGATTTTGATTCTCAGTTGTGACATATGGGTCTATTATTTTCTTTCTACTGAACTAGGCATTAAAAGAACCAGATCCAGAGGCCACTGTAAACATTCACATGCAGTAAATAAATTCAGACTAAAGTGATCTTGGACCCTTTTCCAACTAAAGATTCCTTTGTAATCTTTTATCTTTACATTTTAACTTTTAATCAATGTAACATTTTAAATTTGAACTTTGAATTGGCATTATATTGCCAGTATTGTGCTGACATATTGTGCAACCATGTACCTACCCACCCACCTACCTACCAACCTACACTGTATCTACCTACCTACCTAATGTAACAGGTCATAACAGATATAACATAATTCTTTTCTATCATATCAAAGCAGAGGCAGTAAGTTGATGATGAACAAATTAATGTTATTTTGCATTAATTTTTTTAAATCATTGCTCTTTTGGTTCTTGGTCATTACAACATGCATTTTGGCCATATGACTTTCAATGAGCACAGCAGAAAATATACATTGTAATTAAATTCATCTGATAGAAGTACCCAGATTACAGTATTGTAATTACAAATAGGTAAAAATATTTAATCAACTACCACTTAAACAAGTAATTTAATTTTTTTAGTTTCTAAAACTTCACAGAAAATGACAAAGTCAAAAACATTTCAAACCAATTTTGACACAACCCCTATATATGTACATGACAGCACATGCACAGGTGTCTTCACACCATACTACTGATCTTATCAAAATCATAATGGGTCACTGATGTAATGATGAATAACCTCAACTTTACAACTACATGTTTAGGGGGTTAATTCAAAAGAAAATCTGGATCTTTTGGACTATGCCAATTTTTGATGAAGTTTTGAAAACTAAAAGCAAATAAATTGCTTGTTCCAGTGGCAGTTGATTAACTATTTATACCTATTTGTAATTTACAACAATGTAATCTAGGTACTCCTATTAGTTAGAATTAATTACAATGTATAGCTTATACTGTGCTCATTGAAAGTCATATGGCCAAAATATATGGTGTAATGACCAAGAAGGGCACATAACTTTAAAATTTGCTTGAAAAGCTAATATCATTGTCCAGCCATAGAGGCCAGATATTACTGAGTTAAAGTCACAGGCTTTGAGTAACCTTGGTGTGACAGCCAGTAGTATATAGTTCATGCATCAATAATTACCTTGATTAACCACAAGTGCGGCTTCACATGAAAAGCATACAGCATGCAGTCTACTCCCTTAATTCCTAATCATTGACATGTACAATATACAGTTAACCTGATGAGGGTAACATATACAATATACAATGTATAGTCATTAATATGCAAAGTTTACCAATGAAAAATTACCAATGAATAAACATATTTATTCCTTCATCCAACTGCCTTGGTCACAAAGAGCCTTCTGAGTAGGGTAGGATGAATCAATGTGATTGTAAACACAAATACTTAACTCATGTTAGTAAAGCATAAAATGTAGCTCACAGTGACCTTCTTTGGTTTAAGGGCATTGTAGTAACAGAGATGTATCCAATTATTAAGTTTCATGACTGGAATATAAACAATACCCAAGAAAATGAACTTTTAACACAAAGTTTTAACAAAGTTATAAAGCATGAAATACAGGCCACAGAAACTTCTTTTGGCAAAAAGGATATAGAACTTATCAAAATGCATCCACTCACTAAGTTTCATGATTCTAGGTAGGATAGTATGCATATAATATACCAGAAACTCATGTGGTCAGCTAAATGCAGCAACTTAACCATTACCAGTAAAATGTGAAATATAGGTCACAGTGATCTTCTGTGGTATGTATGTGGTACAAACAGAGATGTATAAAATCACCTGGTTTGATGAGTACAGCAATGACAGTAAAAATGTCCACTCCAAAGTCAGTGAAGTGTAAAGTATTGGTCACAGTGACTTACTTTTAAGATGAGGGTGTAGTACTTATGAAGATGCACCTTCTCACCACATTCATGATTTCAGGTAGGAATAGCAGTATTATACAGCAGATAAAACACCAATGTGGACATGAGCTAAATGCAAAACATAATCCAGTTAAATGTTAAGTGTAGGTCACAATTACCTTCTTTTGTTGTAGAGGCGTGGTACCAATAGGGATACATACAATCATTTCGATGATTTTGGCATAAACAGTACCTGAGAATGAAACCAAGACAGTGACACATGAAATATGGACCACAGTGATCTACTTCTATGAGGGTATTTTACCCATCAAGAAGCATCCCCTCACCAAATTTCATGAATTTTAGTATAACAGTATGCACATAGGGTGCTAAGCAATAAACTATTTGGTTTTGAGCTAAACCCCCAAAACTTAACCCAAGCCAGAAAAATCTGAAATGTAGGTCACAGTGACATTCTTCTTGTGGTATGGGTGAGGTACTAACAGAGATGCATATAATCATCTAGTTTTATTATTCTAACATGAACAGAGCTTTATAAATAAACTAAAAACACAACATATCAGTAAAGCATGAAAAAGATGTCACAGTGACCTACCTTTGCAATGAGAATGTAGTACTCATCAAGATGCATTCCCTCACCAAGTTTCATGAATCTAGGTATAACAGTATATATATATATATATATATATATATATATATATATATATATATATATATATATATATATATATATATATATAGACACACACACACACACACACATATATACAGGGTACTAAAACTTAGTTGGTCATGAGCTAAATGCAAAACTGGACCTAAGCCAGCAAAATATGAAATGTAGGTCACAGTGACATTATTTTGTGGTATGGGTGTGATACTAATAGAGATACATACTGAGCTTGAGAAATAAACATAAACTACAAAATTAAATCAAAGTTAGTGAAGCATGAAATATAGCTCACAGAGACCTACATTTGTGATGCAGGTATAGTACCGGTACTCATCAAAATGCATTGGACAGTGGCTAAGCACCAGTCAAAATTCATATAAAGTAATAAAACACAGGTCTGTATAGGTACAAACAAGATGGTATTCATCTGGAGGAAATCAAACGGAATTTTAAGACCTGAATGCCTTGGACTAAAGGGAAGTCATGGGATTAAAATAAAGTTGTTGGTCATATTTGGGGGATGTATCACCCGCAAGGACATGGGAACCCTCATGAATATTGATGTAAAGAAAATTTGATAATAAATTATGTTTCTGAGAATACTTACCCAATCACATTAACATTAGGAAATAACCTCTGCTACCTCCAAACCGAGCCCTCCCTGAAAGACACAAAAAAATGTCTTTCCATTTATACAGCATATAGATGAAGGGAAGTAACTCTTATAGATTACCTCCCCTTGCTCCCACTAACTGGCCACCCAAATCCCAGATATTTAGCTGTTAAAACTTGAGCAAAACCTACAAGAGGATACTTTCACTTGCTGGAAAGGGTGGGAGGGATTGATAGTACATGTAATGTCATTGGGTAAGTATCCTGGAAGAAACTTAATTTACTAAAAAATTTCCTTTCCCTGTTGAATACATTATCTGATCACATTAACATTAGGAGAAAGGGTAAGAGTAGGAGGAAATGCATAAGCATCCAACCCCTACCCACATCACTGTCTAGAAACATGATGTCTGCTCTACTGAACAGATGGAACTAGTACTAATGTGAAGGCAGCACAACTGAAGATTATAAGTTTATACTCATGTGAAAGAGATCCTTGTGTGGTCCTGCACCTGGCTATTGCCTCACCTGTAAAAGGTTTCCAGACGAATCAAACAAAAGCTTTGAGACCATGCCTGGAATGAGGTTGTGCTGTCATGAAGCTGTCTGGGAAGCTACCAGTGGCCCAATAAGATTCTGCTCTCTCTTTTGCAAGGCCATGTCCTATAGATTGAAACTCAAGAAAGCAGACTGGGCGTGTCAGCCAAATGACGCACTGTCTTGAATCGAAACATTACATTCAAAGGCCAGGCTTGTGGAAATTGCTCAGATTTCATAAGCTGATATCATGAGTCATACCTGATCCTGCGAGGGTTCAGAATACACTGATCTAATAACCCACATTAGCCAAGAGGCCAGCACTTGTGGGGTTATGTCTTGCTTTCCCATCTTAATCCGTAGGAAGAGCCTTGGACTGGTGATACAGATACTCTCCATGTGCCTCAGGTAGCATCTGAGAGCACGGACTAGTTCCTGCGACTTTGCCTCTCTTGATGTGTTGATTGAGAGGAGCAGATGAAGAGTTATTTTTGTACTGCCTGTAGAAGATAACCTGTTCTTAGAGATGAAACCAGGAAACTGCATGTAATTCGGATCCATGGAGAGGTAGCTCACTCACCCTGCATACTGAAGCTAGTGGTATCAGGAAGCAAATCTAGTATGATAACATCTTAAGTGAGGTCAAAGACTCAGGAGAGGTTCCATTTTGGGAACAAAAGGAGTGAGTGGCCCTGCACAGGTAAAAAGTGGACAACAAGTTGGAAAGATCCTTGTTGTGATCAGTATCTCCTCTTCCATGATGTTTGAATGTGTCTGAAATAATGGAACAGTATCTCTTGACTGTGATAGGGGCTAACTTTTTGTCCCCAAAGAGGAAATGAAAGAAGCTAGCCAACTGGGGGCTGTTGGCTAAGAGTGCAGTAATATCATTAATGTGACACCAGTGGGTGAAAACTTGTCAGTTCCCCTCCTATGCCTTCAAAGTGGAGGGCATTCAAGCTGTCAAGATCCTCTCCAAGACTAAAGTGCATAACTCCTTTTCATGCAAGGTGTCCCTGACAAGATCCAGGCATGAAGGAGGAGTTTCTATGGACACTGAGGGAATACTGATGACATCGACTGAATGAGCAGTATGGAAGATTGCTACAATTTTCCTGGGTATGTATGTTGCAAGATCAAGCAGATCATTAACCCAGAATCTGTCCCATCAGAGAGAGACATCAGAACTATTTTACAAGCCTTGTCCATCACATACATGTGAATCTCCAGACCAGGAGGGTTTTCCTCCTGTGATGAGGGGTGTCTCCCATCCCTCCTGTCACTCACTGAGATCTCTTGCATACTCAAAAGTATTATTTAAAAATTCTGGAACAGAAATTTTTCCCTTTTTTGTTTACACATTGCTTCCAATGTAGTATATTTACAGTAAAGTATGTATTGTATGTAGTAATGTTTTACTGCACCTCAGTACAAAAGTGGCTATGTAGTGCCAACTAAAGGTAAAGTCAGAAAAATGTAAAAATGAATTGCATACAAATGTATGAAGATAAAGCCTTCCAAATAAATGTAAACATTAAGTACAAGATAAATGTAAAAAATTTAGGAAGCCTTCCAAAAAAATGTAAATAAAAAATACAAGATAAATATAAAATGCAAAGATGTTAAATTTCTGTAAAATGTATATAACAGATAAAAGTAACACATTTCAAATCCTTAAAATATTATGAAAATTTTTTATACAAACCGGATTCCCTTAAATAGTCCAAGATATTCTCTGGTGGTATGTCATTGTACAGTTTCTTCAAACAGTTCACATGAAAATGTTTCTATCAGCAGACACTGACAAAGTACACACTCCATTTGAGGTTCACCCTCCAGGAGGTATCCATGAGTCAGGTATGTGTGTCCAATACACGATTGGCACAATACCACCTCATCTCTCTGATTTGTTCTATAAGGGGGATACCACACACCTATAATGGGTTTGATGTTCTTAAGTTTGTTTGTGGAGTTGTCATTTCACATATTTTGCCAAGTATAATGAACTTGCAGATTTATACAATATTTCAAGTCAGTATATGGAATCTTAGATTTGGAAACGGGTGATTGCAGGGCAGATTTGTCTGCTTTATCTGCCCTTTCTTTACCCTTTATGCCAATGTGACTAGACAACCAACAGTACAGAATACTTTTCCCAGATTGTATGAGAACATCATGTTTCTCTCATATCTGGAATATTAATGGATTGTCAGATATAAGATTCTGCAAGGTTTTCAATGTGAAAATGGTATCCAAAAAGATGATGTAATTTGTTTTGTTTTTTTGTTTCAATGTAATTCAAAGCTTCGAGTATGGCTGTAATTACCTCTAGTATAAAATGAGGTTTGATCAGACAAGTGGCTCGAGATGGTGCCATTGGATATTGAAATGGCAGCTCCAACTTTGTCTCCATCTTTCTTACGGTAAAGAGTTCCTGTGATCATGTGACTATAAACTGGCTTATGCAGTTCAAGCATGACAGAGCATTGACAGCCCAGGTCAAGAAATGGAAAGACAAAGGTTAGCAGTTTGTTGTTCCACCCCATCACAAATAGGTCTAGCATTGGTTGGCCCCATAGAGTGCAAACTTGATGAAAGATGGACAGATGGAGACCACTCCGAATGAAGCAGTGGGCTTCTTCGTGATAATGAACCGGCCAGGATGTTGAGCCTGCCTTGGATGTGTCAGACTTGTATGCATATATGGTACTGGGCACACTAACAGAGGAAACTCCCATACCATAACACATGTCTCAGGTGATTTCCTCCACCCTCCTTGAACAGGTAGTACACCACAGCTGAGTTGGGTGACATTATCAAAACTGTCTCCACTTGGATGTGCTCCCTCCAAGCATGGGAGGCATAGAGAATGGCAGTTATTTCCAGGAGACTGATGTGAAATGCCTTTTCAAGTACTGTCCACTTGCCACTGATGGTCAAGAAGCATGGTAGCAAGTGTGCCAAAGCTATTTCTGCCACTCCCTGTCTTGCCACTGAAGCAGGAAGTGTTTGATTTTGGTCGAGATCATAATCTGGTGATCCAAATGACCTGAGATCAGGTGCCACTGTGCTAGTTGTGACACCTGCAGAGGTTCATGTAAAGGTGGCTGAGACAGAGCCAGTCCACAGCCACACTGAACAGACAGATGAATTAAAGAAACTCTCTTGCTGTAATGTATGTTCTGGTGGACAACATCTCCAATGCAGAGACAAAACAGTCAATGTATTTGGGAGTAAGATGAACTAGGTTGGGATGGGTTAGAAACTCCATAACTAGATGAATAAAAGGCTGAGAAGGGACAAGGTCTGATTTCTCCACTATCCACCCAGAACTGTGAAGGAGAGAAGGTTATTCATATCCTGAACTAAAACCAAACTTACCAAGTGTTTTTGCAGAATATTGTCTAGGTACGCCACCATTGCTGTGGAAGAGGATGTTCTGAAGTGGAATATGGTGCAGTCCAACATCTTTGTGAAGTCCAAAGGGCTGAGGCCAAATGGAAGGGCTGGGAATGTACACTGTCCCGCAGAAGCTTAAGAGAAGGAACTTGTCTAACACCATGTGAATAGGTAAATGAAAGTATGCATCAGACAGACCAAGACTGATCACGTATTCATTGCAATGCATCAACAGCCGAATGGACCTTGCCATCTCTATTTTAAATTTCGGAGCAGCAATAAACAGATCTAGTCAGTTCAAGTCTATAATTAGTCTCAATTCCCAGTGGCTTTCATGACCAGAAAAAAATCTGGAGTAAAAAGCCCAGGAAGTCTGGTTTTTGGACTAACTCCATCGCCTGCATTACAAGCAAATATTGTATCTCCTTTGTTATGACTAGGGGTTATGTAACAAAAGAAAAGACTCAAACAAGCTTTCAAGATTTAAAATACAAATCTTTAATTTCCTAAAATATTAAAATATTTCAAACAAACAATTAAAGTGAAAGAATTAAAAATAACTTACAGTATAGAATATCCTTAAAAGTCCTAAATTGTTTTAATGTTCACTGTTCCGGAAGTTCATCCAAATATTCCGAATGTAGTATTCCGAATGAAATAGCCTTCACTGTGCTAATATGTTGATAAGAATTAGTTATATCCAAGTAATCCTTGTGAATCTGGAATCTCACAAGTTTTAGAAATGTTTCCGATAATTCCACGGAGCTTTATAATAATTCAGGTTGAAGACACAGTACTGAATCCTAAATGTACTGTATTACTTAATAAATATCCAAAATCCCACACTCAAACTGAATCAAATTTGTAATATCCTCTCTATTTAAATGTAACTGTGAAGAATGTTTAAATACAGGATTATTTCCTATATATATAGCATTAATGCGCAGAATCGAAATAAAAACCCATACTATGTCTTCAATAAACAGGGTATTTCAAAATAATGCAACCCTCTCCAAACCAATCAGGAATTAGGTTATGAGTGATTCTGCTAAAGTGCTCGAGAACCAGTGTTTTAACCAGTAAACACTGTATTGATTCATTCTTTGAATGTGACCTTAAACTATAATTCCTAGTCAATATAATGTTTACTCCTAAAAAGTACGAGAACTAGGTAGAAAGTTCAACATTGCATGCGGAAAAAAAAATATGTCACATGACTAAAGCTACAAGCAAATAGGTGAAATATTGATCGAGGCTACTGTATGTATACTCATAAGACGACAGCTGTTTAGACTAAGAACAGAGATCATAAACTAATAAACTATACCATTATTAAAAGGAAAAATATATATAATTCCGTAACACCTTCTGTAACATGTTTGCCTTCGTAGAATTGCTTGGGATCTCAATCATGAAGGGTGATGACAAAAAGGGAGAGGGCTGGATGAATGAGATCCGAAGCCCCTATGAAACAACTTGAATCACCCAATTGTTTGTTGGAAAGAGGTCAATCATGGGAAAGGAGAAACTTTGTTTTCTATCCACCCTCCAGGCATGCCTGTGAAAGTCTTTGGCATACAGCTGCCTATATTTCACCAGGTCACAAAAAGGTTGTTGCTGCTGAGAAGTACCCCTGAGGTCTTTCTGATGATGATTATCCTTCTCTGATATGACCCCTGACAAGGTCAAGACAAGGTAGGGGCTTGCAAGGAGAGCTGAAGTGGCAACTCTTGTACCACCTGATTTCTTACTTCCTCAATATGGCCCCCGAACAAATGTGGGAAACTGAAAGTAAGAGAGCACAGGGTTTCCACATGGTGGAGTTTGAGTGAAGATTGCAAAAGGGCATCTCTTCTTATCAGAGCAAGGTTGGAGAAAGCAGTTATGGCATTAAAAATCGAATGATGAGCTGCTTTGTTGACTACCTTGGTAATACAGCACACCAATTTCCAAGTGTGGTCACTCCCTGCCTTCTCAGCTAGATTGGTGCTAAGCAGGGAGGAAGTCAATATGACATTCCTCACCAACTTTTATGTGGCATGAAACACCTGTCTGTCCACCTTTAAACAGAGGGAAGCAAACATATTAACATCAGTAATGTCTTTATCTAGGCACATCTAAGTGGTAAGCATCAGTATGTGACTTATACTGGTGGGTAGATAAAGTTGCAGGCAACTGACTGACCAAAAAAAAGGCCCTCAAATTACTGGGGTCACGAATCTCTTCAGAGAGACACTTGGTAATTTTGGCAATTTTTGCTAATTGTGCCATAATTCAGAAGGACAGATGCTCATCCTCTTCATCAGTGTCTACTGGGGTCCTAATTCTGTAAGTGGTATCTACTGCCGCCATAAAGCTGAATTCCATCCATTCCATAGTCAGATCTGAATGTTCAGGAAAATATGTGTCATGCCTCTTGTTGACAGGGGGGATGTCCTCCTCCTGTATACAGTGTGTCCAAGGATGTAACGTGCCACATGGCAGTGATAATGCTGTGTCGTCACCATGCATAATGTGGGTCCTACCTGCCAGGTATGACAGCAGGGCCAGCGGTGCTATGTCCAGCATGGAACGTGGTCTGGCAGGAGGATATTGGCTTGGGAAGGCCAGTCGGGCTGGGACTGACTGCTGGATGGGCGGCACAAATTATGAGACAAATCTGCCATATTGTGTCCACCTACTGTAACTGGTTGACTGATGTGTGATTTGCCAGCCTACAATTATAGTGATTTGTGATTTATGGGTTTAATGTCATTTTTTAGTACATGATAGGCCATACATGGTGGCCAGTATAATTAGTGAAGGAAGAGGCCTAGAAGATTCCGAGAAGAAACACTGACCCACGGGATGCTACTTGCAAGCTTTTTCACATACCCACATTGGTCTAGCCAAGACTCAAACCAACACGGTCAGATAGAGGTGAGATGTGAGTGATGTGTAAAGACGAGTGCCTCAGACCACTCAGTCAATGAAATTATAGTCACACCCACCTAATTTATACACTGGTCAGCCAGTGATCATCGCTGTCGGTGCAGTTCTGGAAATCTTTGCCAGGGGTGGGGATGGTATCTTTATGTACCCCATTATGCTTGCCATCAATTGTGAATTTTGATGAATACTCAACACATCCTATTTGAGCGATTTAGAAAGTGTCCTCTTTTCTCTGCCCTTCAACTGCCTTTTTAAGATGTTGGATTATACATCTTAGGCCCACAACACACACACACACACTGCTGAACATTTAGTACATGCAAGGCACGTCTCATAATTAACTTCTGTGACTCTTAAGCACTGGCATTTCTTGCACTTATTTGACATCTCTGAAATGATTAAGAGAAAAAAACAAGAGCATACAACAACTATAAAAATTATATTCAATTAGGCAAACTTGTGTTAGAGAGAAGACCTATAAAGGAATGTATAATATAACAAAGTTTAACAGCACAAATTCAAAATACAACAGTGAAAACATTATTTTAGTCTTACTGATAAATATCACATGGACAATAACAAAAAGCAGAAATATTGATAAATTCAAGGAAAACTTCAAAAATGTTACATACACCATGTATATCAACCTTCTGACTTACTAAACCACTGAAAAATATTTGCTGGATGGTCTAAAAAATATGAAAAATTCCACTTGATGGTCTAAAAAGTATGAAAAATTCCACTGGAATTCAGAGGCACTGTTAACAGTCTTTCAGCAAAAGCCTAAACTGGTAAACATCTAGAATACAGGTGGCCACCTTGCTGGAGCAAGAGGAGGTAATCTGTAAGAGTTACTTCCCTTTAGCCATATGATATATAGATGGAAAAACATTTTTCATCTTTCAGTGAGGGTTGGAATTGGAGGTAGCTGAGGTTGTTTCATAATTTTAATGTGATTGGGTAATGTTTTCAATGGAGAAATATGAACCCAGATTAATATATTAATGTGCAAAATGCAAATTTATGGCCTGCGATTGCAAGACACTTCTCAACAAGCAGCTCCATGTTGCAAAAGAACATACCAACTCAGCACAAAGCCCACACATGAATATTACAGCGGTCGATTTAACACAGATCTTTCCATTGGCCAGTGGGGTCAGTTCACATGAAAATCAACTAGCCCTGCTGAAAATCAACTGGCCCTCCCAATCAAATAAAAATAATTTCATTAACATGTTCAATTGTAGTATTCTGAAAACATGTTTGACAAAGCAATGGAATGTACTTGGCATTGGTAAATACTGTCAGATGAAACTTCATGATCAATAGAATTTAATTAATAATGACATAAAAAAATGTAACTGGCACTGTGGGCCTTCGGTTGTCAGTATTAACTGTCCATCTTCAAAACCCACAGGCCATGGGCCAGCAGCTAAACTGACCCCCTGTATTACTGAAAATGTGTGGAAATCTATTAAAGTTCATCTACAATGAAACTAGATGACATTAAAACAATGCAGATTCACTTAGACTGGTGACGGAAATGTGGATATGCCCCAGTAAACCTTACATAAGCCATTTGTATGAAAGTTTACCCAGATGAATTTGAGATGTTTTAAGGGCAAATGAATGAACTACAAGATACTAAAAGGAAAAGGTAAGTCTGTTAATTCATTCTTTATTTATTGACTTTTGAATTTACATATCTTAATCTTATGATGTTGTACCATCTGTCTGCCTGTGAATTTGTTTATGGCCACATACTCTACAGGCTACAGGTTATGGGTATAAATCAGTGTCTAGAAATGTTTCTCTCTCTCTTTTGGAAATT
Source organism: Margaritifera margaritifera (assembly GCA_029931535.1). Taxonomy (NCBI): domain Eukaryota; kingdom Metazoa; phylum Mollusca; class Bivalvia; order Unionida; family Margaritiferidae; genus Margaritifera; species Margaritifera margaritifera. The sequence goes on from JAQPZY010001552.1 coordinate 3,619,390, forward strand.
GAGCTTTTATAAGTATAACAGCATCAGGGGCTTTTGGAGTCAAAATCAGTGCTTTCATGTGACATGCCATGGCATGGCAGTTGTGTGTACATACATAGAGGGATGGACTGAATAATAATATCCATGTGCTTCTTTGAAAGCATGAGGATAACAATAGCCTATGTTTTGGCAAGAAGTCATGTGGACAAATAATATATTATAAATTAATGATCAATCATGAAATTTTATCCAATTCGCAACACTAAATCCAATAATCCTTTGTAAAGTTATGATGCCAAAACTAAAGTTAGGAAGATGAGCAATCAGAATAAAAAAACTCCTGTAAATGATTTAATGGAACATTGAAATCAAACTTATTTAAGATCTAATCAATATAAAGATGCATGCATGATAATCCACCCCACCCCTTTCCTTTCTGAAGCAAACATCCCCCACTTCATGGTAAGAAGTCATACTTTTAAAGAAATATAATCTCTCAAGACTTTAAATGCCTAATTTGAAAACCTTTACTTGCATATAGTACCAATTATACCACTATTTCCCTTTGTAAGCATCTCTCTAAAAATGGCGTATCTGCCCTGTGTACTGACTATCGAGTAAGATGTTTCAGAGGATCACCTGTTTCTGAGGATGTACCTTAAATGCATGGTGTTAAAGCAAACCATAAATTGTATATTTCAGAATTCTTTATTTACAGTCAATAATCCTTCAAAATCTAAGGAGCTGTGGTGGTTCAATGGTTAAAGCATTGGATGATTACCAGAAGGGTTCATGTTCGATTCCCACCATCAGATCAGCCCAGGCTGGATACTATGTTGTATCCTTGGGCATGGGACATTAATTTACTTGTCTCTGCACTGTAACCTTTAAGTGTTGCTGTGCCATACAAACCAAAACAAAACAAAACCTAGGTTGCTTTTAAGAAATAAAGATAACCAGATAATCAAATCTCACTGCATTTTCCAATTTTCTGCTATTTTCTTAAACTTTTTTTCATGCTTTATTTAAGTACTGTTGATTCTTACAAGAAGTTACATACCCTTATGATTTTGTTTATACATGTAAGTATTTGCCTCTGCTTTATAAAGCAATGTTTATATTATCTTATACAAATTAAACTGAGTCAAAGAGAGGGTTTTTCAAGATGTGGTGGGTTTTTATAACATTTTTTTTAGAAATTTAGAATTCATGTCTTAGCAGAAAAGCTATGCTAGGCCTTTTTCACATTCACTGTTTACAACATTTCAAAGTACTAACATTTTGCATATAAATTCATATTTAGTTTTACAGAAGACAGCTTTATAGACGTCATTCACAGAAACACATGACACAGTTTGTAACAGGTGGAAAAATATCACAACAGTGGTCCTTACCATCTTTCTACAGGTGAAAAAATTCAAACAGATTAATATTTGTATAGCTATGTCATGATCTAAAGGGTATGTCAATGCTTTGAAATTTTTATTTCTTGGTAATACATTGCAGCATCTAACAATCTGTTTCTATTCTTCGTGGAAACATGTAAATCCATGATATAAAAAAGACAAGGTTGGCAAGTCCGCTATTTTTAACTTGATTCGAGCACAACCTTACAGAAAATGACATCGCATGGTGTAGAATTTTGTCACTAACCTCTCCCAAGCAGGGTAACCATTCTTAAGTGAAATCTTATTTTAAACTCAAGCACCCCTTCTCAAGTGATGGAAATTACATTTCATTTGGAAACCTTGACTTTGACCCACAGGTATAAATGACAGATTGGTGATAGCTTCAGTGAGTATAAGCATATAGAGCTTAGAACCAATCTATCATTTATCTCTGTGGGTAAAAACTGAGGTATTCCAATATTTATGATAATTGTTTCTAATATTGAGATCAGCACTCCTTTAAAACAGAGGAAGTTCGCATCTTGATATGCAAATACATTAAATTTCACAGGGCAGTAATATTTTCTTAGTGAGCCTGCACATACAAATATTACTAACACTTCAATGGCATCTATTCTTAGCATATTGAATAAATTTGATGAAAACTGTCAGCCAAAGAGCTACAATTTTCTCCAGTCACCTTTACAGTTGTTAAAATATTCTGTACAAGCAGGGATATTAGTGTTTGGAGCTGAAATCTTGGGTCTGTAGCCAACACCATCATATTTTAGTCCATAACTGGTATGCTGACTGATAAAAAAAATTATGTAGACATTAACTTCCATTTAAAAACCCTATAGAAATCTTTGCCATTCCCAAAACCAACTGGTTGACAATTTTCAGAGATTAAAGAACAAGAGCTACACCTTCTGTAAAGTCTGAAACCAATGTACCATATTCTGCTTAATACATGCACCTGCTTCAATAAATGCCCCCTACCCTTAAATATAAGTAAGTAAGAGCCTACCTTAGAGTTAGATGCATACAATAGAAGAATTCAATCAAGATAGTGACATTCACATACTTTAACTGCCAAATTTTACACAAAAGATATCTATCGATAGACACATTCAAAATAAAACATGACCTTGCAGTTCCACCCCACTTGGTCCTCTGCAATTTTACTCAATACATAGTGTGATATGTATGTTTTGGCAGGAAAATGACATCCTGTTTAATTTTCAGAACCTGAGTGATGTTTCTATTTTTCTCTTGAGCTGACCACATCAACAGCTGAGAACTGTAAAATACCTAACAATGCATTTATAGAGAACAAGACACATTTAGCTGCCTGTGGTCTTAAACAGATACACAATTCTCATTGATTGCTATGTGCTGGGTGTGCCTATTCAGCAGAATACGGTACATGTAGTATGCACTGTGACTCTGATGCAGTTGAATGCTCATATTGATACCTTTCCTTTTCCACTTTGTTCTCTTCTTGTCCCTGATCTGCCTCAGTATAAACAAATTCTTTTCTCTGTGAAGCACTCTGAATTTTTTCCCTCTCTTTTCTTCTCTTCTTCTTCAGCTTTCTTTTTTTATTCTTTGTCAAACCTGAGGAGTCAGATCGGTTCCCTGTTGTAGGCTGCTTCTCTGTTTGAGCAGTGTGCGCCTGATTGTCTGATTCACCTTCAAGTCCCAATCTGGATTTGGCCTCCTTAGCTTGGAATACTTTTCCCCTCCTTCTGTGTTTCCTCTCTCTTCTCTCCCCTGCATGTACCATGTAGAATGGTATAAGAACTGACATGTACCATGTAGAATGGTATAAGAACTGATACTACTGAGCACAAAAAATTAATTTACAGCATTCAAAATACATGCATGCACCAGAGATCCCAAAATGGCTGTATTTTCTGGACATGACAAACAAATGAGCTCAAATGACTGTTTTCAAACTTAACATGTCAGACATTGGACATTGTGTGACCCTACTTATCCCATACAATTTTTGGGTCATTATGTTTTCCCAACTGATTAAACACTCTATAGCCACAAAACACAAGATAAATGAGATGTGAAAGATTATCTCCTGGAATCATCAAAAAACTACAATTGAATGACAGCCCCAGTGTTGGTATTATACAGTTGACATTACATCAGTTCCTCACATCATGTGATTTTTAACTATAATATGTAGCAGTGTGTCAACACATATCAAACCTTTGAGAGCAACAAAAAAATATGTGTGTTTCAAATTGCACTGGTTTTATAATTAGGGTAGGCATGTAGGTTTTTTTAACATTATATATAAATCAAATAATATTTCAAGTGCTTCAAAGTACTGGGCAAAACTGGCTCAATTAGATGCACAAATCAATTTAGACAATGTGATTTTTTTTATTTAAAAAAAATATGGGGGGGGGGGAGTGCTAGGGTCAGCAATGAGAAACAGGGATGGTTGGCCAACCGGAAACACACATATTTTTTTATTTGCCTTAGAACAAATTATGTTTAGCCTAGACTCTAATCAAAAAGAGAAAAGATATTAGCAACAACAACTAACTTTTATCCTCCTCCTCCAAGACTTATTTGAGGACCGAAACAAACTTTTACTACTGGACTTTATCAGAAATGTTCATCAATTAAGTGTTATGTGCCTTCAATGTAGTAAGGTTGCTTAGAGTGGAATAAAATACTGTTGTAGTGTGAAATTCTATTGTATAGTTTTCTGACAGAAAATAAATCATTTTTACAAATAGTGGTTTCAGAGAAAACTAGTGAAGTGTGGAAGGATAATACTAAAACTGAAGCAACAGCAAATCTGGAACCAACAATGACACATTTTCTGGTATGTTTAATAATTAAGTATATAAATATTTTCTTTTTTTATTACAATATTTTATTACTCTGTTGATTGTCCTTATATTAAATTTCACAAATATCTGCCTGCCACATTCTTTTTCAGAAAAAAAATGTCCAACAAGAGCCATCTGAATTTCAGGATCTCTGGCATGTACACATGTGCAATGTATCCTGTTTTGGCACGAAAAGTTAACTAAGGGTTCAGTCAAATGTGCACCCAAGAAAAAGACTACTTTTTTTAACCTTGACTGATCATGTTACGCTTGTGTAAGGTCTATCTCTAATCTTGGCATGAGGCGGTCCCTAGGTGAAGATAACTGGAGAAAATGATGACAACCTGTTACCTTCACCTCTGACCTTAGATGGGCCACCACTTATCCTTGCATGTACCAAACTTGAGATTGAACCTGGGATGGTAGAGGTTTACAGCCAGTGTATGATCATGGCAACATCCTGGCCCCATGTACAACTTAGAACACTGCACACATCATCAACTCAGAGGATTTGCCTTAGCAAATTTCAGTGCTCAACCTATCCAGTTTCAAGAAGATACCTTCTCATGAGATTCACAAGAATATTGTGCAGTTTTGACATTCATACAAGTCAAGTAAAAATGCAGTGCTGCATATATGTTTATTCAAAATTTGGGTCTTGTGCCCACTTGCTTTTAGAAAAAGGGGAGGCCAAACCAAATGAGCTATGGAGTTCAGCTGTTCATTATAAAAAAACTTAATGGAAATGAAGATCATATAGAGAAAAATAAACATTAGGTTGCAGACACTGCTTCATGTTAACAGCCTGTTTGTGCCAGGGTCCATGCTCAGAGGTAATTCTGGTGAAAGTCACATGACTGGCTGTCATTTCACTTAGAAATACAGAGAAAGGGAAGTTTATTTCACCTTTTTTTTGAGTAGACATATTCACACACTCCCCTTTTAGGGCCATATTTTGCTTCTGTATTTTGAGTACAATATCAGCTAGTCTTTTTGCTGTTCATACAGCAATGTAAAACTGTTTAAAACATATTATTTTCATGCTTTTTTATCAATATTTGTGTAAATTTATTATTTATGTCTGCAACTATGTTCCAATCTAAAAATATTCAAGCATAAAATTCACACATGAATTTCAAATAAGTGACCGAAAGTGCATGCATCTGAAGTCCTATCACAAGGAAATTATTATTCTGTGGAGGTTTATAAACTAATTGCTAGTAAAGTTAAACAAATGTATTTCATCCTGTAAAAGTCAAAAGAGAGGGCTTAATACCATTATATGTTACCTGTTTTTAATTGCAACCTGCAAACTTTCCAGTGTTAGGAGTCTGAGACTCAAAAACTGAGTTTTGTGGTGGTGGTGGTGGTGGGGTAAATGCATGTGACCAAAATAAGTAACATTGTAAAATCAGGAGTTCTGAATTTAGTTTTGCTGCAGATGCCTCATTCTTTCCTGAATCATAGCTGCAATTTTGACATTTTTCCTTGAAAAAAATGAATTGCACTTCCACACTGCTCCTAACTTTACCATTCTAACTACTGAAATAATGTTTTCCATTTTATGTATGGAGTCAAATATGACTTCAAAGAAATGTTGCCACTAATCACAAAGCAGCTAATAATCTTTAATAAAGATGGCTTAAACATTCTCATTTAAGGCAATAAAGTGCAATAAATTTTATTTCTTCAACACACATCTCTGATTTACCTAACTTCAAACAAATTCGGTTGTGTCACTTTAGTGTATTTCACCTACATAAATAAGCATAATGGGCTCTCCCTCAGCAATGCTTAAAGGACTCACAACACAAAATCATCACAGCTATTGTCAGTCATTTAAGTAATCTGTGCAGGGCTGAGCAAATTTTTTTTTAACCACTAGTCCAGGAAAAGTGGTTTCAGAAAATTAACTTGTCCCACCTTACTTTTCACTTGTCCCACCTTATTCTTCACTAGTCCCACCTTACTTTTCACTGGTCCCAAAATGATAATCACTTGCAGAGATTTGATGAGATATATGTACTTAATTCATAGAAAAAACAAACAAAATAATATACAACATAATTATTTATTACAAGAATTTATTTTTTCAAAAACATTGGTTTGTTATACATTTGGCTTCTTCAGGTTCATGTATATATGTTTTAGCTGATGGATTTGAAAAAATGTCCATATATATGTCTACCACCTACACCAGCACTAAACCAACAGTTGATAGCTGTGTCTGGGTTAAAGTCCTCAAGCTCAGGTCCATTTGCGGAAATGTTCATTAGCATTTGTAAACTCTTTTGGTTTAAGGAATTCCTTAAAGAAGTCTTGATTAAGTTCATTGAACAAAGTCTCTTGCCCTGAATCTGTTCTTATAATTCACGCCAAGTTCAACACCATTCTTCTCCTGGAGAGCACACATCATTTCCATATCAGAAAATGGTATTCCATAACGGGCTAGGGTGTAGGCCGTGTTAAAGAGAGCTCTCATTTTTTTCATTTCAGTCTTGTTTAGTTTTGAAAGGGCCTTTCCTAGTGGAGTGTCAGCAACTCTGACTTCACTGATTTGCTACACATGCTGGCTAGTGTCATGCATATATTGTGCTGCACAGGCATTGTGGGGTCCAGACATGTCATGAGACTTGATTGGTTCAATCCTGAATTTGTCAGTTCCACTGACAAATACACTGGGTGAATTTCCAACCTGTGCCAGTTTTGGATATTGTTTGCAATAACTGTAAAATATCTTTCCTTCCAAGTCAATACATTCAAGCCAGGGATAACAATCAACCCAATGCGGCTGAAAATTTCTCTGTCTCTTAGTAGTGTCATATTTGACATTTTTTGCCACCACGGATTGTTGCTTATGTCTCTTTGGAGAAATAGCTACCACACACTCAGTAGCAGTCTTACGTTTTATCCCTTCACTTTCAAAATAATTTTCCTTCTCCGAATCGCCCTTATTACTGTCCTTGTGAAAATAATTTAGCAAACTCATTTTATCCACAGAGTAACTATCAGCTTGCTTGACAACTACTTCTAAAGTGAATATAACATACATTTTCTCTTTTAAATACGAACAGAGACAGCTCATTAATGAGCGTAATTGTTTCGCTTCAAACGCAATATCGCATGTGCAAGTTAATCATCTGTATAATCAATTAAAAATTAAAGAATCATTGCTGTCATTTAATCAGTTCATAAAGAAAACCGACACTGATGTCGGTAAAGTACCTTTCATTAATTTAATTACACTGACTCGCTGGATTAAAATCATAGTGAGCCGCTCGTGATGATCTGGCTTGAGTAAACACAATGCAACAAAGCTGCTTAACATCGCTAATTGATCATACTGGCTTTCTTTTGTTTGATGTGTTTTGATTTCCTGATAATTTGGTCGCTTAGCCCAATATGCAGCCAAGCGGTAACAGAACTGACCACATTTACATGTTATACAGGATGTAAATGTATACATAAAGAGGGGTTGAATCAAGTATTCAGTACACCCGGAGGGCATGATTGGCCAAATAAAGGAAGATATAATGATTAAAGCACGAAAATAAGGACTTGATCCACTTTCTAAAAAGCACTTGTCCCGGACTAGCGACTTGGAAAATTTTACTTGCCCGACTTCGAAAATGAATAGTCCGGGACATCGGGCTATGGGATTTGCTCAGCCCTGCTGTGGAATGGTGGTTGTTTATCTCTGACTTCCCTTTACCTTTTACTCACCTCTATGACAATTAACTGTATAAGCTGCCCAGTGGTGATAGTTTTCTATGAGCATTAAGCATAAACCTATGTGAATCACGTTGAAATAGTCAGACAACAGGTTATGGACATACATCGCAGCATCAAGAAAGGTCTATATCTCTTTTTTTTCCTCCATAAAATTATTTGAGATACTGTTTTTATAAACACAATCACGTTTATAATGGTTTGGCAGTAAACAATCATAATTTTGTGAAAAATTGACAATACAATCATTTGGCAGGTATGTAACCTATTTCTGAGGTTATCATCTATTGCACAAACAAAGCATTACAACAATTTTGTAAAATGAAACTTTAATAAAGTTCAATGAGTGTTTCTTTCATTTTATATTATTTACCTCAAAAGTTTGGTAAAACCACTGTTTTCAGTGACTGTTTTGAACATTCTCTACTCTCACTTTTCTCTATTTTCCCACCATTTAACCCTATACTTGTCGGGGAGAAAAGTCTCTTCTCTCAAAAATTTAAGACCAGCATATACCCTGGAGGGTAATTTCACATGCTGATTGAATGCAGAGCTTTGAAATTAGTCTTTTCCACAAGTAAAAGAGTTTTTATTTCCAGTTTTTAAATACCAGTTACAAAACATCTCCTATTTCTCACTTATTTTGAGCAATAGACAAATATTTTTCCAGTTCTCAATCAAGGAGTATTTTCTTTTCTTGCCGCTGGTTGCACCATTTTCATCATGCTCATCGCTGTCACTAGAACTATCATCATCACTGTGAGTGTAAACATCTTCAATTTCCTGGTAAACTAACCACTCAACACTTTCAGTCTTTTTTCAGGCATGCATAAGTAAGACAGCCAATCAGAAATCATCATCTGACAATTATGTCATTTACTTGTGTATTCATTTTTCCTGACAGATCCGACATAGACCTGCATGCATCACAAGAAAGATAATGCTTATTTTTGTGCCACTGAGTGCAAGGAAACAATAATTTTGCAACATATTTTCAAACTGTGTAGTTATTGCAGTCACATGTCCTACATGAAACCCTGGTGATGTAAAGTCTGATCTAGTTACCCTGGTAACCAAGCCGACATTTAAGGTACATTGCTTTAGTATGACACATTATATCATGAAATAATTGTATAAAATAAGTCTGAAGTTAAAATCTATTAACCTACATGTTGATTTGTTCTCATCATTTTTTTCATGCCAAAAATATGGGTTGCACTTTCATGGCTTATTCCATCTTTTACACAAAACCCTCTGAAGTGAGAGTCTGTGCTTCCAGGATCACCAATTTTGGAAATGGACTCAATGTAGTCCAACTACCGATAGGTCTGCAGCTGTCTTTATTCTGGATCAAAGTTTCTGGAGAACTGTGCATGTTCTTAACAGGGCATTCATATTCAAAATCTTTCTGAGAACTCTGCTGTTACAGACATGAAACCCTACTACAAGAAGAGATGCTGTGGCTCAGTGATTAGCATGCCACTCATGACTGAAAATGTGCAAGTTCAAATCCTACCATCAGATCAGCCCAGGTCAGCAAGGCACTTTACTCCTACTGCCTTGTACAATATAACCTAATTGCATTGCTGTGTCATACCAAACAAGATATCTGTCAAATATATTATTTCTTATGGTATTTTTTATCTTCTACAAATGCTGATACTTACTTCCTGAGTCTTCTGATTCTTCACTTCCACTCTGTGAATCACCCTCATTAGTTGTCTCCCTTGCTACATCCCTCTCCTCCAACTTATAGCCAGCAGGTGGTAGTGTCACTGTGTAGATTTTTACAGCCGTAGTGGACACATCACCCTGTTGATTGTCTGTCAGAAGTCTCTCACCCTGCTTGATTATACTCTCAGGTATATCTGTGGCATCAAAGTCGTTTTCAGATGGAACTTTTATATCATCTCCGTATAAGCGCTTTAGCACATTTCTCTTGAACACTGCAAATAAAAAGAACACAGATTACCATACCAGATTATGAGTCAACAAAATTTATATTGTAGGGACAGGCAGCTGCTTAACAGGGGCATAAGAATAGTTTTTTTTGGTGCAATCTAGAATAAATTACCATAACTTGAATGCTTTTAAGTTAATACACCAATTATGTTAATTACTATGAGATTTATATATTAGTGATGAAGAATGTTACATAATATCAATGTTATGAAACACTTTTGTTATATTGCTTTGAAACATCTTAATTACAGTAGTAGATTTCAGAAAATAACACACTGACATCGATGTGTGACAACCTATACTATAGGATTATTGACAAACATTGGATGGTTGAATAGTGCTTCACTCAGAGTTTTGGGCGAGTTAATTTTTAATCCCCTAATGAAACATTACTGAATGCTTTACAAAAGTTTAAGCGGCCAAAACTGCTCTTTGACTTATTTCGCCACCGTTGCTGTGCTTTTATATGTACCTAAACATCCACATATACTTTAATGTTTTCAAACTATACCTTACTCTATAAACCCTAAAACACTCTCCACGGTAATGATTTAGGTTTATATTGTTTTGGCCTAGGACAGTGAACCAATCTACCTAACTTACTATGATTATATAGGTGCAAAGTCTTTAATCAGATATAAGGACCTAACACACACACATACACACACACGTCTATCGATGTACCACCGGAACCAAGCTCAGCAAATATGCTGAATTTGCTAGACACCAGAATGAGTATGGAGGTAGTACCCGACTCCCACACTCCCTGTCAAATACCACACATACTCAGAAAATCTTTTACACTGCCTTCTAAAGTCTGTTAGAAATGAAGATAAATGGCTTTCGTTTTCCTTCCGCAACTTATTATAAAAATTTAAAATGTGAAACCATTCTTTCAAGTGTATTTAAGAAAAAGCAATTATATGGTGATCGCTGGACTTCGTGATAACTATTTAAAACCTTACACAGTACAAGCTTGAAATATACTCAATAAACCATGACTTGTAGACAGTAAACGGGGGGATATTACCTGCCTCCCCACCCCCACCACCATGACACTACTCCTACACGACAGGTATTGATTATCTGACCTTACTGGTATCACATTGTATGAAAAGAATACTGTGCATTTGAATTTATAATAATAGACTCCACAGCTGAACTTCAAACCACGTTCTTAAGCTGCAGTTTTATTTGGATACTGTTTATTACAAACCCTCGTTCTTCTCCATTCTCCGAACCGAAAGTAAGTGAGCTCAACCAAAGTATGGAATGAAATGCGGTCACGGAATGTTTCCCTAGCATGGTTAGCTAAAGGAAATAAAGAAAAAAAAAAAAAAAAAAAAAAAATTAACAGAAAATAAGAAATAAGGAAAACACAGAAATTAATTAAATGGAAAAACAAACAAACAAGCACTATTATCATCGTTATCTTTGTCATCATCGTCGTCATGAAAGTAAAACATCAGGGAAACACGTATGTTTGTTTGAGTACGTAAGTTTTTGTTCGAGTGATGTTTTCTAAGTTTTTAAAATGTTTGTGCTTTATTTGATTGATGTGATTGTTATTTTCTGTAAGATGGATTTTTTAAACTATAAATTAGCAGCCTTTGAGTGCCTATGCAGATATAGAACTAAAGCTATAGGGAAAATAAGCGTTTTGTAATCCAAATGACTTGAAATACGTTTGATTACTAGATACTGAAATGTATTCCAGTTTCAACAACAAAAGTGTAAGCAAAGAAAGAAAAAAAGATAAAAGAACAAGTTTAGTAGAGAAGCAAGTTCACTGCCAAGGGCTGTACCGCTCTTGCAAAAAAGGGCAACAACTCCACTTTGGATCTTGCAATATTGTTATATCCTAGTTATCTTACTTATCATTGATAATGATACTAGAAATATATTGTGTTAAAGTTGACAAACGCAATTAAAAACAAAAAGGTCGTAGTGGTGGGGATTGCATAGGGGGCCACAGTTCTTTTCAGTTCTGACGGAGAGGCCGGAATATGTCCATTTTGTGACTGAACTAGCGTGGTCCGCCCAGTGTCGTTGACTTTAAGGATCACGGTCCAATTACAGGATATCGCGGCAAGAACAAAGATACAAGGATATGCCTACTTTTATTTAAACTAAAGCTATATAGATATATCCTTTTAAAGGCAAGTGTTTTGTTCTTTTTTTAAACGACGTTCTAAACCGCGGAATTACTGTATTTTCAAACAATGAAGACATTTCCAACTAATGTCCAGGGAAACATTACCGAAAGATATGCGGTGATATATATATATATATATATATATATATATATATATATATATATATATATATATATATATGTATTATCATCCACACATTGAACAGTCTTCTGTGTCTACCCGCAGGCATATAATCTACCTCTCCTCCACACCCCCACCTTCCGTCGACGCCACCGCCGGGCAACCTGCACTGTTCACTTTATGGAAATCTGGGCTTGAGCTGTGAAACCTGAATGTCAAAGTGATACATGCCACCACCTAGAACTCATTATTTTATACGGGTGAGATTGATCTCACGCTGCACGTGCATTACACGGTCACCTGGCCACCGTATCCATTTATATGCTGGTAACGTTGTCAATCGTGAAGCATATATTGCTGATAAAATAACCTCTGTATTGAGATTTTTCAAAATTTAACTAATATATATATATATATATATATATATATATATATATATATATATATATATATATATATATATATATATATATATATATATAACATATCAGGGTATCGTACAATGAAAAAGGTACGTACTTTTCTGTATCTACGGTAAACATGTAGAATTTTCTGTTCTATATATTCAGAGCCATATGGTCAAACTAGAATAGAACTGTGCGTGTTCAAGTTCAGATTGTCCGTTGTTGAAACAAGACTTTGATACAAATATTTGGTGTCTAGTACCATTTTGCGGTTGGTTTTTGCTTAGAACATTTATGTTTTGTGATATTTCTTGTGACCTGGAATCATAACTATAATAATATGGTGGCTAGAAACGCTTTAAGTAACAATGTGCGCAAACACGCTGTTGTTAGGACTCCACACAGGAAACAACTATCTAGCAAAGTGAAAGAATTTCTTTCCAGACATTGCAAGTTGGGCTTGGTTCGGAATTTATTTGTGTTGAGTAATTGCCGCATGATTGCGGATGGGCATGAACCATCGGACAAACAGAAGGATCAAAGTCATAGGAATGTACAAGGACATAGCCATGAAAGCACTGATGGAAACTATGAGCGCTTTACAGTCCATGAAAGCTATCGAAACGCAGTAAAGGAGTGTAGGGACACAGTTCAGAACGTTAACAAGCAGGATTACAAGTGTGGCAAAATTCTCGGCTCTGGTGGATTTGGTTCCGTATATTTGGCACATTATAATGACAAAGAAGTAGCAGTAAAAATGATGCATAAAGTGACCAAGAACCCAGCAGCTCAGCTTGAGAGTTTCAAAGCGGAACTCCATGTAATGCATTTTCACCATCCCCATATCGTTCAAATATTGGCGGTCACACCTGTAGAAGAATTCCATGATGGTGGATGGATTGTCATGGAATATATTGGAAACAGAAGCTTACAAGGTCTTATTGATGACCGTACAGTCAGTATGAACGCACATAGAAGGCTTAAGTATGCCATACAGATTGCTGACGCTTTGGCGTACGCACACAAAAACAGTGTTGCTCATATGGACCTCAAACCTGCCAATATTCTTATAACGCCAAACGACGACTGCAAACTTGGCGACTTTGGATGCTCACATATACTAGAATTCGACACTGGAGATGTGAGTCCCACCGAAAGATCCGCTTTGACGGGGACATTCGCCTACCGTGCCCCAGAACTTCTAAAAGGGGAGGCCCCAACATCACGAGCCGACATCTTTTCATATGGCGTAACGTTATGGCAGATGCTTAGCCGTAAGACCCCTTACAGTGGGGAAAACCAGCACGTTGTCATATTCGGGGTAGTTGCGTATGGGACCAGGCCAAAGCACCCACAGGGTCTCGAGTCGAACCCTTTTGAACTGTGCTACATGGACTTGTATTCCCAGTGTTGGCATGCAACAGTCGGCGATAGACCTTCGGCCGATGAAATTTACGAACTACTTTGCATATGGAAGGAATACATATAGAGAAAGAACTATCTACGGTAATTGAAACATTCTTTTGGAATGCAGTTGAGTGCATATCTTCTCACAGTGTACATGTAAGGTAACCTTGAAATGTATTGGTGCTCAACAGTTTATAATGTAGCACATTTTCTTCGACAACTATTCATGGTCTGTTCCAAGAGTAACAAGATCTTTACTCTTGTAGTAAAATAACTCGCATATTGCTGCAAGCAAATGTATGTCAAATGTGTAGTCAAATAACTGACATATTGCTGCAAGCAAATGTATTTCAAATGTGTAGTAAAATAACTGACATATTGCTGCAAGCAAATGTATTTGAAATATGTAGTAAAATAACTGACATATTGCTGCAAGCAAATGTATTTGAAATGTTTAGAAGGGTGTGCATTGATTTTACCAAAGTCTTGTTACAATACAAAAGTTTGTCGAGTTGATTTGTGTCAGTTATCTGAAAACAACGACACGTAAAACAAAAATGTATGCATGTATGTCTGGATCTATCCGTTTATCTATCTATCTATCTATCTATCTATCTATCTATCTATCTATCTATCTATCTATCTATCTATCTATCTATCTATCTATCTAACTATCTATCTATCTATCTATGTGTCGTCTCTTTGGCAACATAGTGGGCCAGTTTTAACATGTCACCATAACTTTGTTTCTCGTGAAGTGTCTTCAGATTAAACAGATCAACGTAAACTCTGGAATAATTACGCGGATTTACCTGTAATTTCTTGGTTCATCCAGTGAGATTTTAACATATTTGTAGCAATGTTCACACGCGTGCCGGTGTTTGATTATACGTATTCTGGTGGCAATATACAGACAAAATGATTTTAAAAAAAAAAAACTTTCAATTAAATAAGTCATAAATGTTTTGAGTCTTGGAAATAGGGCAGCTATTACTTTTAAGCTTGAGCAAAAAGTGGTGGGTGGGTGTCAAATAATCCTTATCGCTTGAAATACTCACACATGCGTCCTATATCCCATATAATTCAAACTTTTCCTGAAATATATATAAACAAGAACTCCACTGAACTCCACCTAAATTAATGTAGTGTGCATATCTCCAAGATTCAGATATTCAATATAATAGCTGTGGACCTAAGAATAGCAACAAATATTTTATTTAAAACCTCTATAAAGGCCCGCTACCCTAACCTCAGGGAAATTGTATATAGCTACGATATACATTTTCTATATTCTAAGGTTTCTTATCGATAACAATATGAATGTGGTTTTCAATAATGATTTCTTTAATTTGTGTCTCCTGTTAATGGGGCGACATGGGTATCACTTTTCCGTTATTGTCGTAACCACAGTGCTCAGGTGCCGAGTGAACAGTATTTGAAGTCATATATTCTCTAGATCAGTTGCCTTTTTTCAACAAAAACTTTAGTTAAATAGTATTATATATCTAAAGACTTTACACAAATATATACTAGGAGTTGTTGTCTCGCACGCCCAAGCAGAAACCCACGTCACAATAACGCCATTTACACCGAAACACATCATTCTGCGGAACACTTGTTTTGGTGAAGTTAGCATGCTCAACGAGTGTTCACTGTCAAAAATTGTTTCGTTTTCATGTTTGTTGATTTCCTAGTACCGGTTGGATTCAATACAAGGCAAATACTATTGATTGTTTTCCTTTCCCATAATTGTGCTCACTATGTGTATTGACTAATCTCTTTCTCTCATGAAGTGCAAGACCTACTAGGTAACGGAACGTTGTACTCTCACCTGTGCATAGTCATAAATTCAGCCAAATTTTAATCATAGCTTGAGAAAAAGCAAAAGTAGTGTTACGTGATCGACTCGGCAAAGATACAAATATATAAATGTTGTGAAGAGATTTTTTTGGAGATGCTAATTCTGTGATTTGTGTAGCTACTGTTGAGAGCGAAAATGAAAAAAAAACTAAGCTCTTGACCATTTTGCCAATATGTGTGGTTAATGAGTATCAATTCTTCAGGTTTGCTATGTACTGGATAGCAATCATAAAAAACTTATACCATTTTGTAAATTTGATTCAACGTTTATGGTTGGTTGTTCCAAGAGTTCGTAACGATCCGATTAGAAATGAAAAGACCCTAATAAAACTGCAGGCATTCAGCTGTATTCGTTTGCACGTCACAAGCATTCAGCTGTATTCGTTTGCAAGTCACAGGCGGTCAGAATGCTCAAGTAACTTGTATGAAGGAACTAAATTTGTTGCCAAATTGAAGATACGTGTCATCGTTTAGCTGTTGCTTACCTAAGACAGTGCACATGCAACGCAATTACAGTAACTGCATGTAATTCTTGTACATAGCTGTATAGTTGTATTCCAAATATTGTACAGTATGTATTACCCTTTCTTTTTTCCTTGTAATGTGTATTATATATTTATATATTGTATTACTTTTTCTTTGTATAGTTCATTTGTATAGTATTTTTCAATATACGCTTACATTGTTCCATACATTTCCTATATTTATATGGAGTATGTTTTCTTATACACGTTTACATATTATACATTTTTGATGTTATTTTTTTCTACAAGAAGATAGGTATCATTTTGTGCCTATCTATGTGCTGTATTTATATTTTTGAATGTTCAACGTTTTACAAGTTATTTACAAAATAAAGTTTGCAATACATTTTTCTTTTTGTTTGCAATGAACACATGTAAATGCTATTATAATAGATCGTATCTCTGTTTCAAAGGTTTTCTGCTTCTGTAAAATATCTATGTCTCAGCAATTGGGTTGCTGCGCTGTAAAACACCAAAAATCAACAACCATTGCGTGGATTTGCATTGACCGATAAATATGTATTGATAACGAGACGTTTTCATTCTGATACCCATCAGAATAACAAAATCTCGTTATCAACACATATTATTTGTCAGCCATTATATTGAAAACTTGCTGAACTAATTCATATGCACGGACGGGCAAGCTTTCAACGTCACCACACTTTTTGTGAAAACCAAAAGAGTGGAAAAAATGAGAATGCTGAGTAAGGCTGCAACGTTTACTCGTGTAAACGGTTTAGTTTTTTTATTTTATTGAACTCCCCGGTGTTGTGACATAATTAGGACCGAAACATTCCTCGCTGAAACAGTGTTTTGCTTATGTAATCTATTTTGTGAAGTGTTGAATTTGCCACATGAAACTTCGTGAACAAATAAAAAATGATTCTAAAATTAAATTTTTAAAATGAATGTCTTGCTAAAAAAAAAACGTTAATAATTTTTTTAATGATTATCGTATTATTGAGTAAGAAAAAGGTTTATTTTTATTCTATTTTTATAGCTGTGAACAACGAATGAAAAATATATGAACAATGCTAGGTGTTCATTTATTTTCATAAACCGATTAAACATCCCTGTGTCATAAATATTTTCCAAATGTTTTTACAATTTTTTTTTAACAAATCTAACGCATGATGCTCTCTTGTTAAGTTGTCCACGTAATCAGTCCAACAGAAATTCGACGAATTGTTTGGTTTGAAACGAATGATTTGGAGCATGTATGGGTACATTAAGTTAAATGGCTGTTTTGCAAAGCTAGCACAAGTTTATAGAAATAAAATTGTACGTTTCTGACCAAACAATACGTCGAATGCCTTTGCTATTACATGTATCTGATTTTATATACATGTATATCGAAAGGCCACAATATCTAAACACGAGAGAGAGAGACAGAGACAGAGAGAGAGAGAGATGTTACAAGCTAGGTAGATTTGTCAAATCGGAGGATTGGGGACTGTTGAACTTTTTCTTTTTTGTTAAAGTCTTCTTTATTTTAAATTCTCCTGATAAACAATTTGCGATATGATCGTCAATTTAAAACAATGACGTTACAACAACAACAACAACAACAACAATAACAAATATAAAAAATCATGAATTAAAAAAAAAAAACAAAAAAAAAAAACGGAGATTATGATGGAACTACAAATAAACAGTGAAGGTGAAGAGTGGTTTCTTCACAGTTGTTAACCTGCAGAAGGAGCATTAATTTAATTATAATTTTTAAAAAATACTCTGGATGAAGAAAGCATTTATATTGTGTTATTATTCATCAAATACTACTTTGCTGATATATTTTCAACCCATAAACATCACGTGGTGCCGTTTTTAAACTCATAACAACGTTAGGGTTCTTATGCATTTTTAAGTCTCAAATTACACCTGATACATTAATTAACAATTGTGGATTTAACAATGCTCCATCTCATTTTGCAGAGTACAAGTTAGTCGCAATACAGTCAGCAGCGCAATATTTCATTCAAATGAAAAAGATATGCCTTGTAGTCAGTTTTTGTCAACTTATTTATTGAACCTATAAGATTATTTGTACTTTATATTGTTTTTTTATATTGGATCAGAGGTAGGCAACCAACGGGTTGCTTACTCATTAGATGTTAAAGAAAGACCTTACTAGTGGTGAAGATCTTATCAGTGTAAAATAATCACAATACTATCAAGAAGAGAACAATGTTTTAATAATTGCATGAAAACATAAAGAAGGCTATATTTTGTAAATGTTAAATAAAAACAGGCAACAGTATCATAATTCGTTGCTCTTAAATAGAAGTGTTTCAAAAGCATAATTGGCGGCAGCAGGAGTAAATATTGGAGGAACAACAGCTAACAATCTAGTATTTGCATGAATAAAGTATCTGTTCAAATTAATTGATCCCAAATGGAGCTGAAAAAAAGAAAAGAACTTGAGAAAAAAAAATCATAGAATAAATACAGATAAAAACTGAATAGTTCAATAATACAGAGCTAAGATACTTGATTACTTGAATGAAAGATTTAGAGAACAATGTTTGTTGACTCAGTATTTAAATAACATTGACGTGTTTTTTTTATCTATATGCAAGTATTCATCCTGATGTATCTACCATAAGCACAGATACCTCTACCCCCCCCCCCACAACACACACACACGAAAATAAGGTAAAACGTGAAAATCACGACAAGAAAAATTGAATATCAGTATATATATTGTTTACAATTATAATGGTTTTTAGTGTATTTATTGTCTACAAGTTTCTTTAACAAGAAAGCAAAACTTTTGTTATGTGAATGTCAAAATGACCTGTACGAAGCAGATCCTTTGTTATGCTCTTTTAGATTAAAACTAGCAACATATGGCAAATACATAACTCCTCACTAGCAGAAAAAGATACCACAAGGAGTTTAATACATCAATCCAACTCCTCATTGTATTACATAACATGCACTTTGAGCAACATTAAACCTGAGTAATCTTAACACATATTAATTCCGAAGCTACGCCCAAATATATTGATTGCACCAGGTAGGTTTTTGGTAACGTTGGATATGAAGGTAAAAGGAAATGCCAACAATTCAGTGGTAAACAACTTGGGTAGAATGGTGGTTAAAGATATCACCTTTTCTAATGGAAGTAATGATCTTTTCAAATTGAATGATTACAACATTTTCAGAATATAGAAAGATGTGTGGTTATCCGATTCGGGTAGACAAATGAGATTGAACAAGCCATAAATTGAGAAAGTTACGATCAGGAGTAGGTAAGGTGGGTAATGCACAAAACACTGGTACTAAAACTGTACAGTTGCGGTTTGTGTTAAAAGTTTAGAACACAATTAGATATTCAGATACTGACAGATCATCATCCACTAAGTCTTTTGCATTTCCATGGGATGTTATATTTAACATAACACTTGTAAAAGGCGCTGAAGTGATAGAAGGTGATAACTAATACTATAAACTGGAATACATTTGTTTGCAGTATGATACGATTGCTTCATAATCAATTGCACAATCTGCAGATGACAAGTACAGAGCTGGAATCGTTTTATTGTATGACTACATCCCTAGGAAGAGAATTATCAACACAGCAGCCAATACAACTTTAACAAACCTCACACTTGATTTTCCAGGACGAGTTTAAAGTGTGTTTTTGTAATGTGCAAAAAGTGTGGAGAGAGTGATCTGAAAAAAGTTATAAACTCTCAGGGATTATAGGTCTGCCAAATATGGTTTATTCCCAGGGTTTCCAACTGAGACAACAGTTTGCAGAGGCCAATATTTTTTCTTTGATGAAGAACAAAAGAAAACAGAAATTAGCAACATAAGTGTAAACAATTGTTATATGGGAAATCATTGTATCTGGCATGTTTTAATGAGTACAAATGATAACAGATTGCACGGTAGCAGTCATAAATTGGCTAATGTCTATCAAAGTATCCATCTGCAGATCAAGTGGAAAGAATATATGCATGTCCACAAAAAGTATATTTGTTTTATGTATGAACAATCAGCTAAAATTAATTATGTTTTAGTCACGTTTGCTTTGCAACCTTGTTTCACAATGAATAAAAAACTTTAGCACATTTTGGTCCTGCAATAACCTTTTAACATGATACATCATGCAGTGACTAACATTGGGAAGACTGTTTGCACTAAATCTGATAAAGACTCAATATAAAAAAACTTTTTCGATTACATTGTTGTCATCTGTTAAACTTTTCTGTTCAACAAGAATTACAACAGAAAGTGGTTACTTGAGGATGAAAACGTAATCATGATAGATCATAAGAATAAATCATACAAGTGGTTTAAGTTACTGTTCGATGTTTATCAAGGAACACATATTTTGTTTCAGATTGATGATGCCGTGAATTGAGATGACATAATCAAAAGCAACTAGCCTAACCCAAAATGACTTTTAATGGTAAACATTTTTAAATATGTATGTGGGTAATTGTACAAAAGTACAACTCTGTAATCAAAGATTTTAGAGAAAATGCATGTTTTCAGTAGCGTTTAAACACCAAGGACAAAATAGTAATGAGAACTGTTTGAAGAAATCTATGTTATTCCAGATGAAACAAATGCAAATATTGTAGAAAAGCTCAAACATAACAAAGGCAACAAAGTTTTAGTGATGCTAGAATATCTGTTTGACTTTTCTCTATACAAAGACGTCGTTGATGAAATCAAGGTGTTTCAAAGAACAACATCTAAGGTGCAGGACTATGAGCACTTACTTGTCCAAATGGTAATGTGTTTACATTGTCAATCATCAAATGCATCTCATCATACATAGACAATGCTACTTTATTTATCTTAATATTGTATCGTCTGAATACATTAATTTTTCAAGGAATTTTCTCTGCCACCTGAAATAAAATAAGCAATCTTTTTGCATTATGAAGCGTAAGCTGTTTTCGATTACACATTTATTTCTTCCCATACTAACGTCCTTTTCATTTTTGTTCATTGTAAATGAATAAAGTTTTTACCCTGACCCACAAGACTCTCTAATATGTACACCGTTCAATGCACCTTTTTAAAACGTTTATTTATTTCCGGTACATGTGATATAAATATGTTCTGCTGTGCATAGTCACCAGTGTCATCCAACTTGATAATATCTTTAATGTCATTTTTAAAGTTTGTTGTCTTACATAGATACACAAATCAATCTGTATCAGTCATGAGTAGTGTCATTCTATCACTATATTTGTTTTTCAAATTGTAGAACTTGCTTAACTCAAACACCATAAAACCATCATAAATTGGTTTTGTTATTGTGTTTTTTTTTAAAAAGAAAAAAAAAGAAACAGTACTAGATCATCATCAATAATTGTTCTCCTGGCAAAATGACATTTAAAAATATTAAAAAAATTAAACTGTACATATTTATTTCTACTGTTATTTTCTGAGATTTTCCATCTGTTTACTAAACACACTCTTATTCATCAATTAGAAAAGTCTTTTCCAAATCATTCTTACCTTTCTGTCCCAAGTTTGTATTCAGTTCTATGTAGAATTTTAACCACAGTTTGTGATCAAATAAGGTATCCCAGTGTATATTTTTCAGTTTTAAACCTAGCTGAATGTAAAGCTTAAAATTTATCTAGTGAACGACTTTATTTCTTTGTTTTTCAATGTACATAATAGTTTTGGTGCTATTAATGTGGTGCCTTTATAATTATCAGCCAATTTATTTAGCAAGATAAATAATTTTTATCTGCAATTAGTTTGTCTGTAGCTACCAGATAGTCCTTAAAATAGTCATGCAAGTGTAATGGGACCTCTAAATCCACTTCTAAAACACAACCAGTATCATAGTCGTCTGGTAGTTCAAACAAATTTTCTTCTATGCATCTAATTTGTTTATCAGTTGCCCATCTGAAGCTATGTACTGGCGTGTTGTACCACTTAAGATTGTTGGCGTCTAGGTATGCAATGAATCACCTTGAACTTGAACTTTTATACCGAAAATATATCTTACCATTTTTGTCCGAGCAGTTTTATGGTTTGTTTTGACTGGCCTATTTATGTGGCATTATGCTAATTCCTTCACATATTCCAAGTTTTAAATCTGATATCTTTAAACTTGCATAATGTGCTAATCCAGCAGCACCGTAATAATGAACAGGGTCTTGTTTGCAATTTTTCACATAGACAATTCTGACTTCTTCAAAAATGTCCCATGGAATCAATATATCTTTCTTTACGTACGTAAATGGAAAGAAATGTTCGAACATTAAAATGTTTAATGGCAATATTTGTACATACTGATACTCAACATTTGATATGTTTGACTCGTGTAAACTGGATTATTTGTTTCTGGGTGATATAGCTGTTTCATTAAACCTTTCAAAGCTCTCCAGGTATTCATATGGGTTAACGTCTTTACGCAAATATTTAGGTGTAATGTCTGTAAACTGTTTCAGTGTCTCTGTAAATTTTGTATCACTTAAATGTTTAGCCAGATGTTCTAGACCAATGATTTTCCCATGAATCTAAAGCGGTCTACAAACCCGACTGACCATTTTTCCCCAGGGTCCCTGGGAGGACAAGGAGTCAAGCACACAAAAGTTGCATTTACAGTAACATTTTTCAAATATTTCTTGATCAAACTATACATTAGGTCTTAGCAAGGGACACATAATATAGGTATCTGATTTTGGATTATAACCCCTTGGTCATGGCGGTGGTGGTGGGAAAAGAAAATGTTCAGCGATTGGGGGTGGGGAGAAAATATGTAACAAAAAGCGTGGTGTTGTAAATGACTGTAGTTCAATATTGGGGTTGAAAATTTTGTATATTCATATCTTAAGATTTGTTACCTATTTAATATTCACCATTATTGTTTTAAAGGGGGAGGAGCAACTTATACTAGTATATTTTATACCAAAATGCCCAAATGTGGGATTTTTTATATATAACATATACAACTGCACAACATTTGAACCATGCTGTCAACATAGACTTAGTTGATTGTTTTTCTTTTGTATTTACAAGATACTGCCATCCAAGTATGAACATGTCTGCATGATTTTGCTATGTCATGGAAACCTAACAAACAACACTGGGGTGGTATTTAGATACGCACAGCTGTCTCAGAACTTTGATCGACTCCTTTTGGTTGCAGCTTGGGACTGTGGCATGGAAATATATCAATGGACAATAATACATGACTAACTTTCTTCTTCAAATGCATAAAACGTTAGGAGAACATCTACTACCTCACAAATTTGACTCTCCCAAGCTCAACAAAAAGTTTAAAATTTTGGTTTGGGCATTGTTGAGCAATAAGCATGCTAAAACATCGTATGCTTGCCAAGACGGAAATCAGACAAAGGTGGTCACCCATTGGATACAGAAATTGGTGCCAAATTCTGTCATTTGCTGACAGATATACATGGCTCGTGTACTCAATACTCACTTTCAGTTCCACAGCTTCTTCTTTTCACATCTGCTCAAAGATCTCCAAAAGGCAGCCCTTGGTCTCAATCTTTGTCTTCCAACCTCCTATACCATGGCCACGCTGTTCTAGAGGGAGATTTTGCAATCAGCCTAAACCTCAGAGATGATTTCTGTGAAGCAAATGGTGGATAGAATTACTCGGGCAAGAAAAATCACCAACTTTAAAGCCTATAAGGGCAATTGGAGAGCTCTTTCCCAATGGTACCACAAACTGCTAACTTCCTCCTATGGCTTTTCAAGAAGCTTGCTCTGTTCGCAAACAAGAGCTAACATTCCACGATTTCTGACATGTTTTGCCATCATCAAAGGAGGACATAATCCAGAATAAAGACCCATCTCATATTCAAGCCAATTTAAATTCGTCTCAACTGAAGGCCTTGGCCCTTGTCCAAAACAAAACCTACAGTGGGTTCTGACACAATTAAACAAGGCACCCTTCAAACCACTTCCAACGCCTATCTGACTCACCTTTCATAGAAGATTTGCTTCCTAGTGACTATAGCCCTAGCAGGCAGAATCGGTGAAATTTACGCCTTTCTCAACCTGATCTACAGTTCTGCCACAATGGTTTGGATTCTATCATTATGTTTCCTGGCTGCAATGCCAAGAACACACTCCCACTCTTGGAAATCAGCTTTTTGTCTTAAAATCTACTGTCTTCTTTTGGGCACCGAAGTGGTACATGAAACATACTGACCCAATCAGAAAATGGAGATCTTGCTTGTTCCTACCACTTGGAAGGGACAATATTTCTGCTCAAGATCTTTCATACTGGATCCATTGGGTTATCCATTCATCTTACAAAGAATGAACTTAAAATCAGATGAATTTCTTATCCACACTGGCTCATGAAGTTAGGACCATCACCATTAGTATAGCATTTGTGTAAACCCGTTTCCACTCGACACCATTGAAGCCATGGGATAGAGGTCTCATATGGCATTCTCTAGCTTCCAATCTCTGAGACCTTTCATCCTAAAAGCTAAATTTAACATTGTGAGAGCTATAACTGCAGTGCAACAGGCCACCTTCCCAGGTCACTCTGCAGCTCATAATAATACAGGTTATTCTATTTCTGCTGGATTGCAGGAGTGACATGTTTTAAAATTAACCATAGCCATTAGTAGTATAGTGGGGGTAAATAGGTACCAGGTGGGGCACTATAGGTACCAACGGGAAATTAACATGCGTGGGGCACTTGGGGTACTGGGTATGGGAAAGGAACATGCGTGGGGCGATCTGGGTGCCTGGGTACCAGGTGGGGCGATCTGGGTACTGGGTACCAGGTGGGGCGATCTGGGTACCAACGGGAATGGAACAGGCGAGGGTACTTGGGGTACCAACGGGAATTGGAGAGGGATAGAAATGACACATACACCTAACACACAAATATTGGAGTAGGCAATAATGGATTATAATCTTTTCTAGAGATGTGGGTGGCCCTGAAAATGGCCGTTGGAGTTTTTAATTCTTTCTCCAACATGTGGTCAGGAAGCCTAGGATCTTCTTCTTCTTCTTCTTCTTCTTCTTCTTCTTCTTCTTCTTCTTCTTCTCAGGGAGCCAATCAGGATGACCCAATCGACTGAACTTCTCCTGGACCTTCATCCAGTGGACATTCAGGCGATGGAAGTCCCTTTCTCTCAGGGTCTGTTTTTTCTTCATTCTGTCTTCACCCCAAGCCTTTTTAATGGTGACCACCTCCTTCTCCATGACTTCTCTCACGAGTATCTGGGCCGTGAGAAGGGCAGTCGCTTCTCTTCTGACGCTACTGGGGGGTGGATACAACCACAAATCTTCTTGTACTTGGTGTAAAAAGTACTCCACCCCTTCCAGCTAGTCCAAGGCTTTCTTGAGTAAGCCCACTCGACATAATGAAAATACCGAGGAGGTCTTTTGGGCTTCTTCCACCATTACTTCATTCACAAGACTCCTCGCTTTCTTCATGGCTGACACTTGACTGGTGACATACGGCAGAGTGATTGGGTAACGCCAACAACACTCTATCCTTTCGAGTAGGGAATCCACTCCCACCATCACATCCCAGGCTTCCTGCAGATTCTCTACTGTGGTCATTCTGGTCTTCTTTTCAGTTGACTATGAATGGTGCAACGTTCGTTTCTTGAATTAGAGTCGCTTTCGCCCATTCGGGCATGTACGACTATGTACCCCCACAGCGTGCGAAGCACGCATAGGGGAGTTAGTTGTGTGATTTAACACACTATAATTAGTCAGGTGTGTTAACAGTTCGCAACACACCTGACACTTTACTGAGTACACCCCTCCAGCGTAGCATGGTTCCCCACAATTAAGGGGGTTAAATTGAATGCGCGCTATTGGAGAGTGTGTACATTTAACACACCCCACCATCAATGCATGGTTTCCCCACAAACGAGGGTTCATTGAAGGCATGATATTTTGAGGTGTGTTTATACCTGTACATAGGACTAGAACCACAATGTTTACAGGTATATATGTGCGCGTCATAGCGCACGTTGTTGATTGAATTGCTTCAAGGTCTCAGTCAGGAGTGGCAGGCGGCACGGACTAGGCAAGCGAAGGCGCGAAGTGTGACGGAAAACCCTTTAACGCCAGGAACGTACATGATCAAATTCTGCCCAGTTAGTTAAGTCGGGCTGTCCCTATTACCAATTGTGTGTTAGCCACATGTTGTAATTACGGTCAGATTTTCACAGTTTAATAAATTTCCTATTATCCTATCAATTTTGAAATTTCGTGTGCATAGTGTACATACATATTCCGAAAAAATCTAATAAATGAATTTGGGTTAAAGTAACCTTCTCAATTATGTGGTCTTAATCAGATATGTTCAAGTTATAATTTGATTCGGCAGATAATAAATCATATTTGTGTTGAAATTTAGTTATATTTCGAAAAGGTTTTCAAGCCAAGGTGAAAACCTGGAGGCATTGAAAGAATTCCTTAGCCCTTAAAAGGGCTGGGTATTACCCCTAGCATCGGCATGGCTCCCTGCAGTTGTCCAGGCACCTGTAATCTCTTTGGTGGTCGATTTCTGCTACCTGGGTCAATGATGTGATAAAGGGCTTTGTCATCCATCCAATCCTTGCAGTTTAAGGGGAGGGCGTCAATCCGGTGGTATGCGATCAAGAAATTGCAGATTAGCGCTGATAGCTGTGCCGTAGTTTCACTGTATTTCGGTCCCATGCCCCTGATATTTGCTATAGCTTTTTTAATGCGTGTTCTCGAGCTTTTTTCCCCTCCACTGTTTTCCGTCAACAATATTACCCTATGGTCCTCGATGAAGTTTACGGCTTTGTCTTTTTCCTCCCATATATCTTCACCAGTTCCGGTGTGCAAGGCCATACGATAGACGTATTGCCACGCTTGTTGGTGTGGGGTGCCGGTTAGGACTATATTGCCCCCTTCTAACGGCGATATGGAAGTGGACAGTTTTGGTGGTGGTGGTGGTGGTGACGAAGCTTTCTTCTTCCCTGCCGATGCTGTCTTCCTTGTCCCCATTTTCTTCTCCTCCTTCTTCTCCTCCTCTAGTTTTTTCCTTGGAGACTCTGTCCCCTGTAACCCAGCTACAGATGGTGTAGATATTGCCGCTGGAGGAGTAGGTGGCGGTGGCGTAGTTGGTTGCGCTGCTGGTTTTGGCGGCGATGTCGCTGCTGTAGTAGTTGGCGGCGGCGGAGGTGTTGTTGGTCTTGGCGACAATGGCGCTGCTGGTTTGGGGACCATGTCAGGACCGCTCGGCTTCGGCTTAGGGGGAGTTCGTCGCTCCCACTGCTTAGTCCAGGCCGTCCCCTCAATGGCCCTCCTCGTCTCCAATCCCTTGGGTTTCTTTCTACCTCATTTCTTTTTTCTTCCCATATCAGGAGAAGAGTGGTTCTCTTCTCCTGGGCTCTTAAGCTCCACCCTGAAGCCAGTGTAAGGCCGAGGCCCTTCAAGGCATTCAGGGCGAAATCAGGAATTATTTGCTCCATGACTAGCTCTATTTCGCTGTGTATGCTCCTGCTCTGTTAACTGTCGAATTGATGCTGTGACTGAACTGGCCAACGCACCGCTTTATATGCTGGAAGCGCGGACGCGATGGAAAACATGTCTCAGATTGATAGTGAGAAATGGGACAGAGTCGGTGACCTCAGATCGATAGAAAGAGATAGAGCATATTCATTTCATTTTTTTCAAATCAAATAAACAACACAACACCATTTTGTTCAAAAATCAACATTTTTTAATACATAATAAGAAGAAGCTTCTCTAACATAAAAATCCAAGAACCAACAAGATTAAACATGAACGTATTTACAGGGTTGACAACGTTGGGAAGGCAAACTGAACTTCCACTGTTCTACATCATTCTGTTCTCGATGCACACTACCTTTCTGAGCTAAAGACAAGAGATAACTATAATGTTCACAAAACCATCTTTCTACTTTAGCATAGTTTCTATCATACTCCCTATCAAAACAAGTCACTAAATGTTCTAAGGAATATCCGAGACTGCGTTGATGAAGAAAATGTACACAATATTGTCCACACACTACAGAATCGGATCCTTGTAATCTGGCATTATTGAATCGAGTGGAGACTGCATTTCTTCTCATAAAGTCAATGATGTCGTCTTCCAAATGAGGTAATCCATAAGAATCAAAATATTCCACACTGTGACCGTTGGGAAAGTACACGGCCACCCAATGGGTTCCTGGTCGATCACTGTCGTCGGTATTGATGACATAGGCATGAATGTCTTTAGGTTTGCGATGGGAAAGTTCATCTTTAGCACATACCACAGGATTCCAAGAAGAAGTGTACGAACTGCGAGTCAACAGGTAATGAAGTTCCCAGGTATCCATTTCTTTTTTTTTCTTGGTTCACAGGTATCGATAAGTCCTCAATTCACACTTGACTTTATGCTTGAATTGGTCTCTCAAAGTAAGTCGATGAATCACGGTCAGTCTCTATACTCTGTTGCAAGTGAGCTTCGATGCGTCGGATCTCCAGAGGAGTGAGTGGAGGTGAAGAAGAATCCTGCAAGTCTTTATGCCATTTTCTCAACACCTTTTCTTCCGAGATTAGAGACCATGCCTCCTCCAAATATTCGTCCATTTTTTCTTCTGCACTCATCATCAAACATTTGTCGTGTTGTTTCTTGCTCGGATGATTGACTTGACATCCATGACAATGTTCTATAGACAGATCTGTAATTTTGGCACCCAATAACGTAGCAAAACAGGAAGAACACTAAACGTTGTTCTTGTTCTGGACATCTTGACGGCATACATGGGATAAATCCAGCAAACTTGGGAACACTATTTTTCTCTTCTTCTTCTTTTTTTGGTTCTGGATGAATAACATCGTCATCACTGGTGGATGGTGACTGCTGTGGTCAAAAAATCCCTCATCTTCTTCTATCTCCATAGGTTCTTCGTGTTGCATCTTTTTTTCTTCTAATAGTCTAGAATCACTTCTCTCAAACTGTTGATTTCTAGAGTATTATCAAATTCTGCATACAAGATGACGTTCACAGTGTTCACAAGAGCTATGGAAAACTGAAGTTCCTCACGAAGTTGGCTTGATTTTATAGAGTGGAAATGTCCTTCGTCGCTGCCTTTGTCAGGAGTGAAATCAAATCCCCACAAAGCATATCCTCCTGCATAATACTCGTACGAAATGCCGTGGCTGCTATTGGTGCCTAACTGTCCTGTGGCTTCAAACAGAGTCAAGTAAGATCGCAAGTAATTTCTCTGGGCAAAGTTAGGTTCAAAAGGTCTGGTACACAACGTCTGGCCATCTCGACTGACTGCTATCTTGGATACATTGAAGTGTTGAAACTCAAACGGATTTTGATCGATGGCTCCGTTGAGGGCTGCATTACTGACGATACCAATCAGCAAACGTTTGGGGGAGCTGTCCTTGGAAAACGTGATCTTGTCGTTTCAAGTTTTGTAACACAGAATCCCACAAATTGGTAATGAATCCTGCAGCTTTCTCGGGAGGCACTTCAGACTTGAAGTCTTTAAAGTGGACGGTGTAAGTGTAAGCCGTAGTTCTAAATTTTCTCTAGAGGTCAATGTTTGCGTCTCTCGAATGCGATAGTAATTTTGGGGAGCCACGGAAGGATTTTCTTGGTGAGGGGTGGTGGATTCTTTGGATTTGGTAGAGGGTATGGTTTCAGGCTCACTCATCTCCTATTCGAAATCCTTAGCATGGACTTGAGCTAGCACTTCAACGAGCGGTGTTTGAGGCGGTACGGAAAGTCTCCGTCGTGGCCTCTTCGTTTCTTCTTCCTCTTCTTCTGTTTTCTCATGAATTGGGCGTGATCTGTTCATCTTGATGTCTTACTTGAATCTGATTCAGTTTAACACAGGGTCTCTCCCTATATATAGAGAGACCTTTCTACCCTCAGAATAACTATTCGTTATTCAACTTTCAAACAGTGAAGATGGAAGAGAAGTCAGAAAAGCTTGCCCTTCTAGTCAGAGATTTAGCACAACAGACGTCTGTTGCTATCAGAACTTTACAGAGAGTCCTTGGAAAGTATACCAGTAAGACAAAGGACTACTCCTCCATCGCCTCTCGAGATAAAAGTCAAGATACTTGCTATATCTGCCAAGAGAAAGGACACTGGGCTCCAGAATGTCCACAACGTCAAAAAAACCAAGGAAAAGAAAAGAGAGACAAAGGGAAAGATACTTGTTATCATTGTCTAGAAAAAGTTCATTGGTCTTCAGAGTGTCCTAAGAAACGAGAAAACCCACAAGAGAGGGAGGAAGCCGAGGGATCTTCAGCCCCAGAAGAAGAAGAACTCATTTCCGTCGTAAAGAAAGGCAAGAAAGCTAGACGACTGGAAGACAGTGAAGAAGAAGAAAAAGAACCCTTGATCCCTGTGAAGAAATTCAAGAACAAGAGAGACAGGCAGTGAACGATGAACTTTGAGTGTTGTGTTATGAAATGTTCATTGTGATTTTTTTAAAAAAGAGAATATACCAGAATGGAAAAAAAGTAAGTGTCTTTTGTTTTTTTTTTGTTTTTTTAAGAGCATGGACGCACGCACGCAGGCACGCACTCTTACACAAACCAAGGATGGGATTTACAGTTTTACTTGATTTTGGCAAATTGGATTATGATCTTTTCTGGAAAAGTGGGTGGCCCTGAATGGGACAGTTGGGGTGTTTGTTTAAAAAACAAACTTATGGACTGGACATGATCACCTTCAACTGTCTCAATCCCTTTCTACGGCCAAGTCCTATTCCTCCTCCGCCTCCTCCTGCTGCTTTGGTGGTAGTAGTAATGAATGGTGGTGGTGGTGGTGGTGGTAGAATCTCAGTAGTAGTGAATGGTTTAGAATGTTTCGCTCGTGAGGGTCTCTTTCTCTTGGGTTGTGTTAAAGAAATCTGATACATGTTTCTCAGATGCTTTAACTCCGCTAAAATGTCTTGTAACAAACTCACCGTTTTGTTTTCCTCACTCCCTTCCTTCTGTCCTTCACACTTCTCCTCTTCTAACTTTCTTTTTTCTTCTTCTTGCTTTCTTCTTTCCTCTTCTTGCTGAAGAAAAACTTCTTCGGCTTTGCTCTGACGCTGTATAAAATTTTCCAATTCTTCTTTTTGCCTCTTTTTAAAATCGTCGATGACAGGCAAAGAGGGTAGTGGTACCGCAGTCGTTGTTTCAGGCAAAACTTCTTGAGAGGATGACAGAAAATCCACAAAATCTAAATTAAAATCTTCCGGTTGAAAGTTCACCACTGCATTCGCTGCTGTCGTCGTACTCTCACTCCGAACATAAGAACTTTCCGTCGTCACAGGCTCACCCCTATACATGGTCTTCGTAGTATCCGTCATACTTATGCCGCCCAAGGTAAAACCCTATTAACGCTGTGATGCTTTTATACTAAAGATGACGTCACACCCCCGCTCTCTTCCGATTGGAAGAAAACCCTACCCTGTTGTAATGCGCTTTTGGATTGGTAGTTCATTTCGATCCGTTTCGATCCGCTCTTAGGCTATATATACCACCGCTTGTGTCATAGAGCTTCACCGGTTCTCAAGACTATAAGATGTATACCTCAGTGGAATCTTCTAACATCGTATCGGGAATGGTATTCAACCCAGACTTAGCGATGTACGTCAAAGCATCATGGGCGATTACCAAGATGACCGATACAGCGATATGGAAAAGAAGAATCTATATCGAAAGACAAGGCTGTCTGAAGCGAGTCCTTCTCTACGGACCTGAAGTCCGTCGAAGCTTAAGAAGTAGAAAGCCCTCCATGAGATGTCCACTGTGTTAACTTGGTTCACACCACTCCAACGGCTCTTTTCAGGGCCAGCCATCCCTCTAGAAAAGATTATAATCCAAAAATTGCCTGCTCCAATCTTTGTGTGTTAGGTGTATGTGTCACTTCTATCCCTCTCCAATTACTTCTATCCCGCCCTGTTCCTTTTCTCCCGTTACTACCCAGATCGCCCCACCTGGTACCCAGTTACCCAGATCGCCCCACACATGTTCCTTTCCCATATCCAGTACCACAAGTGCCCCCCGCATGTTAATTTCCCGTTGGTACCTATAGTGCCCCACCTGGTACCTATTTACCCCCACTATACGACTGACATTCTTTGTTCTGAAGTAACCCTAACCTGTGCCTCACACAAGACTTGAAGCTTCTTCACATATCAGAAGATCGGAGTCAGGGCCATCTCCATGTTAAGAGCATATAACTTCCTTCAGCTCTTACATTTTCTGGCAATGTATTATGATCTGGTAATGTATTTGAAGAAAAAAAATTTAAGAGTAAAATACATTTCTTCAATAATACTTATCCAATCATAATATGGCCATTCCTGCAAGAATGTGCACTTTTGCATCAGTAGTAACTAGCTAATGATGGTATTTTTTCCCTAATTCTTCAATCCAAGCAAAGACCACTCTTACTAGACTTGTCTCAGCAAGCAGAAGATGTTTTAGCACTCTTATTGCTAAAACAAGTCAAAAGATGTGGTTAAAGTTTTTTTTTAGCTTGATAGGGTTGGATTTGTGAGGTAGTGCGAGTTTTCCAAACGTATTATGATTGAGAAAGTATTAACAAAGAAACAGTTTAGTCCAAAACTGGTTTTTGGTAAATTACAAGTATGTTCAAAAAAAATTAATCAGAGTTAATGAAACTTCTATGATGTTAGTAGTATAGTGAGCCTGGATAGGTACAAATGAGGCAGTATGGGTACAAACGGGAAATGAACATGGAGGAGGCACTTGGGGTACAAACGGGAAAGGAACATGGAGGAGGCACTTGGGGTACAAACGGGAAAGGAACATGGAGGAGGCACTTGGGGTACAAACGGGAAATGAACATGGAGGAGGCACTTGGGGTACAAACGGGAAATGAACATGGAGGAGGCACTTGGGGTACAAACGGGAAAGGAACATGGAGGAGGCAGTTGGGGTACAAACGGGAAATAAACATGGAGGGAGGCACTTTAGCCTCAAAAGTGTTTATGGGGTCAAAAGTGTTTATAGGGTCAAAAGTGTGAATGGGGACAGCAGTATTTTAGAGGGACAGAAGTGACACATACACCTAACACACAAACAGACAAACACAGAAACATAGACAAACATAGAAACACTATTGGAAATGTGGAATTAGTTCTTTTCTAAGAAAGGTGGGTGGCCCTGAAAAGGGCCGTTGGAGTGGTGTGAACCAAGCTAACACATATGGCATCTCATGGAGGATCTAATTCTCCTTAAGCTTCGACGTACTTCAGGTCCGTAAATCAATACCCGCTTCAGACACTCTTGTCTCTCCACATAGATGTGTCTCTTCCAAAGAGCTGTAGCTGTTATCTTCGTGATAGCCCATGAAGCTTTCACGTACATCGGGTAGTCCGGGTTGAACAGCATGCCCGATACGATCGATGATGACTCTACACTTGAGGTCATAGTGACACTACATGTAAACCTATGGTCCAGGAATTTATAGTCTCAAACGGGATTGGTAACGTTAAAATGTTTAGATACAATCCAAAACACCACATATACTATCCAGCAGTCTCTTTTTGATTACAACACACCCCCTACAGTCCAGCACCCACTTTTTGATTACTATCCAAACAAACCCCCATACAACAAATCACCCTCCTTTTTTATGACAATTAAAACATACACCCCGACACTCCAACAAAAAGGGTAGGATTGTTTATTGGACACACTACAATACCCTCACACAAACATACCACACAATCATGCACAAGTAGGCAAGGATAGGATTGTTTATGGACACACTGCTATACCCTCACACAAACATACCACACAATCACGCACAAATAGACAAGTGTGGGAGTGCTTATAGACACACTACTATACCCTGACAATACTATACAATCACGCACAAGTAGGCAAGGGTAGGTCTGCTTATTGACACACTACTAAATCCTTACATACAAACATACTATACAATCACGCACAAGTAGACAAGGGTAGGTGTACTTATTGGCACACTACTATACCCTCACACAAACATACTATCACAAGAGAAGGGGTTTTAAGTTTTAGTGTACAACATAGACAAAGACATACACAAACATAAAAATATTGGCAATGATTCAAGGTTGACAACGTTAAACCGTAAGACTAGAGCTCCAATCATTTAGTACAGTGTAATTTTACCATCAATGGACACTACTTTTCTGAGCTAACGAAAATAGATAACCATAATGTTCACAAAACCACTTTTCTATTGACCTTTATCCTGACTCGTGGACTAGTTTGACCTTCTACTATGAGCATAGTGCACAGAAAGTAGCATCACTTGAACATTCTTATACAATAACAAAGATAAACATTAATTTCAACACATTTTCTTACTAAAAGCCAGTAGTGGCTAAAGTTTTCTCCCCTGCATACACGCCGTTTCGTACTGATTGACCTAGCCATGCGAACAACGTCTTTAGCTACTGTGAGCATAGTGTACACAATAAAATATTGTCAAATGAACGCAGTAATAATTTCCCAAAACCTATGGTTTTCCTCAAACAGAGAGAAGGTTACCTTTTCTATGAGTTTCTGAAGACAAGGGTAAATTCTGTGATTGAAATGTTCATTGGCAAACATTTTTTCATTCATCAGTTTTAAAAAAGTAGTGTAATATTTCTTGTCGAATGACTGCAGTAGCATTTGCTGTATGTCTCCCAAATATTTAAGATATGTTATGTTTTGCTGCACACGCCTTGCGGCTACAAACAATATGAACGAGTTTTTCTGAACTATACTGCACGACGTCAGAGGTGCAGTATAGCTCAGAAAAAACGAGTTCATATTTTCATATACAAATTGTGTAACCTTTTTATTATATACTCATTTTGCTTTCCTACCTAAGGCTGAATAATAAAAAGAACACACTACAAGAAAGAAAGTAACTGAATTTCTGCTATATTCCAAAGTAAATACACAACCGTATTAAACAAATACACAGTAACAATATTCATGCGCACATGGCACCGCCCAGTGACCTTTCAACTTGGTAGAATACCGCGCGCTCAGTCATTCGTTTGAAAAAGATATCTCATTTTGGTATACTTAGAATTGAAATTTTGAGTCATATTGTGAATGATTGCGCCTTGGAACAACTTTCCCAGTTGATCTGGAATGGAGGAATTTTGTTTTTCTGTCGATCCAACTAAATTCTGCTTTTATAGTTGTGGTGGATTTGCGTTATTAGCTGGGTCGATTACGTACGATGTACATGTAGCTAGAGGGACTGGCCTCGACAGCAAGCTACACATGTGTTACTGTCCTGCCATTGATAGTTTGGAATCATAAGGTGGACAAAATATGAAATTCTTTTAATTGAAATTCTCAAGAAGATGCAGGATTAAATATTTTTGTTAGGGAATATCAAATTGACTTCGTTTTGGTGTGCAGTAAATTCTCCTTTTGGAATGTGATTTCTGTTGGAAATGTAGTCTAGATTGCAGTGCAATTTCGCGCCGTGGATCAGAAAGTACATTTTGAAGAAATTCAAGATGCAGAAAAGTAAGTACATTTATTGTCATTCTTATGTCCAGCTATAGATGACATATTTATATGTACTGTCACTTGCATGATCTTTATTGGATGGACCCCAGCTACATGACCTATATGACTTTTACTATAAATCGAAACATTTTCTCAAATAATTAAAACAGGCAAAATTGCAAAGCGACAGGGGGGTGAGAGCCCATTTCGTCAGCGGAAAATAAGGCTTCTTCGTTATCGTGGCTTATTGGCTCCAAGGCACTTGCTTTTATACCAAAATCCGCCTTCTTTAGTTGTATTTTTTCGAATTTAGTGCTTGGACTTGTAAAATAGGCGGTCTCTGAGAGAAACGGAATATCATTTGGTCTTAAGATGACTTTTTATGCTATTTTTTTCTGACTCTAGAGAAAACGATTCATAGTCTGAACTATAGGCTAAATAAGTGTTTAAATTATCAGAATGATATTTTCAATACTGCATTTCTCACGTTTGTTGTCATAAAGCCACCGCTGGACATCGTGAAATATCACGTTCAGTCACTTGCTTGGTTGAAAGTTTCTTTTGTGACTCAATGAATTCATCCACATTGTCAGGTTTATCATCTGTACTCTCAAACAGCTTGCTTCGTTCATCCACAGACAAATCTAATAAAGCAAAAGCTCCGGTGTCTGCTACATTTGCGTACATTATTTGTTTACAATAAAAAGTATTTCCTAACACGCGATACTATTTTTTGACACACGTGTCGTGCAGTATGAAGCCGTGCAGTATGGAGAAATACTGCACGATTCTGACAATGCAAAGTTAATGGAGAAAAAAATGAGTATATAATAAGATGGGTTATAGAGTGCAGAATTGGACGGGTCATATTTGAGTCATTCTTAAACCGTAAAGCTGTGTGCTTGTTTTTTGGTTTCCTTCGGAAAACGTAGATGTAGAAAAAAAATTCATGACACATTGCAGTGCCAAAATAAGGCAAAGCTAAGATAGCTGGCATGCACGAGCACAACTTAACTCAAGATTTTATATAATCCAACGATTTACCTATGGAAGAAAACATCGTTCTACAATTGTTAGGGGTGTAAGGTTTTGAAAAAATTACAAAACTAACGTAACATTTCACGTAATCATTGCGACTACTGCCAACATTTTTGGAGAGACATCTTACAACGGAACAGATACCATTATCATTTCAATTGAAATCATTTTATAAGAAACTTAGTGTGTGTTTGTGAAGCAAAGAGAATTGACATTACGACAGAGAGAGAGAGAGAGAGAGAGAGAGAGAGAGAGAGAGAGAGAGAGAGAGAGAGAGAGAGAATATTTTATTCTTACTTTTAAAAATAACACGACACTTACGTTTTTATAGTATATTTTCCTTAAGAAATGTTAAAAAACACATCCCAATTAAAAAATCACATCGATAGGAAAAAATCCTCTTTTTTTCGGTAAAATATCACAAGATTGAATTGGAGACATAGTCTACTAAAATCCTTCTTTTGAAAACGTAGATATAAAATTCTCACAAAATATTACATCCAAACATTCCGTGATGTATTTTGACTTAAGGCTGACACAATTTCCATTAATCACAAATTATACGATTGGGTTGTGCGTTAGCTTTTATTTGTAAAGAGACTAACGGTCAGGCACAGACAAAACACGTCTAATCTTCTCACTGTGTCAATAGCAACTGAGGGTTATTCAAAGCGAACGCGGTAAGAAAATATTTGTAGCCAATGAAATTACTTATAATGAGTGACGAAGTGTTTTGTTATTGATTCCAGACGGGCAGTGTGGCAAAATAATGCTTATGGTCTGGCTTTTTACGATTGCGGTGCAGACAGACTAGAGGGAATTTGCAATCATGTTAAGAATTCGTGTCCTGTAACATTTTATCTCGCCACGCTAAATACTGAACTCTAACATTATTGGCTCTGGTTTTGAAACTGAAAGAAATGTTGTCACCGAGTCATTTTGACATACACACACATGGGCAGAGAGAGAGAGAAGGCCTACACTATTTATGGGCCGTTTTTTTCAAACTAGTGAATTTGGAGGCTTGTATGAAGTTACGATTTCTGGTAAAGTTACAAGTTTGTGTGTTTGGAAAACGGCAAACATCGGATAGACATTTGTGTCGTGACACATGTAAAGTTGAGAGTCTGTGCAAGTTTCAAAATTAACGTCACATAGCTTTCTATTGCTCGTAAACATTTCCACTTTGGCAAATTTTAAGTAAAGCAAGCCATTATCACAAACATAGGTAGAGACAGGGGTATATATAGGGAGAGAGCATGTGTAAAACTCAATCAGATCCAAGTTGGACAAGATGAAACGATCACGCCATTTCAATGAGAAACAGAAGAAGAAGAAACGAAGACGCCACGACGGAGACTTTCCGTGCCGGCTCAAACACCGCTAGCTGTAGTACTAGCTCAAGTCCATGCTAGCGATTTCGAAGAGGAGATGAGTGAGCCTGAAACCACACCTTCTACCAAGCCAAGAGAATCTAGAACCCCTAAAAAAGTAAGTCCTTCCGTGGCTCCCGAAAAATACTATCGCATTCGAGAGACGCAAAAAATGACCTCTAGACAATTTATAAGCACGGCTTACACTTACACCGTCAACTTTAAAGACTTCAAGTCTGAAGTGCCTCCCGAGAAAGCTACAGGGTTCATTACCGATCTGTGGGATTCTTTGTTAGAGACCTTGAAACGACAATGCGGAGCCAAAAAGGACGATCGATTGAGACTTTCCGTCCATCACGACAGTTTGAAGTCTCCTGTCTGGATCGAGTTCAGCACCCCGGCAGAATTAACACCATCTAAAGTCATGGACAAAATCGAACACGTTCAACAATCCAACGAAGAGTTTACCATCACGGATGGAAAAGCCACACTTCACATGACTCACGTGTCACCTAGTCGAGGTAGCGGACAAAACAAGAAAGTGTTACTGGTGGACGACCTTCGCAGTATCAAACGCAGTGTCGTTCAAATCGACAATTCTCAGGACCAGATGTGCTTAGCCCGTGCCATCGTGGTGGGGCGAACGTATGCCGACAAGAACGTGACCGCAGAATGGAAAAGAGCATGGAATAGCATTCGACGATCGGCCAGACCCCAACAACGAAAAGAAGCAGAACTGTTACAACAAGCAGGTATTCCAAAAGTGACCGTGTGTGGCATGTCTCAAATGCAACAACTTCAAGACGTCTTGGCTGCTCGGTACACCTTGAAAGTACACCCTCAAGAAGTTCGCGGAGCTCTGCTGTTTCGAGGACCCGATTTCCCCGAGTGAAAATACATTCACGTGTATCATCATGAAGAACATCTCGATGCCATCACCAGTATCACAGTATATCTGGGATACTCTTACTATTGCGAGAAATGCGACAAAGGATTTTGTAGTCGGGACCAACACATTCATTGCGGAGAGAGATGTCGGGGCTGTTTAGCTTCCAAGTCATGCCTTCCTGAAAAACACGTGCATTGCTCGACGTGTCGACGAACCTTTGTCAGTCCTTCTTGTTACGAACAACATCGCAGGACACAAGCTCAACAGCAAAAAAAAGCTTATGACTTATTGAGATTGTGCTCCTTGTGTTGACATTTGATTCGAACCAACAACCTCAAGAAACACGTTTGTGCCGGAAAGAAAAGATGTCGCTTTTGCGACCAAATCGTGGACTTTGATCATCAATGTTACATGCAAAAGAGCGACAATACACTGGAGAAAGAATTAAAGGGTGATCAGAAGAAGAACAAGACACAAGTGAATTTCATCTTTTTTGACTTTGAATGCATGCAAGAGACGGGCATTCACATCCCTAATTTCTGCGTCGCTCATCGGGCTTGTGAGAAGTGCATACAAGAACCACGTTCACTGTCCTCATTGTAGTAGGATTCCAGGAGGACGTGAAAAAATATTTCGTGGCCCCAACACTCTGCCCGAGTTTGCTCAATGGATTTTAGACCCCATCGACGACACTTGGAGCGAAGAACGGAGCCAAACTCATCTACATGCAAGTGGGACAAGTACAATTCAAAGATTCCATGAGTTATTTGACCATGCCTTTAAGTCGAATGCCTAAAACATTTGGAATGACAGAAATGGCCAAAGGATATTTTCCCCACTCCTTCAATACAGAAGCCAATCAACACGTGGTGCTTCCGCATTTGCTTGACCCCGACGGAATGCACACCGAACACCGTGAAGCCTTCCACGCTTGGTACCACGCTCACGCTTCAGAACCGTTTGACTTTCAAGAAGAAATGTTAAAGTATAGCCGATCCGATGTGGACATTTTGCGCCGTTGCTGTGGAAAGTTTCGACAATTATTTCTACATCACTGAGAAGTCGATCCTTTAAAGGAAGCGTGCACCCTAGCCAAAGCCTGTACCTTAGTGTACACCAAAAAGTTCATGCCCGAGAACGAACTAGCCATCATAGACCCTTACACTCACCTCTCGGCCAGTCGTCAATACTCGGCGAAAGCTTTGCGTTGGTTGCATTATTTGTGCCAAAAGGAAGACAAATGGATACAACATGCCAGAAACGGAGGGGGAGAAAAGAAAGTGAGAAGTCTTTCTGTGGATGGTTGGGATTTAGAAAACCCTCAGACGGTGTTCGAATTTCAGGGATGCTTATTTCACGGATGCCCAACCTGTTTTCCTCAACGAGACATGAAAAGTCCTTTTTCATACTACACCATGGAAGAGTTATACGAACACGCCTACCAACGACGCCTGACGTTAGAAAGTCAAGGATACCATGTGGTAGAAATGTGGGAGCACGAGTACGATCGACGTTTTAAAACCGATCCTGAATTTAGACGCATTGCCGAAAGTTACGACGTGGTTGACATCGAGCCTTTGGATCCACGCCACAGTTTGTTTGGAGGACGAACCAATGCCACTTGCTTGCTGTACGACGTAGACGAATCAAGAGGAGAAGAAATCAAATACATCGACGTGTGTTCGTTGTATCCTTGGGTGTGTAAATACAAGCGATTCCCTACAGGACACCCCGAAATCCTGACGGAACACATTGACGTGGAAAACATTCGTCAATACGAAGGATTGATCAAATGCAAAGTCTTACCCCCGACCGACTTGTACCATCCTGTCTTACCCCATCATTGCCAAGGAAAACTGATGTTTCCTTTATGTCGTACGTGTGCGGAAGCATGCAACCAAGATCATCCATGTCACCACACGGAGGAAGAACGTGCTTTTACAGGGACATGGGTCAGCGCCGAATTGTTTCGGTCTCTGGATCGGGGATACCGCTTGTTGAAAGTATACGAAATTTGGCACTTTCTTATAACAGCACAATACCAAAAGGACGACGCCTCGAATCCAGGCATTTTCTCAGGCTACGTCAACGAATTTCTAAAACTGAAACAAGAAGCCAGCGGCTATCCATCTTGGTGTCGGACGCCAGAAGACCAAGTCCAATTCAAAGAACAGTTCCGTGCCGTCGAAGGCATCATTTTGGAAGACGTAGAAAAGAACGAAGGAAGAAGATCGTTTGCCAAAGTCATGTTGAATTGCTTGTGGGGAAAAATGGCACAACGTACGATCTTGTCCAAGACGGAATACTTGGCAGATCCCAGTCGCTACTTTCAACTGGTGGACGACAAAGGAAAACTAGTGAAACACGTGGAAATCATCCGTGAAGATTTGATCTTGGTCAATTACGAAGAAGAATCCAAGTTTGTACACCCCGACGAGTTTAGCAATGTGGTCATTGCAGCCTACGTGACAGCCCATGCTCGCTTGAATTGTACGACGAGGCTTTAGAAGTGTTGGGAGATCGTGTCCTGTACTTTGACACCGACAGTTGTATGTACATCCATCACCCTGGTTGCCCACACCCCACCATCGAAGGAGATCGCTTAGGAGCATGAACGGACAAGCACCCTCAAGAGACGATCCTCAGTTTTGCCGGCGGTGGCCCTAAAAATTATGGGTACCGATACCGAGAGAGACAAGGCCAACTTCACACCAAATGCAAAGTCAAAGGATTTACACTGAACTATCGAACCAGCCAAGTGGTGAACTTTGATGTCTTGAAAAATGCTTTGCAGTCTGGACAAGCTAAAGACTTTCGAGTGAAAACTTTAGAGCCCCGCAAAATCGTACGGTTACCAAATCATCAAATCGTCAGTCGCCCTTTTGAAAAAGTCTATCAAATTGTGTACCAGAAACGAGTACGACTTTCAGACCACACCACTTTGCCGTACGGACACGCCGATCTTAAGTATATAAAAGGGACAACTTCAAAGACCAACAATTCATTGCAAATACAGACGTCGACCTAGAAAGATGAATTTCACACAGATAAAAGCCGCATATCGAACATCATCTACCTTTGTCTCCACAACACCGTCAGAGCAAAGTTCGTCCAAGAAGGAAAATGATTCAGTAGTCCCTAAAGATTATTATCACATTCGAGAGACTAACAAAGTGACTTCCAGAAAATTTAGAACCACCGCTTATACGTACACAGTGAAATTTAAAGACCTCACGTCTGAAGTTCCAGTACAGAAAGCAGCAGGTTTCATTACGGACTTATTTGATTCATTGTTAGAGGAAGTGAAAGGACAGTGCCAAGTCAAGGATCAAGATCGTTTGAGTCTATCAATGTCTCACAACAGTTTGAAATCTCCTGTGTGGCTTGGGTTTAGTACACCGGCAGAATGAACTTCTTCCAAACTCTTGGACAAAATTCAAGACGCTCAATCAATGAGAAGAATTTGACATCACCGATGGAAAAGTGACTATTCACATGACACAGGTTTCACCTCCAAGTGAAGAAGACAGCCATTGCACTTGATCTACTCTTCATGCTTACCAAGAAGTGGGTATATCATGTTGGATACACCGACAGATTTGCGACTGAAAAGATGTACTTGACTGGAAAAGTCTTGGATTAAACGCTTGGACACAAGAGGTAGCTGACCATGCCAAAACATCGCGTGTGACGGATGAAAGAAAGACAAAGAAAGAAAAACATGAACTTTGTGGGGTTTCTGTTTTTGTTTTTTAATGGACATTGATCGCAGCATAAAAGAAAATGCATGATTTTGTTTTCATGACATGACAATATGTTGCATCATAAACTTTATTTTTTTAAATATGAATTGGTTGCAGCATGAAAGAAAACGTGCTATGTTCATGACATGTAAATACGCTTTTGTTATGGTGAAACTTTTTGAAAAACATTAAACGTGTATGAAACGTATAAAATGTCTTGTGTCTTTCGTGTTCTTCTCAAAATTCTCCCTACCTCAGTCATGGCTGTATCTTCCTCCTCTTCTGCCTCTTCTTCTGTGGTCAAAGTGATTGACGAAAAGTTGGGAAGCTTTGTATCTGGGCCATCCTTTTAACATGTTGATTATTGGACCCAGTGGTTCAGGCAAAACCGAATATGTCAAACGTTTGATCGAACACAAATCTCATTTGTTTGATCGTCCTCATCAACGTATCGTGTGGTGTTACAAAGAGTGGCAATCGTATTACACTTTACTTCGTGAAAGTCAAGGAGAAGCCATTTTGTTTGTCGAAGGCATTCCTCGCAAAGACGATGGGATCGTGTCTGACTTGAGTCAAACACATCTGGTCATCTTCGACGACATGTTAGGAGAAGACGAAGAAGAAATTAAACTTTGGTTTACACAAAAAGGACATCATCATAATGCCAGTATCATTTACATTACTCAAAATTTATTTCAACAAAGTAAAGCCCATCGTACCATTAGTCTCAACGCCCATTACATGGTCTTGTTTAAAAGCCCCAGAGACAAATCAGAAGTGCAAGTGTTAGCCAAACAGTTAGTCACTCCTTGGCTAAATTATGCCACTCAAACACCTCATGCGTATTTACTCATCGATTTAAAACCCACCACTCCCAATTATTTGAGATTTCGTACCCAATTGTTTCACCATTGGTGTCAAGAAAAAGGTCCCGTCCTTTACACGTCCCCTTCAGCCACTCTCTGAAAGAAAAAAAGCATAAAAACATCCACCACGTCATTTCTTTCTCACAGTCTTCGAGATGACTTCCTTTCCATCTTATCCTCCTGCCAAATTGATTCGTGCCCTGTATGGCATCAGTCGCGAAAAAAATGCACAAGTCCGTGCCCATTTGTTAGAAGCTAGTCTCAAAATTTTAATTTTAAATTTTTCATTTTCATTTCCAAATTAACTTTTTTTCAATTTCATTGAAATGATAATGGTATCTGTTCCGTTGTAAGATGTCTCTCCAAAAATGTTGCCAGTAGTCACAATGATTACGTGAAATGTTACGTTAGTTTTGTAATTTTTTCAAAACCTTACACCCCTAACAATTGTAGA
Source organism: Margaritifera margaritifera (assembly GCA_029931535.1). Classification (NCBI taxonomy): domain Eukaryota; kingdom Metazoa; phylum Mollusca; class Bivalvia; order Unionida; family Margaritiferidae; genus Margaritifera; species Margaritifera margaritifera. The sequence continues at coordinate 3,663,601 of JAQPZY010001552.1, forward strand.
ACGATGTTTTCTTCCATAGGTAAATCGTTGGATTATATAAAATCTTGAGTTAAGTTGTGCTCGTGCATGCCAGGTATCTTAGCTTTGTCTTATTTTGGCACTGCAATGTGTCATGAATTTTTTTTCTAGATCTACCGTTTTCCGAAGGAAACCAAAAAACAAGCACACAGCTTTACGGTTTAAGAATGACTCAAATATGACCCGTCCAATTCTGCACTCTATAACCCATCCTATTCTACACTCTCATTCTTGAGCCAAAACATGCGTTAAGTAAAACAGTAACAATGTATGCCCTGTTTTCAGTCAGTCCATTTCAGACTGTCGATAAAACAAGATGTGTTTTTACTGTTCTCCCCTCTACAGTTTTGGGAAATGTTGTAACATTGTTTGTAGCTGCAAGGCGTGTGCAGCAAAACATAACATATCTTAAATATTTGGGAGACATACAGCAAATGCTACTGCAGTCATTCGACAAGAAATATTACACTACTTTTTTAAAACTGATGAATGAAAAAAATGTTGCCAATGAACATTTCAATCACAGAATTTACCCTTGTCTTCAGAAACTCATAGAAAAGGTAACCTTCTCTCTGTTTGAGGAAAACCATAGGTTTTGGGAAATTATTACTGCGTTCATTTGACAATATTTTATTGTGTACACTATGCTCACAGTAGCTAAAGACGTTGTTCACATGGCTAGGTCAATCAGTACGAAACGGCGTGTATGCAGGGCAGAAAACTTTAGCCACTACTGGCTTTTAGTAAGAAAATGTGTTGAAATTAATGTTTATCTTTTTTATTGTATAAGAATGTTCAAGTGATGCTACTTTCTGTGCACTATGCTCATAGTAGAAGGTCAAACTAGTCCACGAGTCAGGATAAAGGTCAATAGAAAAGTGGTTTTGTGAACATTACGGTTATCTATTTTCGTTAGCTCAGAAAAGTAGTGTCCATTGATGGTAAAATTACACTGTACTAAATGATTGGAGCTCTAGTCTTACGGTACAACGTTGTCAACCTTGAATCATTGCCAATATTTTTATGTTTGTGTATGTCTTTGTCTATGTTGTACACTAAAACTTAAAACCCCTTCTCTTGTGATAGTATGTTTGTGTGAGGGTATAGTAGTGTGCCAATAAGTACACCTACCCTTGCCTACTTGTGCGTGATTGTATAGTATGTTTGTATGTAAGGATTTAGTAGTGTGTCAATAAGCAGACCTACCCTTGCCTACTTGTGCGCGATTGTATAGTATTGTCAGGGTATAGTAGTGCGTCTATAAGCACTCCCACACTTGTCTATTTGTGCGTGATTGTGTGGTATGTTTGTGTGAGGGTATAGCAGTGTGTCCATAAACAATCCTATCCTTGCCTACTTGTGCGTGATTGTGTGGTATGTAGTGTGTCCAGTAAACAATCCTACCCTTTTTGTTGGAGTGTAGGGGCGTATGTTTTAATTGTCATAAAAAAGGAGGGTGATGGGTTGTATGGAGGTTTGTTTGGATAGTAATCAAAAAGTGGGTGCTGGACTGTAGGGGGTGTGTTGTAATCAAAAAGAGACTGCTGGATAGTATATGTGGTGTTTTGGATTGTATCTAAACATTTTAACATTACCAATCCTGTTTGAGACTATAAATTCCGAGACCATAGGTTTACATGTAGTGTCACTATGACCTCAAGTGTAGAGTCATCATCGATCGTATCGGGCATTCTGTTCAACCCGGACTACTAGATGTACATGAAAGCTTCATGGGCTATCATGAAGATAACAGCTACAGCTCTTTGGAAGAGACACATCTATGCAGAGAGACAAGGGTGTCTGAAGCGGGTATTGATTTATGGACCTGAAGTACGTCGAAGCTTAAGGAGAAGAAGACCCTCCATGAGATGCCATATGTGTTATCTTGGTTCACACCACTCCAACAGCCCTTTTCAGGGCCACCCACCTTTCTTAGAAAAGAACTAATTCCACATTGCCAATAGTGTTTATATGTTTGTCTGTTTGTGTGTTAGGTGTATGTGTCACTTCTGTCCCTCTAAAATACTGCTGTCCCCATTCACACTTTTGACCTATAAACACTTTTGACCCCATAAACACTTTTGAGGCTAAAGTGCCTCCCTCCATGTTTATTTCCCATTTGTACCCCAAATGCTTCCTCCATGTTCCTTTCCCGTTTGTACCCCAAGTGCCTCCTCCATGTTCATTTCCCGTTTGTACTCATACTGCCTCCTTTGTACTTATCCAGGCTCACTATACTAATGATGTGGGATTTTATAATCACTGCAATTGTGTTCTTATCTATTTAGACATTCATTAAATATAAAAAAGTAATTGGCATTTGAAATTGCAAATTACTTTTCTAGTCTATTTCTTCAGAGAGATAGTCTTAGCTAAAACCTTGGATTCTGGCTTTTTGACAGGAGCTCCTGTATTTGACAGAGGATTACTCCCGACATAATGTTTCCCTTCTAAATGAAGATACACCTTGTTCTGATCATCTTTGTAAGATCAACGTGTTCACAGCATTATCTCTATTGTTTTTGTCATAAAATGATATTCTCTACCATTGTTGTGATTCCTACAGTTACCATTCAATATAACCTGATAATAGGAAAAGAATACAAACGAAATATTGTTCCTTCCCTTTTAAAGAAATAATAAGAAATGTTTTTGTCTCCATTTTGGTCTCGACTATGGTAGCATATTGTGAGAAATAGTTATCACTTATCCAGCAGTGATGACAGTGTCATCAAAAGTTAAGTTTCCAAGTTCAAGTTTTTGCAGGTTAGACACTGGTAATTACATCTTAGCACAATTCACAGGCAAGATATGTTCCACAGAACCCTTGTCTTACATGTCTGTGTGACAATGCCTTAACCTAAGTCTTGTTTATTTTTATTTTTCTTTCCTTCTGTTTTTTTTTTTTGCAGGTAGATTTAAAGAGTTTTCAGTTGTGCCCATGTGCTCATGTCTGTACATATGTTGTTCAATGTGGGCTTGATGATTTGTTAAAGACAAGAACTCTAATACTGGTCATGCTAGTCATGAAACGGTGAGAGGATTATTCTCAGTGTGTATCCTTACTAGGTCACTGTCACCAATAATGGAATCATCAGTGGCTTTGGTTTCATATTTTATGACAAGCCAAAGGGGGTAGGGGTCAAAAGTCACACTTTCATAGATAATATGCTGGCCTGATGAATTCTCATTACACTGATTTTGTTAGGTTTATCATAGTTGGTACCAAGTTTCACAAGAATAATGGTTTTGGATTATGGATGCAGCCTCAAGAAGGGGACTGGTAGATGTGATGGGGTAGGAGAGAATAACAAAGAGGCATCCATGCATAAATCCAGATATTTACAATGGCTTCAATCAGTATATTAAAAAAACTGATGATCAGGATAGACTTTCCATTTTATCAACCTCTTTACAAACTTGAAAAGAAATAAGGATGAATAACAAAACAATACTGGAACAATGACCATTTATGGCCTCTATAGTTTAATATAGTAACAGTAGTAAAGCACCATAAAGGAATAAGTTTATTATATGTTAGTGGTCCTTACAATCTATCCCAGTGGTTCCCAACCTATGGGCAGCAGACCCCGGGGGCTGCAGGGTTATTCCCAGGGGTCCGTGAATTCACACAGCTTTGCAGCAAGTATTGCTCTTCCAGTCAGCTCTTGCTTTCCTCTGTTATCCCTGCTGATGCACGCAAGGCATGTTTGAATTTAGCGTGCGAAGCTGATAAATATTTATCCCTGCCACAGCCTAAAAGTACAACAATTAGCATGTGAGGGGTCCGTGTAATTTTTTTAGGCTAAAAAGGGGTCCTCATGCTAAAAAAGGTTGGGAACCACTGATCTATCCTATTTAATTACAATACAATTTGTCATTGTCTCTTGTTTCTGTTTTACTGTGTCTGTGATCTCAACCTTTCATAAAGTGTGCAAATCCATGACTAAGTTGAATTTTAGTCAAAAACTGTTAAATATATTTATAAATTGAACACATTCCATTTTTATATCTTTACTGGCATATACAATGACAGTATATATAAAAAATATACAGAGTAAAAAAATTGAGTGAATTACACAAGGACATTTTCCCCCAAATTGGCAAAAAAGGTTGTAAATATTACAAAGAGTCCCTCGAATGGACTGATGCTCTACTGGCCAAAAAGAACTTCCAGGAATCCATGATATATCTGTTTCTTCTGTCCATTTAATCTTTTTAACTGCTGAGTACTGATACCATTTCTGACAAACCTGAGAAACTAAAACATTCCAAATTTGGAAACAAAAATATTTTTCTTACATGTTTGAGTCAACATGTTCCCATAATACCTACCTGTAAGTGCAGTACAAAATTGTGTCATGGCCTTTAACCTGGAACCTGATATCATAGAGAGAAGATCACTGAATTTGTCTCAGACAATGATAAGATATACCCACATTCTAAGTTTGGTTATATCTATAATTAATTTTTTTTTTTGGGGGGGGGGGAACCCCCAATTTATTGAAGTGGTATCATTAAATGTGTTCTTCAGATATATTCTCAAACTGAGTTTGATACAAATCCATTCATACCTGTTTGTGTTATCATACTACAGCTTAAAAATCCTGACTCAAGACCCTGGAGCTTAAATCCATGTCAGGGTGCTATCAGCTTGTTCATTGGTATGAAACTAACTACAATTTTAACAACTGAGTTTTTGTTTTCTGCAATAAAATTTTCCTATGGTATGAATTTAAAAGTATAATAGTCACTACAGAGGGTCAAGAGACCAAGTCGGTGCTATCATCAGAATGAGCACAGAATGCTTCAGAAAACAAAGTCCGGATCTCTTGAAGGGTTTCAGACTTGATAAATTTTTCTTCCTCTGTTAAGTACTGTTCAAGGGAATCCATCATCTGCAAAGAGAAAAAAGATCATGCCTCTGGTTAATGACATAAGGCTGTGTACCAGTATTTCAACTTTAAAAATTAATATACACAACAATGGAAGACATCAAGTCTGGATAAGGAGATGGAATATGCAACAATACAAATAGAAACTAGAAAGGCATGTTCTGTAAACAAATATGATGTCCCTAGCTAAATTTTGTTTGAAATTTAGCCATCATACCAAGTTTCATTAAAATCTTGTCACACAAAAAGCCTCATCCTATTATATTTATTGACTTTGGAACTATTCCAATATTCACTTAATTTAAGCCTGTATACCATTTTTAATCCAGATTGATTCATAAGTAAATCAGGAGAGGGGGAGAGAGGTTCGCTCAATTAGTTGCCAGACCACCTTATTAATATGTGCTGCTTGTGCCCATTATAAAACTTTTCCAAGAAAAGTGGACAATCAGTAACTAATATGTTTTTAATAAATAAATTAGAAAAAAGCTCCTCTAAGCTCTTCCTGATGAAAGGCTACATCAGAAGTTTTATCAAACTCTCTTCATAAGTAAAGCTCAGCAAATCAAATGCTACATCACCTCATTTATATGTGCAGATGTTGACAATTATTGTTTCTTTTGTTTGAGTCAACTCTCATCCTTCTTATAAACCTACTTAACAAATTTTATCAAAATATCTAAATAAATAAAGTCTACTGGGTAATGATAAAGTCAGGCAATCAGATGCAAGTTCATCTTATGAACATGCAATGATTTAGTCCATTACAGTACCCATTTAGTCCATTACAGTATCCATTTAGTCCATTACAGTACCCATTGAGTCCATTACAGTACTCATTTAGTCCATTACAGTACATATTTAGTCCATTACAGTACCCATTTAGTCCATTACAGTATCCATTTAGTCCATTACAGTACACATTTACTCCATTACAGTATCCATTTAGTCCATTACAGTACCCATTTAGTCCATTACAGTACCCATTTAGTCCATTACAGTACTCATTTAGTCCATTACAGTACCAATTCAGTCCATTACAGTACCCATTTAGTCCATTACTACAGTACCCATTTAGTCCAGTACAGTACCCATTTAGTCCATTACAGTATCCATTTAGTCCATTACAGTACATATTTAGTCCATTACAGTATCCATTTAGTCCATTACAGTACCAATCTAGTCCATTACAGTACGCATTTAGTCCATTACAGTACATATTTAATCCATTAAAGTACCCATTTAGTCCATTACAGTACATATTTAGTCCATTACAGTACCCATTTAGTCCATTACAGTATCCATTTAGTCCATTACAGTACATATTTAGTCCATTACAGTATCCATTTAGTCCATTACAGTATCCATTTAGTCCATTACAGTACATATTTAGTCCATTACAGTATCCATTTAGTCCATTACAGTATCCATTTAGTCCATTACAGTACATATTTAGTCGATTACAGTACCCATTTAGTCCATTACAGTACCCATTTAGTCCATTACAGTACTCATTTAGTCCATTACAGTACATATTTAGTCCATTACTGTACCCATTTAGTCCATTACAGTATCCATTTAGTCCATTACAGTACCCATTTAGTCCATTACAGTACCCATTTAGTCCATTACAGTACATATTTAGTCCATTACAGTACCCATTTAGTCCATTACAGTATCCATTTAGTCCATTACAGTACCCATTTAGTTCATTACAGTACATATTTAGTCCATTACAGTACCCATTTAGTCCATTACAGTACCCATTTAGTCCATTACAGTACCAATTCAGTCCATTACAGTACCCATTTAGTCCATTACTACAGTACCCATTTAGTCCAGTACAGTACATATTTAGTCCATTACAGTACCCATTTAGTCCATTACAGTACATATTTAGTCCATTACAGTACCCATTTAGTCCATTACAGTACTCATTTAGTCCATTACAGTACCCATTTAGTCCATTACAGTACATATTTAGTCCATTACAGTACCCATTTAGTCCATTGCAGTACCCATTTAGTCCATTACAGTACCCATTTAGTTCATTACAGTATCCATTTAGTCCATTACAGTACCCATTTAGTCCATTACAGTATCCATTTAGTCCATTACAGTACATATTTAGTCCATTACAGTATCCATTTAGTCCATTACAGTATCCATTTAGTCCATTACAGTACATATTTAGTCCATTACAGTATCCATTTAGTCCATTACAGTATCCATTTAGTCCATTACAGTACATATTTAGTCCATTACAGTATCCATTTAGTCCATTGCAGTATCCATTTAGTCCATTACAGTATCCATTTAGTCCATTACAGTACCCATTTAGTCCATTACAGTATCCATTTAGTGCATTACAGTATCCATTTAGTCCATTACAGTACCCATTTACTCCATTACAGTACCCATTTAGTCCATTACTGTACATATTTAGTCCATGACAGTATCCATTTAGTCCATTATAGTATCCATTTTGTCCATTACAGTACCCATTTACTCCATTACAGTACTCATTTAGTCCATTACAGTACCCACTTAGTCCATTACAATACCCATTTAGTCCATTACAGTACTCATTTAGTCCATTACAGTACCCATTTAGTCCATTACTACAGTACCCATTTAGTCCAGTACAGTACCCATTTAGTCCATTACAGTATCCATTTAGTCCATTACAGTACCCATTTAGTCCATTACAGTATCCATTTAATCCATTACAGTACCCATTTAGTCCATTACAGTATCCATTTAGTCCATTACAGTACCCATTCAAGATCCATTTGATATAAGCCTAAATACTAGCTTCTGAGTGGTACCTTTCAAGCAAGCAGTGCTAGGAATATATTTTATAGAAATAAACTTCAGAGTTCCATGATGACCTAAAACATAAGATCAAAGGCCATCATATTAACTGAGGGGCTCAAGGAAGAACAGTGTTTTACTGAGTTACCCTCTTGAAATAAATTATTATTATTATTACCCATCATCCTCTTCTACATATGAACAACTAAATATGCAGTATCCAGTGCATACACAGATAGGGCCACTATTTAAAGTAAACAAAGAGAGACCCCATCCATTCATAGTTATCTCAGTGTTATTTAGGACAGGACCACGTCAGTAGTAGTAGTTTACATTTACATGCATTTTTCCCAATTAGTGTCTACTGTTTGCATTTATCTGATCTTAAAGATGGAAGACAAAACCACCTTGAATGAAGAAATTGCTAGCAATTTGCTTCTACATGTAGTGGTAGACTCAATCACTTATCCTGTTGTCATTCTGCAAGGCAAGCCACACAATGTGGACCATTATCCTGTCAAGATTGTAGAAGATGCCCATAGACCAGTCATACACAATACCCATATTGGCACAGGAATCACAAATTCACTGGATGTGGCTCAATAAACAACAACAGTAAAGAGATACGCTAATAGTTTGCCTTCAGGGACTGCATCTAGCCATATGCTACACAGAAATACTTTATTGTAGACTTCCCTCGACGTTTGGTCATCTGTCAACTTCTGCCATTACAGAATTGAGGTCCAATATGGCTGCACCCATGTTAGCTTCTCCTCAGTCGGTCAAATGATATGATTAATTGTTTATATGGGGCACTTGGTACTGTACTAGAAAAACTGTTGAAACAGTATGAGAAATCAAATTAACAGTAGGCACAAAATGCAAAGTTGTGGGGAATACTGCACCTGTCCCAGTTCATGAGAAATGTAGAAGATTAGAGAACTCTATTGAGGTGGTTGATAATGATGATGACAGCAGTTCCAGAGGCAATGTTTGCGATTCTGATGGTAAAATTTGTCCATCTGATCCAGAAGATCAATCCAGGTTTTGCATCAGCCTTCCAAAAAACTAAAACCTCCAAACCTTTGCAGAAAAATGTAACATCTATGCTTATTATGCATGCACATCTTCCTCTTCTTCCTCAAATATGCAATTTTAAAAGGAGGTCAAGGGCAAGTACCAACATTCTGAAAATGCTTCACATCTATTTGTGGCCACTACTAACAACACCATATATAAAAAAAATGTCAAGAACATAGATTCTAATCACACATTCTAAAGAGCTCATGGGACCCTGTACTCTGGGATTTATGCCATGGCGCATTTTTGTCTGAAATGTTATATCATCTCCAAAAAGACAATCCAGTTGATCGCGCACTTGATGAATTACAAACCATATTTGAGGATGCAGCCTTATTACTGGCCATGCTTCATACCTCATTCCCTTAGTTTGGAGGCAAAATTCAGAAACCCTGTTTGCTGGAGACTACAAGGATCATTGGAAGTCCATCAATATCAATATTTTAGGCTCTTCTCTTACTTAATTAAAACATGCAAGGATATTAGTCAGAGCTCAAGAGCTACCAACAGAATGACACAATCACATTCCTCATTCTCCTTTTGCAATAACTCTCAGAACAATTCCTTTCATGCATAAAGGTCCTTCAACATGAACAAGTAGAAATTTCAGCATTCAATAAACTACAAATGGTTCTCAGTCATCCCAGAAACAGACAGCAAGAGAAGCCAGCACCAGCTAGCCAACTACAAAACTTTCCATCTTTTTGGAAAATATGGACTACAGATCTAAACATTTTTAATCTTATTTAAGGATCCTAGATCAATGACTCCATACAAGAGCATGCCTTGGATTACTGCAGTACCACAAATCAAGAGAAATGAGATTTTATTCAGACTTAAATCAACTTTTTACTGCAGAAAGATGCAATTCTTCCAATTCCCCATACAGCTCAGTCTATATTTTGACCATATTATTGGTGCCAAAAAGACTGTGATGAATGAAACCAATTATAAATCTCAAATCACTTAAATGCTTTGTTCAGACTATTAATTTCAAGGTGGAAACTTTACAAAACTGCCTTCAACATAATTCAGAAGGGAGATTTTCTTACCAGTCTGGACCATAAAGATGCTTACTCGCCAACAAAGATCATCACAAGGATATACGATTCATCTGGAACAACCAGAGATTCAAGTTTCTGTGCCTACCCTTTAGCTTAAAATCTACACCATAGGTACAAAGTGCCCCAAACTATTAATATCATACCTTAGAGATGGAGGGTACCAGGGCCACATTTACAAAGGTAAAATTCTGTGGATAGTAAGAACCTTACAGTTGAGTGTAAACAATATTCCAGAGGCTGTGACTCTTATTCAGAATGCATGGTTTCTGATAAATGTGGAGAAATCTTCACTGATATCATCTCAGGCATAATATTTCTGGGTTATTATACAGATACAGTCAAAATGTTGATTTCTCTTCCTCAAGACATGATTTAGCTCATCTTATAGGAAATTCAACACTTTCACACAATATGACAAGTTGCTCAAAACATGAGCCTTTTAGAGTAACATTTCCTACAGTCTACCTGGCCCCCTCCATTATCACTTTTTGAAAAGAGACAAATCCAATACTCTAATGCTGAAACCATCCTCTCATGCAGCTATGATATTTTCACCATAATCAGTACAAATGCAGAATCTTCACAGAGTAAATGAAAAACCCATTTACTTTCCAGCATCCCTGACAATTACAACAGATTCATCCAAGGTAAGGGGGGGAGGGAGAGTCACTATTACATCACCATCTTAGAGCTGAAGGCTGCATATTTTGCCATGCTGACACTTGCATCTTGTGTTTGAAATCAACACATTCAATTCCATACTGACAACAGCACAGCAGTGGCATACATCAATAATATACATGGGAACCCATTCACCAATACTGAACTCTTATCACTCAGGAAATATGGTCCTGAGCTCTTCAACGAAACAATCATCTTTTGGCAGTTCACATTTTAGGGATAAGCAATTACTATGCAGTTTTTCTCAGCTGATATTTATGGATTAGACAGTGGCAAACAAACAAAGTCATTTACCATTGTCATTTTTCATTTATAGTTTAAGAAATGCATTCAGATTTTGTGTTCATCACTTCCATACACTGTTTCCTTTAATTTTACAAGCTTGGAACAAAATACAAATGTATTCACTTTAGTTGGGTTTCTATTTTTTTGAGTGTTTAAGGGAGATAACCAGTGTTTTTATATCTTGTCTTATTAAAAGTGTGCTTTAATGAAATAACAAATGCAGAAAATTCAAAAGACAGATTCAATTTATGATAAATTAAAATATAACCACAACTGCAATATGTGTAAAGTTATAGTTGTAGAGTATTTGTTAGCAAATGTTATTTCTTACTATATTTCATTCAAATAAAGATTTACAAAAAAAACAAAAACTGGTGGTGATGTTATCACATCAATGGAAGTTGCTGTTTACATCTGCCTCAACAAGAACATCATGACTGTAAGAAGTAAAAATTACCATCAGTGTAAAGAATCTGATCATAGATAATCACGCGTAAGGGTTTTTGACCATGAAAATGTAACAGCAGCTTGAAAATAATCAATTTTCAAATTCATTCATAAAATGCATTTGTGTTTCATTCCATTTTTGTTTTTTATTCGTACATTTGGACTCCATTTTTTTAAAAGTGCATTCATCATCCCTTCCATCACTTCCTCTTCTCTGTCCTTTGCTCACAATGAAACAACCATGAATGGGATGAGATTTTATTTGGGGGGTATCTTTTTGTTTACTTTGAAGAATGGCTCTATCTCTACATGCACTGGATACTGCATATTTAGCTGTTCATGTTTAAAAATGATGACTCAGTCCCAATTATCAGGCAGGTAAGTATTATCTTTGTCTAATTCTGTATTATTATGATTATTATTATTATTATTATTATTACCTCCATGCTTTTAAAGAAGAACAGGGATATTGTAATATAGTTCATCCATATATCTGTATGAACGCATGAGTGTTATGTCCTTGAACTCCTTGTACACCATTAAAACAAAAATATATTAAATTTGGGTCAATGGTAGTCCTATAGCTGTGGATTGTGCAAACAATACTTGAATTTTTATTTCACTTATAGGTGGAGCTGGGAGGGGGGGGGAGTAGGGGTATTTAACATAAATTCTGAGAATTGGCATGTGTGTGACCAATGACCCAAGTCTAAAACATAGACTTGGACCCTGGATCATGTCCTGAAGTCTTTCCCCATAGGACTGGGTCATAACATAGAAACCACTGAGATCCCCATCCTATAATGATAAAAAGACTAACTGGGCATGAAAATACAAATTTATACATGCAAATAACCTTGACCAAGGGATCCATCTCTACCCTAATAAAGGTCACCACCTTGTACCCATATACATGCATACAATAATGGGCAAGAAAAGGCAAATTTATACATGCAACTAATGTCAGGGACCTTGCCCCTTGGCCATAACTTGGAAGCTATTGAGATCCCTACCCTAAAAACATATAACCAATTGCTGGGCATGAAAAGACAGATTTATGTATATATGAAACTAACATTGGCCCAGGGTTCATTCATAAACCACAAGGGACTTAGGGCCTGAGTCATATAATGCAAATGATAAAGATCCCCACCCTATAATCATGTATGTACTTACTGGGCATGAAAAGACAAATGCACATCCCAAACTAACATTTGCCCCTGGGAAGTCCTCCCTCAGGGACCTACCCAAGAGGCCCACACCATGTGGTGGAAGCCAAAACAGAAAGTATGGAGAGACATGTTTTACAAACAAAGAATTATAGTTATAGCTTTGGTGTCAGTATCAACTCAATGTTAAAGTTTTTGTGCAAGTCCAAAACTCTAAAACCACCTGCAGGAATTTGATGAAACTTGTTACACTTATTATTTAGGGAGTGGGAACTGCTTTTTTTTTTAAAAATTGAAGTGAATCTTATTCCACAGGGGAAAGGAGAAGGGGAGGTCAAAGGTCACCCCCCTAAATGTAACATATTTTCATAGAATTCAATACACATCTGCTATGATGCAAGCTTCTATCTTTGGAATATTGAATAAGTAGGACTTTCATCCTGGGGATGAACTCCTGTGTCTGTCTTAACCCACTGTGCCCAGCCCCTGGGTCATATCTAGCAAACTGTTGACATTTTCACCCTATAACCATATATATACTTTTACTGCATGAAAAGGATGAGTCACTGATACAACTAGCATTGGTCTTTGGGACTCTCTTAGAAATTCTTCACAGTCACACAGTAAAAATATATATACACTTACTTGGAATTACATCGGTAATTAAATTATGCAGTCAGCATTAGTTCTGTACTTACCCCCTGGGACCCAGCATCTGTATCATATCTTGGAAACCACTGAGATATCCACCCTATAACCATACATGCTTTCTGGGCATAAAAATGCCAAGTCATTTATCCAACCAACATTGGGACCTGCCCCTGGGTCATGAATTAGAAACTGTTCATAGCCCCACCCTGAATATTTTGTTATCACTTTTTTGTTTCTCTGAACCTGTCAATAACTTTAATGACAATCAATAGACAAAATAACGTTCTATAAAATTATCTGCAGATGCACACGCAGCACACTGGACACTTGCAGATATATGCAAGTGATGTAACATAGGTAAATCACAGTAACATAAAAATGTTGGAGAAGGAGAACAATTCTGCTACAGTATTGATATCAAGGCTGACTTTGATAAAGTTTGTGGATGCAAATTCTGTTATATCCTAAAATGTTGAGGTGGTCTCATCATTTTAAAAATGGTCATGAATCCATGGAAGATGACCCACATTCTGGAAGACTGTTGTCTGTGATTGGTGAGCAAGAAGTGGCTGATGTGAAGGGGGAAATTGATGAAGATGCTTAATATACAGTGGAAAATATTTCTATGATCATGGACATTAATTTGTCAGCTGTTTTTAATGTGCTGAAGAATCATTTGAAGCTTAAAAAGGTTTGTGCAAGATGGCTGATAAAAAACACATCTGGGTTAAAATCGTCAAACAGCTACTTGCCAAACATAAAAAGAGTGAGTGACCAGAGACATTTGAACGAGACTGTCACAGGTGATGAAACATGGATTTACTTTTCTGAACCCAACTCAAGAGAAAATAAAAAAATCTGGATAAGAGAAAATGAACAGAGACCACAAATCACTCGATGTAGTCGGACTGTCAAGATAGTTTTATACGCATTATTTTTCGATGCAAAAAGCCTGGTCATCCTGGTACCTGTGCCTAACTCAGCTTATGTCACTGGACATTTTTATGCCTCCAACATGTTCCCAAAAGTTGTGGAAAACTACTGAACCACCCGTCAGCCCACCAATACCACAGGTATCCGTCTACTCCATGACATTGCACAGGTGCATAAATCCGTTATCATGACAGACTTCCTGAAGAAGCACAGCATCCAAACTTTGCCACATTTTTAATACAGCCCTGAGTTAGCTTCAAATGATTTGTGGCTGAATCCCATGATCAAAGATTTGCTGCAGGGCAGATGATTTGAAAGCTGACAAGCGGTTGGAAGTGCAGTTTTCCAGTATAAATAACATAACAAAAAGTGTATACAAATAATTGGATAATCAGACTGAGAAAGTGTGTAGAGATGCATGGGGAGTACTTTGAGAGGATGTACGGATGTACTGTTCACTAATAAAGAACTTTGTTGTACTTCGCACTAATATTCAGAACTATTAAAATACCCGTCGTCTAGTAACTAGCATGGAAGACTGAAACTGAGAATGCCAAGATAAAGTGTTCCATGAAACCCTTGTCCATACTAATGTTAGGGATTTCTTACAATGGGGGAGTGCAAGAGGGACAGTTTTGTTGATGGAAGGGGCATGGACATTTTTTGCAATAAAAGGTCTTGATGCAGCTAATAAAATTTAGAATTTCATCTTTTTGGAAAAAAGAAACAGATAAAAGAACATAAATATATTTATCCTACATTAAATAAACAACAAAAATACATGAAATAAATAGAACATGACACAGTCTGAAGGATATGTTTTAGGGATCTGGAGAAGAGCAGGGGAGAGGGTTCTAGAACGTCAGAGGGGAGTGGCTAAAAGACACCGAGGACATGGGAGGGACCCTCTATTTCTGTATAGCTGGAGCACTGTCTTGTTATTATAAACCTAATCAGTTCACTTCAATCACCTGATGAGCTTGAAAATCATATCAAGGTCATCAAAACCTAAACAGTTCTTGGGACACCTCAAGAGAGCTTGTATACAAGTTTGTCAAGATTCTGTGGAATGGTTTCGGAGATATCAAGTGATAAGAAGTGTGGATATTTTAAGTATCATAAGATTTTCAATCCACTGGTGATGTTGAAAGTGAGGTAATGGTCACCATAACCTAATCAGTTTATGAAGACCTCCAAAAGAAGTGTCCATGCAAGGTACCAGTTCACCATTCACTTGTGTCACCTTTGAATTGGCAAAGCTGTCTATGGGTTGTTTTCCGAGAAAAAGCATGTGGTTATCTGATGATTGTGGCAAAAGTTCAGGCAGATGGTTAACATTTTATTCTCTGATTAAACCTTTAAAATTGGCATTTGTTAATATTTTTTACGAAGTATATTCCACCAGAAAAGGTTTTTAACACAGGCCATGATAGAGTAGTGAGTCTAATTGTCCCCCAATTTTTCAACTTGCATAAAAGTCGATTAAAACTGATAAAACTTCCTAATTCTGATACGCTAAATTTTCTTTCATCATAAGAAAGGTTCATTGCTTTAATATTGGTATTTTCTAGCTAAATGCATGGTCTCAGAATGTCAAAATGTCAAAACATCAGCTTATTTAGTGTATGAGAGGGTCTGTGTTACATTTGGAAATTTCTACAGAAGAGAGATCTCGTTAGTTTTGCAATTTCAGTAAAATATCTTCATATAACAAGGAGCAGTTCACATCCACATCTTTATAAAAAGTGCATTGTACATGACTACATGATGAGCAGATTGACATTTTCTGATTTTAGCCTAGACTTGTAGGTAGTAGCTCTTTCAGAGATATGTAACAAAGTAACTGTTATTGTATTGCATTGCTTTGATGATTGTACTTCAGTAAATGTATAATGAAATGTATGACTTCATCTGAAAATACATAACAACCCTGTTACACTCTGGCTAAGTTTTGCTATTACATCATATCAGGCACTGAGGTGGAGCATCTGGGTTCCATGAATTTATTTAAAGTTTTATCCAATTTTACTGATTTTTTGTTGTTGTTGCAATCTATGGTGAAAATTTGGTGCATCAAGTTTGGATGAAGTTTGTGTTCAAGGTTTTATTTGTTGCTCATAAGAAGGAACTATGCACTTGTGTGTTAAAGATCATGTGCCTGACTCTTATTCAGTACTTTTTTGTACTAAGTTTTACTAACCTTTATTCCCAATTCTGAAAATAGTTACTGATAATAAGTCATATACAGTTTGTTTTTTTTTGTTTTTGTAAAGGCAGCAATATCTCATGGCACATTGGCATCATTTGTACAAAACTGAAAGACTCTGTACCAGGATGCATTCTGTCAAATTTGGTCAAATTCTGTTGAGTGGTTAGTAATTTCAAGGTTTTTCTATTTTGTACTAAATGGCAGTCATATCTGATACTGAATCAGCATCATTTGTATGAATTTTAAAGCCCTCTATGCCAGGATGCTTTCTGTCAAATTTATTCAAATTATTTTTATCAGTTTTTGAAAAGTCATTTAAAGGTTTTTCTCTTTTCAGTAATGGATGAATGGCATCATTTGTACAAATTTGAAAGTCCTTCAAGCCAGGATGCTGTCTGCCAAGTTTTGCTGACATTGGTTAAATGGTTTTTTAGAAGAAGTTGAAAATAGCAATTATTGACAGATACATGATGCACAACTCATGACAGATGACAGACACAGGGCCATACCGTAAGTTCAATGGACCTTATGGCCAGGTGAGATAAAAATTAATCAAATTCTGATGCCCCTTTGGAAAGCCCCTTCTAAAGGCAACCTGATGTCTGTACAACTTTAATTCATCTATTTTATGAACTCTGATATGATTAATTGTTATATGATGAATTATTAGCAATATTAAGAATGGGGCCAAAGATAACACTTATCCTACCACGTTCTTTGTGCAATTTTCAGAATTTTTCAAAAATGCTGCTGTCCAGAAGAAAATGAAACCTAGCACTGGAAAAAGATTTTTTCAAAGAACATGAATGCGCCATCGCCTCCTCATTTGCAATATACACATTCCCTAAACTTAATGCAAAACTAAACCACAGTATAACAGATGGCTGGATGGAAAGACAGACAAGAGTCACTCTATATGTTTTTCCACATTTCTGATGGGACGTCAAGAAAAAAAAAGAAAAAAAAAAAAGAAAGGGAACAGATGTAAGCAAGCATTTTCTCTACTGCATGAAATGTTACCATTTTCTTTCAACTAACCTTGTCAAGGCGAGTTAATCTCAGTGTTGCTCTGTGCACTGCAGACAGATCCACACGATTAGTGTAGCTGGCATACTGAGAAACCAGGCTCCTAGCATTTGTCAGCAGAGATATCTCTAGGTCCTCATGTTCTCCCTGAACAAAGTATTCAAACTTGTATGGGATATCTGAAATAAATGTCATAAAAATAACTTGAACTAACAGAAAGAAACTGAGATTGCCAATTGTATTTCTTAATGTGTAAATTCAGGGCAAATATTTACTAAAAAAACTCAATTCATGTGAACCTATTTACTCTTTTTGAACATTTTTAAAGACTAAATCTAAATCAGTGTTCTTTTAAGCAGTTAGCACTGCCACAACCTCCTTCCTATCCCCTGACCCCAAATGACCATTAACAAATTTGATCATTTTTCCCCTCTATAAACTGGAATGTTTACTATCTGGTTACAATGTACTGTTGTAAAATTAAGGCAAAGCCGTGTCATAAATTTAAACAAAACATGGGTGCCAATGACTTTGATACCAATGCAACAAGATATGTGTCCATTTATCACAGATGCCTCTGCCATATGATGCAACTGAAGAAAGCTTAGTTCCATTCACAAAAGCAAAGTTATTATTTAATCTGGTGAAATAACTGTCAAATTTTATCAGATGTTGAAAATTTAATTTAACTGTGGTGTTTGTAATTTAAAGCTTTATACTAAATATGTTTCAATCCATGAGCTCTTTCAAAAGTTATTGAACAGAAATGAAATTCATGACAGGCTGACATGAGGGGATGTGACTGGATGTGATGGGGGCCTGATGGGACAGGAAAAATGGACATGGGTAACACTATATGCCCCCTCCACAGAATTTGGTGTGGAAATTAAGAATAGACAAACAAGTGTACACTGTGACAGCTTAGGTTGTGAAAGGTTAGGTCTTATCTTTTGAGACATTTGGGCAAGTTACAAAGTTATAGATATCAAGACTATGTTGAAAGAATGGAAAGGGTAAAAAAAAACTTACTGCACTTGTAAATCTCATGTACTTCCTCCCCCACTGTAAGGCAGCAAACATCAGATCTTGGGCCAATTTTTGGAAAATTATATGGGCTTATGATGATACCCACAAAATAATGACCACCTTTGGCAAACCACTCCTGAAAAAAACATATATAAAAATAACTAGAGCTATTAGTAATGGGCACATTGCAAATGGCCCCACTTACTACATATCTATTATGGGCACACTGCAAATGGCCCGATTCACTACATATTTGCTATTATGGGCACATTGCAAATAGCCCCACTTACTACATATCTGCTATTATGGGCACATTGCAAATGGCCCCACTTACTACATATCTGCTATTATGGGCACACTGCAAATGGCAACACTTACTACATATCTGCTATTATGGGCACACTGCAAATGGCCCGATTCACTACATATTTGCTATTATGGGCACATTGCAAATGGCCCCACTTACTACATATCTGCTATTATGGGCACACTGCAAATGGCAACACTTACTACATATCTGCTATTATGGGCACACTGCAAATGGCCCGATTCACTACATATTTGCTATTATGGACACACTGTAAATGGCCCCAATCACTACATATTTGCTATTATGGGCACACTGCAAATGGCTTGATTCACTACATATTTGCTATTATGGGCACACTGCAAATGGCCCCACTCACTACATATTTGCTCAGCAGGGCCTTAAACAGAGGAACTTGTATTGTGAAACCCATCTTAGGAGAATGGGCAATCAGGGGACATAACTTGTCTAAATGAGGGCATGTAATAGTGGAAATCTAACTCATTCAAGGTTTCATTAATCCAAAGGGGCATGAAAAATATGGTTGACATCTAATATTCCTTACTAAAATTATGCTGTGGAAACAAAATGAGCTGGGGCAATCTGGAGCCATAACTCCTGTAAATGTTGTAGTCGAATGCTAGAATAAAAACTCATTCAAGGTGTTATCAATATAAAGCCCCATACCTAAGCTAGTTTTAAACCAACAAGCCTTGGTAAAGTTATGCTGTGAAACTCAAGTCAAAACAACAGGCAATAAAGGGGCATAACTCCTGTAAATGAAGTCATGAAACACCGGAAAACACACTCATTCAAAGTCTCTTCAATACAGAGCTGCATGCCAAACTTCCATGAAGTCCAACAATCCTTGGGAAATTAAAGCTGTGGAAATGAAAGTTAGAGTGTTAGGCAATCAGAAGCTATAACTCATCCAAATGATGACAGAGAAAGCTGGAAACTGAATTCTTTCGATTTTCATTAACATAAAGCTGCATGCCAAATTTGGTTAAAATCCTACAATTCCCAGTAAAGTTATCTTGTGGAAATACTGTTGATGAACAGATGGACTGGTAGTATATGGCTCTTTCAACTTTGTCCAGAGGGGCCCTAATAACTTTTCATCCAATGCAAGTTCGTGTAGTAAAAATTTAGAATGTAAGGACTTGCTTTTTCAATTTACATTGTTGACAAGGAAATCAATTTGGTATATTTGTATGTGCTGTTAATGTTTTACTCACTTTTATGTGTGTGGGTCTTACCTAGAAAAATCAACATTTAATAAACATTAATTTGCATTATTAAGCATTTTACTTCGTCTTTTAACTTGTCAAGTATACCAAGAATGTCAGGGCCTGCATGATGAACCCATGGTCAAAGCATTGCTATAAAACATGTGACCTTGACTCCAAAAAATCCATGAAGAGTTTAGGAAATATAAGCAAATGAAAATACTTGAAAACCTTAATGCAAATTGTGTATTACAATAATGTCTACCCCAAGGTAAAAGGGGAAAGTATGCATGTCATAGAATGAATGGTCTTAGCTTCATATTGATTCATACCAAGTATAAGAATCTCTCAAGAGGTTTAGGAAATGTATGCAAATAAAAAACTTTAACCAAAACCATAAGAAGTGGATGATGCTGCCTCCACCAAAAATAGACTGCTGTGTCACACTTCCCACAAATATATGCTTGATAAAAATGTGAAAAAAATAATTCATTTCTATTGCAATTTATTTTAAAATTACAGTAATGAAAATAACTCATTTTATGGTATGTCAAGGCATTAGTCTAGGTCCCCTAAAGAATATCAGTGTTCCTAATCATCCTCAAAATGCATTTTTCATTCACAAATAACAAAGCTGTAATCAAAGAAAAATTAAAATATAAGGTCTTCTACACTTGTATGATTGACGACAATGGAATTAATGTTTTAATTAATAAATGAATTGCTTTTCTGGAGAATGTAGTTTACTACCATCTCCATAGAATACCTTCACAAGTCAGGAATTTAACAAAAAAAAACAAAAACACAAAATACAACTTGCCTGTTGCAGTTTTTACAATGCATGCACATTTGTATGTTAAAAGTGGTTAAAAAGCCAGTTTTAATTTGAAAATTTTCAGGAAGTAATTTTCAAGAAATAATATCAGGAAGTTTTAAAGGCTGAAAGTGCACCCAAAGTGAATTATCCAGTTTCAGTAACACAAAAATAAACTTGTTATAATAGCTATGTTAAATACAGCGTAAACTATATCCCCTTCCATCTTACACTAAAAACGCAATCAATGGATATGAAAGGTTTCTGTAAAAAGCTTGAACTATTTTTTAAATATTTGTCTCCCCAAATAGAGAAGAAACTCACAGTGATGTTAAGCTTTGGTTTTGTGGGGTTGAACGCCATTTTTCAAAACATATAATAGGCTATACATGGTGGCCAGTATATTTGGTGGAGGAAGAACCTGGGAAAATCCCAGGAAGAACCACCAACCCATGGGAAGCTACTGGCAAGCCTTCTCACACAACCACACTGGTTGAGACGAGACTTGAACCCATGCAGACAGAGATGAGATATGAGTGATCTGTAAAGGTGAGTGCCTTTGACCACTTGGACACCTAGGCCACCCCACCCCCAATGACGTTAAGCTTGATGACACAAGTAAATAGAAAAGCTCTATTTTCTGTTGATATATGTTATATGTTCAGTCATTATATTTGTAATGAACACTTGTAAATAAGCATTTATACAATGTGTTTATTCATAAACACAAATCCTCTTGCCAACAGGAGCTCATTTATAGTAGCAGGCAATATACAGACTGGTATGGAGAACTGATGCTGAGACAATGGAAATTAAGTGCATTGCATTGAGATACATCATGACAGCCATTTAGTGCTCTGGGGAGGATTTGAACCCAGTACCTACTGGTTGTGAGCCTAAGCTAACAACTGAGCCATCATGTAAAAGAGGGACATATTTACTGCAATATACTATTCATTATAATACATCAACATACACAGTTTCATCAGTGCAAGGTCAAAACAAGTCTGATTAGATATAATAGGATTACAGACAGACAATGTAATGAACAAATGGTTCAAAATACCAACAAATGGCTGAAGAAAAAGAAAAAAATGTCACTCAAACATGAAAATGAGATCCCAGTAACTTTTGCAATGGTTGAGTTCTCTCTTTGTGATGCAACCAGATGCCAATTTTATGAGTGTAGTTAAAATAAGGTCAAAGATATTGAGGGTTCAATGAACAAATATCTGCCAAAAAATTCACTTAAGTGTGAAAATAAGGTCGCACTGACCTACTTTTGGCACAGTTGATTTACATGGTTCATACAAAAATCTCTAGACCAAATTTAAGGACTTTTGAAATGCTTGTTGTAATTTTTTCAAGGGCTTGCTTAATTGAACTTACCCACTTTTAAAGTCGAATTCTAAAACCTCCTTATACTGTATTTGCGTTTAGTCCATCTTCCAAATTATAAAATAAAGTGTGAAAAGTTTAAATCTTGAAATATAAACAACATATATACACATACATACATGCAACAATGGCACTGACAACAAAATTTACTGTCATTACTAATTTTCTAGTTGCACATGTACTTTGTCAAATCATTGTACTATATCTTACAAGCTATGTCCAATCTCAACATTTTACTTCTTCAAGGATTCTACCATATACAATTTTTCTTCCAGATTTTGTAATTCCTAAACCTTTTCTTTAGATTTGTTCCAAAGTCAGTTTGACTAAATGGTAAATTTTAGTTGCCCTGTGATTTATTCCTTCTCAGTGAGGCTGTCAGCTTTAACTGTGATTGCTTGGGAGGGAGACCTGACCCAAATACAGTTTTTGATCCACCAGCTGCATCAGAAGTGGGGTAGGGGGACTTGTAGCTGACTTATATTATATTTCTCAGAATTTCTTTAAAAATGAAGTCATCAATAACTTTTCAGAAGATTCTAAAGTGCTCACTAACAATTGGTATTTCTGCTTTTCATGTGCAACAACTGGGCATACTCCCCCATTTTCCGCAAATCTATTAAATTATTACACAAAGTACACATTGCCATGGACTTATCCCCTTTGAACTCTCTAATCCATAAGTCTTTGGGATCTGCCTTCCTTTTGTGACTGAACACGCTTTTACGCAAAATTAAAGAAGATGACAAAGTTGGCATTCATCATCCTTCATCTGCCATTTGCACTGACTGGTTTACCGATAGTGACACTTAAACGATACTTTGGAAAGTTAGAGTAAAAATGTATCAAAGTCTGAGAATGAATGTAATGTGTGATAAAATGAAGGATTAATAGACCAATTGTTAATGCTCAGTTTTCCCCCAAAATAATGAAAATAGTAAAAATTAAACATTTAAAGGTAATAAATCAAGTATTAGTAACATTCAAGTGCTTTTAAAGGGCTGTAAATGCAAATTTAAGGACTTTTCAAAGGTTTTTGAACTTGTTCTAATTTCTGGGGTTTTTTCAAGACCAGACATCAAATTCAAGGTTTTTTTCAGGCTGTGCAAATTATGAAGATACTATCTCTAAGATGCATTCACACACCAATTTTCATGTGTAGGTAAAATAAGGTCCAAGATGCCAAGTGTATATAATGAACAAATAGCTGAAAATACAAGTTAATATTGTGTGAAAATTAGGTCACAGTGATCTACTCTTTGGTATATACTGAGTTACTCCCCTTGAGATGTATTGAAAAACCAATTTTTGTTAGTGTTGATAAAATATGGTTCCAAAATGTTGTGGGTGTAATGAATGAACAAATGAATGAACACAAGAACAGTTTCTGATATGACCAATGTCGTGAATGTAGTGCAGAATAAAATGACGACATAAAAACCAATGAGTGTAAAATTGCCAAGCAAAGCAAGGTCATTTAAAAATGATCAAATATGAATATATGATTTCCAAACATTTATTCAAAAGAAATGATGGAGTGAAGGTAGGTGTAACTTTCTCCCTTAAAAACTGTTATGGACATTAATGGACATTTCTGAAATACTGCTGTGTTTTTTAGGTTAGAGAAGTGAGTCACTCAAAAATATAAAAAGAACAAATTTCTTTTCACCTGACTGAATGAAGTATTCCTTGCAACAAATCTCCATGATGACCTGCAATGTCAGACAGTACACTCTATGTACATGACATCACACAATGCAAGTCAGTTGTGATCTGCAGATTTTGTCTCTGCTATTGGTTTTCCGTCTATTTAAGGAGCCACATTTGAGTTAGATGTTCATGTGGAAGTTTTGTGCAATTTTTAAACAAAACGGAACACAATTTCTGCTAAAATGCAACTAATTCTCAACTGCTGTTACAACTGCAAGTCTTATTTACATGCATATGAAAGAGTACAAACATTTTCATGCAGCAGTTTTCTTGTTTTACATAATATTCCACTGCAGTCTGTATAAGCTTTTTTTTTAGAAATAAACAGCCTAGAGATTGTAACAATTTACTCCTTTTTCTTTTTGTAACCACTTTAAAATAGTCTTTTATACTCTGTGTCATACCTTGAATACAAAGGATATGGGTCACTGTGGCCCTATGTCCTACAAATCAGGGAGACACATTGAATTTCAAAGAAACAAAGACAAATATCAGAAAATACTTCAGGCACTATTAGTGGTAAGAAAGAAAAAAATCTGATAAGATAATTTGCTTAACTTGGCGGTTTTGCCATCTTAACTTTGTTGTCTGTACTATGCTTCCATCTTTTCCATGGTTGCTTAAATTATTGTAAAAGTCTGATCAAGCCATCAAGTAAGCAGTAAGAACACTGACCTGGTCAAATATCTGGTTTGTATGAAAAGAGCCACACCATAGATTTTGTTCCATTCCAGATCTTGCTCTCATTCAACTTTAGTCTTCATTCATTATCTACCAGTGTTTTATATAATAATAGCCTCTTGTCACAATCTCATGTAAATGTTGTGTTATGTACTGGAAACATATTGAGAACAATGCTAAAATATAAGGTGGCATATTATAGCTTGTTCTCATATATCTAACGTATTAAACTTGAAATGATCATCCATTTAGTCCACTAAGTCAAACTGTTTTTTTTCTCCTTTTTTTTATAAATGTGTCTGTCAACAGATTAGCTCTATATACCAAGCATTTTGCAATCCCCCCCCCCACCAACAAGTCAATGTATCAGATTTATTTGTTTATTTATTTAATTATTCCAAGTGAGGTTTAAATTCAGGATATGCAGTTTGTATATACATTGTATTTTACTTTCTGTCATTCTGCATATGATTACTCTGTATGACAGTCAATAACGGGGAGGTGCATTCATACGTGGGTCCCCACAGAATATTGTCAGTCATATCAAAAACAATGATCACTCTGTATTACTTGTGTTTTTTTGAGGCACTAACATTTCAACAATTTTTTTTTCCAAATCCCTTATTTATTCCATACTAGTTTAAGAATTTCTCCATAAAGAAATAATTGAAAATCTCAACTTTGCATGGAAAACACTACTGATTTTTCCATAACCCTATTCCCATATCCTAATCAGTGAAACAGCTGACTCGATGAAAGTTACATTGAAGAAATAATTTATGGTGATTATCTAATGTATTTATTGACCTTTAATGGTCATTATAGGTCATTTATTATTATTATTATTATTATGAAATCCAACTTGCTTAGCACACTTATTTTGATGGTACATAACACACTCTGCTTCAGTTGTTCACTTTGGAAATGAGATTAAGAGCATAACATGCTCTTTGAAGCCTTGTGGTGAAAATCCCATGTCATAATGATCATCCATTCAGGGGAAGTAGTGACAAGATTTTTTAAGACAGTTGTCATGGCAGCCATATTGGATGTAAGACAGGCACCATTTTCATTTAGGACCAACTAGGTATCATAAGAAGTCTACTGGTGACAACACCATGTTGATATAGCCATCCATTTGGAGATGAGCAGAGATAACAATATTTTCAAGATATGATGTTCAATTCAGGAGGAGTAGCAATAACGAGATCAGTATCATTTAAGACCAACTGGACATCATAAGAAGTCTTCTGCTGAAAACCCCACATCAATATGACTTTCTGTTCAAGTAGAGTTGTGATAACAAGATTTTTAAGATAAAGATTGGGTATCAGACTGGCACCATTTTCATTTAGACCAACTAGACATCATAAGAAGTCTTTTTAGTGAAAATCCCATGCTGATATGACCATCCATTCAAAAGGAGCAGAGATAACAAGATTTTCAAGATGGCCACTGTCACATCTATATTGGATATCCAAGCAGCACCATTTTCATTTAGGACCAACTAGACCAAAATATGAATGTGTGTGTAAAGTTTCAAGGCAATCTTCTGAGTAGTTTAGGAGGAGCAGTGATAACAAACTTGTGCTCATGGATGGATGGACGACAGATGATGGATTGATGATGAACAACAAATCATCCCATAAGCTCTTCTGGTCTATGAGCAGTATTAGCTAAAAACTAGCAGTTAAAATAAATTATATACATATATCCTCGGACTCTTTTCAGTTATTTTTACTTATTCATTCATTGCTAAATGCTTCCTATCAATTTAGAAAAATTAATGTTCTATAAAAGATCTAAAGAGGTTGTTTGTGATAGTTCACCATTGTCTTTGGTACAAAGATATGAGACATACACCTTAAGCCTTGCTTTTGATTAATGAAATAATGTGATAACTAGCATTACCTTGATTTTGGTGATTGTGAAACTCATCTATTTCCTTTTAATCTGAATTATCTTTTTTTTAAAACTAATAATTTATTGACTATATGCTAAATTATGTATTTCTGCAAGTTTCCTCCCTCAGAAATTGAGTTCCTTTTGTCATTAATTCAGTCTCAAAATGTATACAGTGAGTCGGCACTGAGAAATCAGCAGAAAACTGAACAAATCTTGAAAATTTTAAATGCTAAATTTGTTGT
The DNA here is from genome assembly GCA_029931535.1 of Margaritifera margaritifera. Taxonomy (NCBI): domain Eukaryota; kingdom Metazoa; phylum Mollusca; class Bivalvia; order Unionida; family Margaritiferidae; genus Margaritifera; species Margaritifera margaritifera. The sequence continues at coordinate 3,690,185 of JAQPZY010001552.1, forward strand.
TGTAACTGAAATAAACAACAATATTTAAATTTTGATCACCTTTGTCAATTTTGTCAATGAGAAAGATGTGTACCAGTTCCTAATTAAACGTACTTCCATAATGGATATGTACCATAGAAAAATTGGTGGATTCTTTCTTTGTGGCACAAAAAAGCTTGATGTATCATGAAATTATAAATTCTAAATATATACTGGTACATGCATTGAAAATATATATATAATGTGTATATTTCTTTTATTGAACTAAAAGTGCATAAAAGAACATTTGTTTTTCCATCAGAATAAATAATATATTAAACATATATTTTTTAATTTGCCAATATATTAAGATTCTGGCTTAAACGACAAACATATTTTTTTATGATTACACATGAATTTCTGATGATACATGTTCAATTAACCATTTTCTCTTTGTAGTTTTTTCTGTTTATTATGAATTTTTTCAAAAACTCATCAGTCCTAAGAGGTTTTGTTATAAACAGATTTCACAGAATTACACAGAATACCATATATATCCAAATAAGCACATAACTGTGAACAGAATGCTTAAGGTACATCAATACATGAAGGTTATACTGTGCCGAGGCAAGGAGAGTGAGGTGCCTTGCCTAGGGACATCCACAGCAGCCCAACTGGGCTGATCAGATGGCAGTAATGGAACCAGCACCCTTATGGTCACGCGTCCAACATGCTAAACAGAATAAGATTAAATGATCATGGATGGGTATTTATTGAAATGTACATTTTATATAATCACTATCACTTCAAAAAATACCCAGCCATGCTCATTTAATTCTTATAATTTTCTGTCATCATATCAGCAGAAACCATCAACAACATTTTTTATTTTAGGCAACATTTACTTTTCTTTCATAAGCATCTTCACATGGTGCCAGAATGCCCAGCCATGTTAGTTTACTTTGGAAACTGGATTAGAAACTGAAAGTAGTCCCCAGATGTTACCAAAGTGTAAATAAATTCCTGACCAGTATAATGTGATCATTTACAGCCAATCACATTTCAGAAAAAAACAGTCCATTAATAACAATCAGCATTATTGGGCCATGTCCCTCTATAAACAAAATACACCCAGATCTGCCATCATATAATGTACTGGCAGATCTGGAGCTTCACTATTCACATGAAATTATCAGTAGAACAATCATGGTAGAACCAGAACTGTTGATCCATTATGTAACATCAGATCTGAGTCTATGCTGCTTGTTGTTGGGTATGTTACACACGAGGGAATATGTTAAGCCAACTTAAAATGTCCTCCCTGTATCAACATTTGTCTGGATAGCATACCTGAAATTTGAGCTGTGTTTCGATGTCTCTGATGGATGGATTAGGAGCAAAGGTGGGATGAGAATGATACCAGCCTACCACTGACATGCCTGCAGCATCAATCTCTGTCTGAGCTTGAGTTTGAGACACTGAATATATAGAGAAATAGAGAGAAGCTTCAATTGACAAGGTTAAAAGATCTGGTAAATGTTATACATGACCCATATAATGTCTCTTAATTCCATAAATACAGTCAAACCTGATCTAGTGACCACCAGCGTATAGTGACCAACTGCTCGGTGAGACAACCATTTTTCAGTCCCCTCAAAATTTCCTATATAGTTTGCACACAGATAGCAACCAATGGCTAAATGTGACCAGCAACCAATATTTTTTCAGTTCCATCAACCCCCATATACTGTATATGGAAACTGGTGATTATTAAAGGTGAATACCTTGCCTATATTCTATCAATTTAACTCTCAATCTATCCAATTCATCTACCCTTCTCTATCTGGCTACATATTTTCTTCTTTATTTCTTTCTTTCCTCCTTTCTGCCTGTTCATCTATGCATCTATCTATCTATTTCTACTTTATCATTTCTTTCAAATCCACTCACATAACACCTCTATATACAGACCCCCCGTCTGTTTAGACTGCTTTTATGTGGTCATTTAAGCATTCGTTATATGCAGATTTGACCATATATCTCTTTTACTTTTTTTATGCAAAGTGCAATCATCTATTCATCCATTTATACTTCTTTTCTTAAGTACCATGGAACTAGGACAAAGTTGACAAACTAAAACAAATTCATGATGAAACTTTTCTGATGTTTACATATAATATGGTAGTCAAAGCATCAAAAGCCCATGGGAGGGGCCTAAGCCCATGGGAGGGGCATAATATAATGAAAATTTACCTTAAATTTGACCCCCAAATGACTTTTCTAAGCACCATGGGTGATGTGCTATGTGTAAAATTTGGTTAAACTAGATCTGTCAGTAAGCAAATGCTTACAAAATACTCCCTGCCCTAAAAGTAATGTAATGATTCAAATGCATACCAAGTTTCATGAAGATATCTCAAACAGTTCAGGTGATATTAACTAGAGAAAGAGTATAGACTGATGGACAGAAGGATGGATACAATTTGTAGTAAAACACTAAAAGTACTAATCTGACAAAGCCTAATTTTATATGGGAAACAAACTCTTGTCATGATACATACACAAAACTGCATACATGTTTTTGTTCTGAGTTGGCGGAAAGAACGAGTTTGATATGGCATATGGATACATTGAGGCCATCAGGCGGAGACATATTCATATGCCATATCAAACAAGTTCTTTCCCCGACTAAGTACAAAACACGAATGCGATTTTGTATTTATTACATACCCCTTTTTTTAAGCTTTCTAAATATTTTTACCTTTACTGTATGAATGAAATTAAAAACGAACTGTAATTTATAAAAGTTTGATTCACTGCATCTAAAAATATCTACATGCGGACATCAAAAAAGGCACCTAAATAGTTTGAATCTGGGTGTGTGATATGGAAATATGGTCTGAACAGCTGTATCAAATGCCAGATCAAGCATGTAAGATTAAATGGGTATGTAAAAAAAATGCATACCTTGTTTCATGAAGATATGGCTCAACAGATGTTAAATGAAGAGTGTGAAGGATGAACAACAATTTGTAAAATAAAAGGGGATAGTTAATTTTTTTACAGGACACAATGTCTAGTCATGATACAAAAGCATACGAAGTTTCATAAAGATATATCTAAAGGTTCTGGAGATATGAAGTAAAGTGTGATAGAGAGACATATGGACAAGCTGACTCCAGTATATATAATTACTTTGAATGGCTTTTGAGAACTACAAATGAGTTCAGGTAAAATGAATGCCCCACTAACTGGTGCCTATGAAACTCACCTAAACATAAACACGTTCATGGTCAGGAACGGATCCAGAAATATCGTTTAGTATCGTTTAAGGGGGAGTTTAAGGAAGTAGACGAGGGGTCAATGGGACAGAACTCCTGGAAGCTCCTGCATTTTAAGCATTTCCATGGCATAAAATATAACAATCTAGGAATATTCTTAAGCATCTCTTAACATTTATAAATGTATTGCCTATGCTTGCATGGATTACTTCCCTTTGAGAAGCATTCATAACCATCCCTCTCATTCAAATTGTATACTGTACAAATCTGAAATTTAAATTTTATCACATGACTCCTGTGTTATATTAATATACCCATAACTTTTATACAAGTAACATGTGTAATAACACCTCATTATGTCACAAATGATGTCATAACAGCATACAAAAGAAAGGCGTAACATCTGAGGCACCTGAATGTATTTCAAAGTTATTTAACTATATATTCATTAAAGAATGATCCTAATATAGATTAAAATTCTGAATATAAATTGACTAAGATCATCATCAATCCATTTTAGTTTTGTGTTTCGGCTTAACACAAAATCATAACTTTCCAAACATTGTCCATTCCACTTTTGATTTTGGCAAGCTAGTTGTTTTGGCATCTCCTTTTGATTATAATTGGCAGATTTGTCTTTCGTTTTCCAACAGCAATCCAGGCCAGTTAATTGTTTAAACCCTGAACCTGGTTTGTGTAAAGAGGGAATTTTGTCTGGACGCAATGCCGGTGCCCATTTGATCTACAACATTAATCCACACCAATTAACTGTTTTAAAATGGATTGAGAAGGACTAAGATGCCATGCATAATAGCAGTACTAAATTAATTGGCCCCCAAAATTGATATTAGACTGACCAATCATTGGCTATCATTGTCTATCAATTAAGGTATGAACACTTGATCAGTTGAGTAGAAATATGCAAAATTTAAGAGACTTTTGCTGATTAGTGAATTTCTCATGGGATGTGTGATGCTGACCAGTAAATATTTGTATTTAAAAAAAATATATTTATTAAACAAAGAAATCAACCAAGCATATGATCTCAGAATAAAGATATAAAAATATGCTACATCACAAATCATAAAACATTTCACTATGGATAAGTTTGTGGTACGGTTTAGTTCTAGTGAAGAGGCTTTGCCTTGTTCATTGAAAGATAGTCCAGTTCCAACATCAAAACCCAACAGACCTGTTTGTTGCCTAAGGAAACGACCCAGAGATTATGGGAAGGAAGAATAGTGAAGTATGGAGAAAAAACCCAAGGTTGAACCTGAGACTGCCCAAATCATGATGGGAAATTAGAAAAACATCTAATTCTTGATGCAGAGAAAGAAGATACCAAGAGTGCCAGTGCTAAACGTGGGCATTATATAACATTTACAGTCAAGCATAAACTTGAAATTATTAACTTTGCAAAACAACATGGAATCAGAGCAGCAGCAAGGCATTTTAAAGTGTCTAAATCGTCAATATGCAACTGGAAAAAGTTTGACTTTTCACAAAATACAACCAAATTAGGACACTTGCTGAGAAGTGGAAGGCCTGTTACATATGGAGAAGAATTGGACACTAAAAATGCCAAGTCGGTTCCTGTTCAGCAGAATTTACAAATCCCTGTGACTATTGATGGAATCTGTGCTTATGGTAAAGAGCTCATTGGAAATACACAACCAGATGTGGATTTTAAAGCAAGTCGTACTTGGGCCTCTTCTTTTAGGAAAAGGCACAACTTAGTGCTTAGGGCCAGAAATCCTTGGCACAGAGATTGCCTGCGGATTTAGAAGACAAAATTTCCTTGTTTCACCAATTTGTGATGGAGAAATGAGATGAGGATGACTTAGACAACTCAATGATTATAAACATGGATGAAACACTGATGTATTTTGACCCTGTCCCCTGGAAAACAGTGGATAAAAAGGGAGCTAAATCTGTCTGCATTCACACAACATGGGCCGAAAAAGACACTTAACCATAGTACTTGCTGTTTCAGCAGTAGGCGAGGTACTACCACCAATGATTATATTCAATGGTGATTGTGACTTAAAAGACATCAGAATATTAAAGAACTGGATTGTAACTGTACAGAAGAAAGCCTGGATGAATGAGGCACTGATGCTGCAGTGGATACAGGAGGTGTATCTAAAACACACCCAGAAAGAAAGATCCCTCCTTATCATGGATTAATTTAGAGCCCACAAGACAAAGCCAGTGAAGAAGGTGCTGAGAAAGGGAAATGTCATCCCTGATGTAATTCCAGGTGGATGTATGTTGAAACTCCAGCCACTAGATGGTTCCATCAATAAACCTGTGAAGGGTGATTTATGCGTACTTTGGACTGCCTTTATTAGGAAAGCTGCAGAATAGCTAGCGAAGAACGATCACTGCACATCAAAGATCAAAGCAGCTGATAAACAGAGTGTGATCAATTGGATCGATTATGCTATAAAATCATTGAAGAGGAAACCAGAGCTCATAAAAAAATCATTTAAAGTGTGTGGCATTAGCAACCATAGGAATGGCTGTGAGGATCATCTTGTGCGCTCCAATGAGCTTGAGCCAACTTTTGATAGTGATGAGGAGGAGGATATAGAGTTTGATGGTTTTGATTTGGAGGACTTGAAGCAGGCGATTGCCAAATTATGAACTCTGCTTGACATTGATGATACATAAAATAATGAATGTGAACTCTTTTGAAAGTAAAAATATTTATATTTGAACTTTGAAAGTGTTTTCTGGAATTTTCTAATGTGTATACATTACCCATATTAAAAATGTTCAAACTTAGTATTCATGCTTTTGTTTTGAACCACAATACATTCTTTAATTCTCTCTCTCTCTCTTTCTCTTGCACACACACACGCAAACCTCTTAATCCTGTCCTCTCTCTCTCTCTCTTACATGCAGAAACAATACTCACACTTTATCAACAAATGTAAACGTTTTCCTTGAAATTCATTATTTTGTACATTTTTTATCATATACTGAATTTGTAGCCATCACTGTTGTAGTTCTTCGATGTGTAATTGCCTTTTAATACATAATATTTGCATGATTAGCATAGATGAGTAAACAGGTACTTATTTAAGATCACTTACATCAAAGCAAACTACCACTGACTTTTTACGGTATTACAATTATTTTCAAAGCATTATATCTGAAACTTCTTTATCATATTTTAGAGATATTATTCAAGTTTAGTGCAGTTGTGCCTATGATTCGAAACCAAGGGATGTACTTCGTGTACATGTGGCGATGCCATGATGTAAACGAGCTCACTAAATGTGAGCATTGAACCAAACACTATTTTTGTTCTTGTCATACTGGTACCACATTTGAATGAGTTAGGTAATTACATTGTCAAGGCCAAAAAATGTCATTACTGGTGATTTTCGACAATTTTAATGCAATAATGCATAAACTGATAATAGTAAACTAGAGCACAAAAGGGAGAAGTTACTGTTGATATGGGTACAACATTCTTCTAATGCTCAATACCGGTCACTGTCCAATCAAATTATACATATTTGAATTAGGTAGAAATTATAAGAAAACAGAGGAAAATTAAATATATTTATTGACATTTCAAACAAATTGTATTAATTTATAACATTTCCATCTAATAATTCATAATGATAGTCTTTTAACAACCATGGTAATTTTGTTTATTTTTTAAATGATGTTATGATTGATAAAATATGCTGATCAATCAGTAGAAAAAAATGTATAAGGGTGTCCCAAGACTATATAGTACATGAAAAAATTGCTAAAATGTCTTGCCCCAACTTTTATAGGTCATACAAAATTACTTTTGAAAATAATTAAGGGTGTCCCAAGACTTATAGTGTCCAAAGACTTACTGTCATTACGGTAAATGTTAATCATTTACTATGACTTACAACAAACTGCTGCTTTCTTGTGAATAGAATAAATATAAATAAATTATTATTATCCATAAGTGTGCTTAAATACTAATACATTTACTCCCTCACCTGGGTCCATTTCGCACTGCATGCCTGTACTAAGACTGTTACATGGGGTTGCCATAGTGATCTTCAATGTACCCTGTTCCTGACAGTACTGGCCTCCTAACATTCCAATTACCTCAGTCTTGGAGATATGGGCGTGCATATCCATGACCATTAGGGCTATTCTGTCTATTTCCACTGCAAATGGGGGCTGTTTCAGAAATAGGTATTAATTAGGCATAACACAAAATTATAATACAATTTATGCAAGTAATTGTGTATAAAGTGTAATTTCTCAGGTAATATTGGCACATCAAAAGAAGGAGGAAGTTTGCTCATTTACATTAACAATCAATCTTTTATTTGTCATTCTTCTGCCAATACACATGCACATATAAAAAAATTCCATTATTTGGCTTCATATCAATGTTATACAATTTACAGAGAAGTTATGCAATTTACATTGAAACTGATGAACTGTGGAAAGGACATTTTCATGATATACTGAGATGCATAAGAAATGCAATTAGTTAAAAGGCTTGTCGACATACACCAAGGGGAATTAGTTTGGAATTTCCCCATGCCATCATGAATAACACTGACAGTTTTGTATGACACATGATATATTAGTCTGACTAATGTCAGAGTCTTGCATGGTTCCAAGAAAGTTGAAATTAAATAGGTCTTTAAAAGAACATGGAATCAATTGTCTGTTTGTTCGAATAAATGTTTACAATCAACCACATTAATTTGTTCGCATTTTAAAGTCTGTCAGAGTAGGAATTGAATGTTATCTGTGGTAATTTGAGGTTAACATATGGCAATTTTCAAATCATACCCCAAATCAACACATATCAACCGTTAAAACCATCATATGATAAACACTTTATTATATACTTCAGCCACATCTCATTATTTATTTTGAGAGAAACATTTTGGTTAATCTAAATAAACTGGTGTTTTCTGAACCTGTTATTTTACTTTTTCTTCCCCTATCATTCCAATGATGGGTTTGCCTGTAAGCTCAAGTTAAGATACTTTTAACAAGTTTGAGAATGTTGAATGTAATCTTTTTTTAACATTTGCAGTGGTCCTTCTTTATAAACAGCCACAGTATAATGCAGTCCCTTATATAACATGGGTATTGTAATGGATTCCATTTTGGGATCGAGTATAGTTTTGATACTAAACCTACCTCTGTCAGCACACACACACACACATAGATAGATGTTTACTCACTTATTAAGTCAGGTCCAACTGCAAACAACATAGACCCTGATCTGCCATCACATAATGCACTGGAATATCTGGATCTATGTCATTCGTTCTACTGATTATCCCTAGCAAACTGCATAGACCCAGATATTCCAGCGCATTATGCAATGACAAATCTGGGTCTATGCAGGAGTGCATTATCACCAAGATAAAACAAGTTCATTATTTCCCATTCAAATGTATTAACTTATTTATTTTATACTCATTTTTATATATCTAGGAGTCATTCTAAAATGAACCCGTTTTGTCTCCCTATACAACACACGGAGGAAAAGAGTACTTATTTTTCACAACTGATGTGCTAGGGGAGTATTTAAAATTGAAATGCTAAACATGAATTGTTTTTAGACACATGTTGTTCAGTATGAAGCAGTACAGTGTCAAGAAATACTGCATGATTCTGACAATGTAAAGTTCCTGAAGAAAAAAACTGAGTATATAATAAAAGACAACTTCATAGTGTATAACGAAAATTATTGGTGAATTATTTTTTATTTTTTTTACATCCTATAATTTATTAATGTTAAAATTATATATTTGAATTTTTGAAAATAGCATGATCTCCCATTATGTCGAGCAATGTTTGAATATCATTATTATCAATAACAGGTCTTTAAATAATAATTAATTTACAGATGTTCCTACAGGGGCTATTCAGGCAGTAAGAAAAATTAGCACTTTGTGACCAAGAGCAATCAGTGCAAAGCACATGATCTTTTAGGCATGGAAATTATTGCTTTGCCAAAGATATTTGACTTTCGAATGTTCAGTTCTCTACGAAGTTATGTAAGCTACAGTATCAACAATGTCAACAACTGATCTCCCTTAATCTGACTTGCTCTGACACTCTATCTAACTTGCTCTTATGGTTGGATATGGTCCAATACATTTTAATGTCAAAATATAATTTATTGCAATAGATTGGGCCATCTGAATTAAACAATGCTTCAATCACTGCTATTTTTATGATGACATTAAATTATGATGATTCAAGTGGAGGTGAAATTATGATGGGGAGGTGGGGTGAAAGACGAGTTAAATTTTCTAAGCTTTGATTCAGAAGCAAGATCAGTTCAAGAAAATGCTCTTTTTCTGTAATGATACCAGAAATATTTCATCTTTAAATATAAACAAGAGACCCGAGTGGACCTGATATCACTCACCTTCCTTAAAAACTTAACCGCTGACCATATCACTAAGCAGGCTCATGTAGTATTGTAAGAACACAACCTAGATAAACTATCTCCCAAACTTTATATAATTTTGATTTTACCTATTTTACTACATCCTGATAAAACTTTGTTCTAAAGATAATGGCATAATTAATCTGCACTGTCTCTTGCTCATAACTAAAGTCATCCATGCTCTTGATAATATAAATCCATTTACGAAGCTATGCAGAAAATGGATGAGAAATATAGTCTCTAGATCTAGAGAGTATACAAGCTCAATCAGATGCAAGGTATCTCATTAATATAGCCCACATTTGAAGTTTGATCTAAATCCGATCAAAAATATGGCTTCAAGAGTAGCAACAAGTTCAGGAAATCAGATACAAGATCGCCTCATTAATATGCATGGATTCTGTTCACTTTTTATAATGTCCAAGACCTGGATGATATAAGCCCTTATTCCAATTTTTATCAAAATCTGATCAGAATTATAGCATCTAGAGTGATAATAAGTTTAACCAATCAGATGCAAGATCATCTTATCAATATGCATGGATCTTGCTCATTATCAAAATTGTCCAAGATATTGATGATAGGAGTATATATTCTAAGTTTGATCAAAATCAGATCAGAAACATGGCCTCCAGAGTGGTGACAAGTTCAGCCAATCAAATGCAAGATCACCTCATTAGTATGTGTGGATTTCATCAAAACTGGATCATAAATGTGGCCTTCAGAATGGTAACAAAATTAACCAATCAGATACAAGATAACCTAATTAATACATATGGATCTCGATCATTATCGATCTTGCACAATTCATAATGCAAGACATATTGCTGGGCCATACCATAAGCTCACTTGGTCTTATGGGCAAGTGAGCTAAAAATGATACAATTTTTACTTGTGGCTTTGCCACTTGTCAAAATATCATGTTTTTTGTACCAAACAATGAAATATATCCAGTATTAAATATATCTGGTATTAACACAGGAAAAGAAAATATGCTCTATTTATACATCCACTTTTCATGTATTTTACAATCATACAAAATAGGAATTTCAATCTACAACCTAAAATAATTTCAAGTTTTATTTTAATTGTAAAATACATGTAAAGAATTTTTAATGCATAAAGATATTATTACAATGGTGGCAGCTGATTTGAGCCCGTTTGGAATGCAAGTACACCTCTCCCTTGATAGCTCGCACACAAACATAGACCATGATATAAGCAAAGGCACGAGTTACTGAGGGATCTCTGATACATGGACATCGACAGTGGGAAGAGGAGGTTAAAGTGGTTAAATAGTCTTTTAATAATCGCACTGGGAATAATTGTCAATAAATAGCTTTTTCTAATGAAGTTCTTCACTTTTCTGTATAAATTACCTTTATTTTCAATATATCCAATCTGTGAAAATACATTACTCCAAGTGGTTTCAACACACATCACATGTGTACCAGCAAAAACATTGTGTGTTATGTCACTGCTTTTTGCATGTGAATGTGGATTCATTCTAGTGTTACTGTCGAGTCAGAATAAAACAAGATTCTTTATTTTAAAAGAGAGTGATATTTATTTAAAGAAACACCATCAGAAATAGATTTTATTTTTAATTGTTATATTAGTGACATAATGATGCTGTGATTTTATAGCAAACTATCTGCTCATCCTTGAGCAAACTTCTGAATGCCAATTTGGGAATTTTAAGTTCACTATAAACTTTGGAACTCACTTATCCATTAAGAACTCTATCTGTGAAACCAAGCTTTTCATGCACCTAGTACACCTTTCACTTGCTTCCTTTGCTGTCGCTGATCACATTTGCAAATGAGTATGATAAACCACTGATTAATGTTAGATACTTTAATTATGTCACATGTACTTACAGTTTTCTTAGTGTTCAATTAGTCAACTGAAATGAGTTGACTTAACACACGACAGTGACCACTAGCTCTTACGCAGGCAGGATTTGCATGCCTTTTAACTTTCTTTTGTCGACCCCCTTTTCTTGATTTGATACCAAAAAAACTAATTAACATCATAATGCAATTCAGGTAAACTTTTAATTGATTGTAACAATGCAACCAACACTTCTGCAAGTCAGAGATCAAAACACAGTCGGTACTTAATTAGGTTCTCACTGGAATGCTCGGATATCACTGACGGTTGAAAGACCCTTTTCACGCTTGAATACAAGAGGGCATATTGTATTTATGATGATTACGCTGAAACTGAATTAAAATATAAAACTAAAACATGAATTTCATTTGCCATGACTTATTTAATTGGTACATATTTTTTAAAGTGTTGCCACCATTAGGCATTACTGACATTTTAATTGATCAATATTTTGTCATATATTGTTATTTACAGTGGTCTGAGAATTGTTTTGTTTTTTTAAAGAAAATGTAACAAAATATATGACTTTTATCAAAAGTTACAAATTTCATGATTTTTAACCAAATATCCAGGCACTAACCACTGTTTTCAACAATAAAATGAGTGATATATCAAGGTTTCATTTATCAATCTTGGTCATGATTTTATTCACATTCAGCAAATAGAGGCCTATTTTGGGGTACTTTTATAAGACAAAATGGAATCCACACCTACCTCTGCATTATAAGTGGGTTCGCAAGTTATCTGGGTGCGATAAAATGAGGAAGCAGTATAATGTTATGGGTAACTAATACTTTGCTTCAAGGTTATCCCTTATCCAACAAGCTATCAGTTGTAATTTGTAATTCCAACATTTAATACTAAAAATAAAAATTGTCACTTTTACTGAAATGACATTTAAAACTGCACTAGTCTCCAATAAGAGTACTGCAAATGGCACATGCCCATCTTGTGACTATTTTCCTACCAATGACCTTGACCTTTGAGCTTGGGACTTGACTGTTGTCTGATAAGGTGCAGACCTGGGTAAAGTTTCATCAAAATATCTGCTGGAGTTAAAAAGTGACAGCATGCATACGGAAACTGGTCAATGACTAATATTATTCTTAGTTGTGGCATTAACTTTGAAGTACGGGGTAATAATATGCGAGATATATGACAGGCTCAAGAGTCTCATTAAAATATCTTCACTACATTTTTCCTTCTTGATGAACACCTTGATGCAAGGGGTATGGCTGTGGTATGTACTGTCTATACATGATAAATAAACAGCTAAAGATTTGTTAAAATACCTTAAGTGGTTAAAAAGTTATATTCCGGAAAAGGATATGTCACAGAATTACAATTTCCTTTGCCATAACCTTGACCTAAAGGCAGGTATGGTACATGACACACCATCTTGTCTTCATATATACTTGGGCAAAGTTCATTAAAACATTTTCAGTCGTTCAAAATTTATACTCTAGACAAGGACACAAGTCACAAAATTACATTTTCTCTTGCTGTGACCTTGACCTTCAGGCAAGGCACATGGCTACGGCATGCAACACACAGTCATGATATATACTTGGGCAAAGTTTCATGAAAATCTCTCAGACCATTAAAAAGTATAGCCTGGAGAAGCAAATGTTAACGGATGGACAGATCGACAGACAGATGGAAAATGCCATAACATGATACACTCATCTTAAGAAAGTTGTATAAAAACGTTGCAGTTAAAACTGGTTTTGCTTAATTTGTCAGTTTGGTTTTGTGGGCTTAATGCAATATTTCAGCACATTATAGGCTAAACAAGGCAGCCAGTTTATCTGGTGCAGGAAGAACCCAGGAACACCCTGTGAAGAACCACTGACCCACGGGAAGCTACTGGCAAGCTTTTTCACATACCCATGTTGTCTGAGCTGAGACTCAAATCCACATGGACAGAGGTGAGATGTCTGTGATTTGTAAAGGCAAGCGCCTTAGACCACTCGGCCACCTGGGGCCCCTGCTTACTTTGTCAGAATTTAAACATGCAAACAATCTAAAAGCCAGCACTGCAGTAACTACCATCTGGGAAGTAGCTTCCTACCAGTAACACATCATTGATTTGGTTTGGGGGGTATGATACAAATCATTGGGGGGGGGGGGGGGATGATATTGCTCTGGTTATCACACCCCTCATGCAATATAAATGTCTTATTGTGCCTAGCTGTATCAGATATGCAAAAGTGCTCATATCAGTCATAAGATAAATACAAATTATCAGTAAAATGTATTTTTTGGGGAGTTGGGTAAAGCTAATTTTAATGATGTAATACTTACCTGTTGTTAATGTGTAGCTGAATCTTTTCTGGATGGAAAATACCCCAACCGTATGATAAGAATTCATGCTTCTATAGGGTGACTGGACAGTTCTAGAATTCTAGAATGCCCCATGTCAACCTCATAGCTACCTTGCCCATGTACACTATCCTTCACTCTCTTTCAGGATGTAGCCTAAACTAGTGGGACTTCAGTGTGGGGTGGGAGAAGGGAATCTGGCAATAGCAACAGGTAAGTATTACATCATTAAAATTAGTTTTACCCTCCCCCCCCCAAAAAAAAAACTACATTTTGATTTAATATCAGTAATACATAACCTGTTGCTATTGTGCAGCTGAATTTGTCGGTTTGGTAGGAGGCTGATGATCCCACAACTGGTTAAAGAAAAATAAACACAAGGAATACTCACCCTCACTGTAGAATATAAGACTATCACCGGATGCTATCTGCATGGGCCACTTTTTGAGCCATGACAATCGGACCAAAAGAAAATATGCCTTTGGGTTTGGTGAACCAATGAGTTCGGTGAACCAATGAGCAAAGGTAAAAGGAGGAAAAGGTAGTGGCAGATTGCCAAAATGTGGCTTTCTTCACATCCTCCAGAGACGAATGAGTTAGATAGGCCCACGAGGTAGCAATGGCTTGAACCTCATCTGCTTTAATTTTCATGAATGTAAGGTCCCTCTTGGTAAGGGACTGACAAGCTCTCTTGATAGTTATTGCCATCCACCTCAAAATGGTGGAAGCTGAAATATCAGCTAAACCCTTAAGGGGAGGAAAAGATACTTTCTACTCTTTCTTCTCCCTTTAGAAGCTGCCAAATAAAAGTGTAAAGCCCTAACTGGACATTAAACTCTATCTTGATCATCCCCAGTACAGATACGACTGGGACTGGTGTTACGGAAATATGTATTATTTCGTTTTTAAATAATGGTATAGGTTTATGATCTCTGCATAATAGTCCAACAGCTGTCGTCTTGCAGAAAGTACATATACGGTATTTTAATGTGACTCAGTACATTAGGTCGTGGGAAGAATTGTCACTTGTAACATTAGTATATCACGTGATTTAATGCATGAGGGTATGAACTTCTGACCTACATTCTATGATTCTTCAGAGTCAATACGTTATTGACTGTTAATAACGTCAAGGCACATGCACTTTGGCGATGTCATGCATAACCTAGTTTCTGATTGGTTCAGAGAGGGTTGTAAAGAAGGAAATTATTTTGAAATACCAAGTTGTTTATCAAAGACGTAATGGGTTTTATTTCAATTCTGCGTAGTAAGAGACTATTTTAGAGGATTTATAGCAGCATTCTGGCATTCTTCATAGCTACACTGGATTGAGAATACATAAACGAATTTGTTTCTTTTTGTGTGTGGATATTCTACTTCAGATATATATATCATCATATAGTACATTCTGGATTAAGTACTATTTCTTAAACTTTAATAATTATACAGCTCCGTGGAATTATCGTAAACATTTCTAGAACTTGTGATATTCCATTCACAGTGACTATTTAGAATTTATAACACTTGGATATAACTGATTCTTGTTAGCACATCAGTACAGTGAAGGTTTCATTCGGAATCTACTTCATTCGGCATATTTGGATTAACTTCCAGATCAGTGAACTTTAGAACAATTTAGGACTTTTAAGGATATTCTATACTGTAAGTTATTTTTAATTCTTTCACTTTGATTGTTTGTTGAAATATTTTAATATTTTAGGAAATTAAATATTTGTATTTTAAATCTTGAAAGCTTGTTTGAGTCTTTTCATTTATTACATTACCCCTAGTCGTAGCACTGGGGATATAAATCGGGAGTGGAACAACCGATGGAAGCTAGTTTTTTTTTGCTAAAAAAACCTGGTTGGCAATGGACAGAAACCGACTCATAATTTCCACTGAACCTTATACAGCTTTTCTCTATGGATAGGGGCATGATGTTCACTCCTTCATCATGCAGTCTTGAGGGTAAGGTTCTCAAAGGAAGTTTCACCCAAAGGTTCAGGGAGTTTTAGTTAGAGATCACAAGACACAGGAGATTCGATTTAGGCATTAGCAAGTGAGGCACTGGTCTTTGCAGCTCAAAATACCTGATCAGGTCTGCTATGTGAAAGTCTGCATCGATGGCTGAGCCTTTCAAAAATTTGAGTGTGTTGGATAGGGCTGACCTATAACCCTTGATAGTAGAAACAAAGCATTGTTTCTCTTCAAAAAGGAAAAGAATAAAATCAGCCACTGCCCTCATAGAGGGACAGCTAGGATTGACACATTTCCTACTGCACCAATCACAAAAGATTCTCCTCTTGGCATCATAGACCTTAGACATATATCGTCTCCTGGACTGAACGATGCACTTGGCGACTTTGCTCGAAAACTTGTCCTGGCAGAAAGATCAAGATGAGCCAAGCATGAAGGTGGAGAATCTGTGGGCTGTTCTGTAGGAAAGAGCCCCTGAGCTGCAACAGGAGGTCCCTCCTCTGGGGTAATGTCCTGGGATGGTCCACCAGCAGGTCAAGAAGATTGTTGAACCATGATTGTTGGGGCCACAGAGGAACTATCAATATCAAAATGAGCTGTACAGTGGAGTTCCTTACATTGTGAAGTACCTGTGGGATCATCCTGATGGGTGGGAAGGCGTAAGCCAAGAGACAATCCCACTTCAGGCTGAAAGCATCCTTTGCCCAGGCACTGTGGTTGGGGACTGGGGAAACATAAAAGGTGAGGTTGATGTTTAGCCTTGTCACAAACAAGTCCACCGACAGTGTCCCAAAGTTGGAACAGGGAATCTGCAATAGATTGGTGTAGAGACCATTCCGTGAGGACTATCTTCTCCTTCCTTGACAGACTGTCTGCCAAAATATTCTTTTTGTCAGGAATGTGGTGAACTCGGCGGGTAATCCCTTCTGAGAGTGCCCAGCGAAGGAGGTTCCAAACCTCCATGCAGGGAAAATGTGCATGTGTGCCTCCTTGTCTCCTGAGGTATGCTACCACCGACGTGTTGTCAGAAGAGACCATCATGTAGTGACTTCTTGATATATTGCGCACCCCTGAAGGGCTAAGAACACTGCTCTCATTTCCAAATTGTTTATGTGGAGGATAGATTCTTCCCAGGACCATAAACCCTGAATAATCAGTCCTTCCAGCTCCTGATGAGTGCCCCACCCTGAATCTGATGCATCTGTGAACAGATAGGAGTGGAATTCGGGGGAGTGCATGGACAGAAACCGGTCTCGATTTGTCCACCAAATCAGATGATGGTGGGAATCGAGACTTAAAGAAATCTGAGCATTCAGATGGTCCCTGTGAGGTTTCCAGTTTGCCAGAAGGAGAAACTGGAGAGGATGCAAGTGCAGTCTGCCTAGAGGAACCAGGTCCGCTGCGGAGTTCAAGGTCCCAGCAGAGAAAGAAAAACATGAGCCGACAACAGTCTTGGCTTTCAGCACCTCCAACAGGGACAGGGTCTTGTCTACTCTGTCCTGAGGGACAGCGGCTAATCCTCTGTTTATGAGGAAATTCATCCCCGGATAGACAAAACTGAGAGATGGAGTAAGCTCTGATTTCTCCAGGTTGGGTAAAAGACTCAGCTTGGTCACTATGGACCAAAAGCGAGACAGATATAGTCTGAGGGACTCTAGCCAACCATTGTGGATCAACCAATTGTCAAAATATTGGAGGATTGGGATACCCAGTGACCCTAAGTGGGCTGCAACTACTCCCATGACCCTGGTAAGTGCTCCAGAGGCGAGGGCAAGGCCAAACATCAGAGTGCAAAATTGAAAGACCTCACCGTCCAAGCAAAACCGGTGGTATTTCCTGAGAGGAGGAAAGATAGGTATGTGAAGGTACACATCCTGAAGATTGATGGAGACCACCCAGTCACCAGGTCTTATGGCATTCCTGACTGATGCTGTGGTTTCCATCTTGAAAGGTTCCTCCTGTAGAAACCTGTTTAAGGGGGAAAGGTCAATAATTAGACAAAACTTTACCCTTTCTTTGCTACCAGGAAAATCCAGGAGTAGAAGGCCAGAGATTGGTTGTTAAACACCCTCACTACTGCACCCTTCTGGAGGAGGGAGTGTACCTCTTCCTTTAATCACACCAGATTCAACTGGTGAAAGAACATGAAGAACCTTATTAGAGGAGGACAATCCTGCAACCGAAGCAAGTGTCCACTTTTTATGATAGAAAGGAGCCAGCCATCAACCGTTATGCCAGACCAAGTCTCTGAAAAGAGGTTTTGTCTGGCACCTATGGGAACCAATGGAAGAAGAACACTCTGCAGTAGAGGGAGCGAGTCCCTAGGGCTGTCCACCATTGTCCTTTGGAAAGGGGAAGGGTCCACAAACTTCCTCTCTGGGCCTTTGTGGTGCCCCCTTTAGGACCTGACTGCCAAGGGGGAGCTCTGAATTGGGGTTGTTGCTTTGACTAGGGTTGAGTATCTTTAAAGAACTGTGCCAATGGACTCTGTGGCCAATCAGGATGATTTTGCTTCTTGGTCCATTTCGATGGGCCAGCAGTGGATGTGAGGGACCGGTGTTGCTAGTGTCTCAAATCCTGTGAAGCCACAGAGGGAATGAGCCTTTCGAAGAGAGTCTCTGCCTCCTGTGGAGCAGACCTCAGAAGTAAGACCTTGGATGTGTCCAGAGCAACATCCCTGCAGAAGTGGAGAAGCTCTGCTGATAAAGCCATAGGCAAGGATAACACGTGCCTTGATGTGTTTGCCACTGCTTCCAACAAATGATGAAGGGCAACTGGCGAGAGATATTCCTGCTATAGGAAGCTGAAGGAGGCTGTTGAAAACAGGTCAGCATGCAAGGCTATGGTTACTAGTGACCTAGCCTTTTGTTCTAAAGTTTCCAGTGTTTTAACTGGAAGGCAAGCCCAGGTCCCCATGGAAATACCCACTTGTGCCATTCCAGCATCCAACATGTGAAGTTTAATGGGCCAGGAAGGGGTATGAACCATATAGCTAACTGCAGAGACCAAGGGTCTCAACGTAGAGGGAGAAGAGACCAACCCTTATGTTGTCTAGCAAAGTATTGGCCCTTACTAAACCTTTGGGGAAGCTCCTTAATAGTAACCAGGTGAGGAAGCAACAAGAGATCTGGTCAAGAATTAGCCCCAGAAAGTTTCTCCAAGCTGGATAGAATTTTAGTGTCATTGGAGCCTAAAGGCTTCGGACACAGATCACTGGGCAAAAGTTCATAAACCTTGTTAACTGCTTTGTCAAAAGACCAGATCTCTTCCTCCTCTGCAGCCACGACCAACGGATGGGAGGAGGCAGAGGATCGAAGAGAGGGTGTGCCACATAGGCCTGTTTTGTATCAAACTCGAGTGAATCAATGAGGACAGAAAGGACATCTTTGCTCCTGGGAGGCAGGACTATGAGACCCAATGTCTCTCTGATGCAGGGAAGAATTGGGAGTAAGATGAACTAAGACCCATAACTCTTCACGTGAAGCTGATGGACTGTCTCTAGTAGCAGACTCAACAGGTGGGTGAGAGCAACTCATTTCCCTACTGGGGCGTTTAGGGGAAGAAGGTCCATTCCCCTCCATCCTCTTTGACTCAACTTCAAAAGAGGAATATGTAGGTCCACAGACTGCAGCATTGTCCTCTCTACCATGTGGCCAAGGCCCTGAAGTTCATGGCTGCATGCAGGGAAAGGGCCAATTATTTCCCTAGTCTGGTGTCCGTATGCTGATTCCCAATCCCCAGCAGGATAAAATGGCAGTTTGGAAAGAGGGAGGGTTTCGACCCAATCCCTATCCCCGTACCATAGGGGCTCCAATGACCAGTGACCGATACTCATTGACTAGTGCCTGGGCACCGGTCAGGTGACTCAGATCTGAAGGAAGACCCTTCCCCAGACCTGACAGACTTTGATCAAAGCTTTTCCCTTACCAGGTAGCTAGATCCTGTCGCCGACAATGGGACTGAAAGGGTACTGCTCCACCCTTAAGGGGGGTGTCTGTGACACTCACTCTCTGCCATTCTGGATGGAAGAAGGTACTGCTCCTCCCTCACCTGAGGGTGCGACTTGCTCTCTGCCCTGATGGAATGGAAAGTGGGTGCCCTCCCTAACAGGAGGGCGTGATTCAGTCTCCATCCATTATTACCTGCCTTGGGAGGGGGCCCACTAACCCTAAGAGTCTCCAAAGAGACTTTGGCAATCCTTCTCTGAGATCCGAGGGACCCAGTGAAGGAAAACCCTGGACTTTTTCCTTCCTTTGTAAGTATGTCTGTGTTTGGCTAAATCCCAGACCTCGTCTGACCATAGGCTGCAAAAGGGACAAACATCTGTCCTCTCATAGCCTGTACAAAATAGGAAAGTGGGATGTGTGTCCCTTGGGGATTTCCTGTGGCCACACCTACCCAAACCCTGCTTAGACATTGCTGCAAGAAAATACTGAAAAGAAGATATACAAAAAAAACTTCTATGAAGTATTATGTTGATATGTATTTGCATGGACTAAGTCTAAGCTAATTTAATAACAGCAAGAAGTCACCTTTTCACTGATGTTTTAATGCAAAAATGTTAGCAATGCTAAGCTGAGTACTGAAGATTTTAAAGAAATAAAATAACCAATAATACTGAAGATATATTAAATATGATGTCAACCAGGCTTTTTTGAAAACTGGAAACAAATAATCAGCAAAAAACAACAGCTTGGTAAGATTGCTAATAATAAGGATAATAATAAGGAATACTATTTTATACTAATTTCTGAGAATGAACTGAACACTAAACACACAACATAAAAGGCAAAATTGGTGTGCGACCTGCTTTTCCAAGATAAAAATTCCACAAGTCACATTAAAAGAAATGTGAATTATGATGATTTGTTACTGTAATAAAACAATAAAACAGAACCAAGATGAGTTTGGAGACCAATTTTGGCAAGGATAGGGATAACTAAATACCTACCCGAGCTAAAAAATAATTCTCAAACAATAATAGTTACGCTAACACCCCTGTCGGGTAAGAACCTAAATGCAAGGTTATACAAAACTTAACCAGAAAATTTGCAAATTAATCTTGAGAGCTAAATTTGAACAGAAAAATTGCTTGATCAAGGGTAATTCCACACAATGAATATGATGCACATAAATAAAAAGCTCAAACCACGACGTTAACACACAAAACAAAGGCAATTTCTCTCTGACATAAATTAAAGCAGCAGTAATGTCTGCGACCTGAAAAAGAATGAAGGACAGTGCACATGGGCAAGGTAACTATGCTGTGGACTAGGGGCATTCTAGAATTCTAGAACTGTCCACTCACCATATGGGAGGATGAATTATGATCATACGGTTAGGGTATTTTCTGTCTGGAAAAGAGCCAGCTACATAATAGCAAAAGGTTATGTATTACTGATATTAAAACAACTTGATACAGATTGCTGTTACTGTATCATGTTAAGCTGACAGCTCTTACTGTATCATGTTAAGTTGACAGCTATTACAGTATCATGTTAAGTTGACAGCTGTTACTGTATCATGTTAAGTTGACAACTGTTACTGTATCATGTTAAGTTGACAGCATTTGGATAAGGGTAAAATGTAATCCGATTTTGAATGCTGTCAACAAGACTTCATGTAACAATACATATCGAAAGTTTGCTAAATTTGATATGCATTGCTGTATTCATATTTACTTTATTTACTAGTCTAAAACTAGTAGGTAAATACAAATTTTTTAGACTGAAAATTTTAATAATTAAACAAAATTGGCACACAGCAGACCAGAAAGTCCAAATAGTTCCAAATTTTAAAAAATATGCAAAAACTGCATAAATAATAAGAAAATGTAATCAGGTCATCTACACACCAAATTTCATTGGTCTACCTTAGATGTTTTTTGCTCAAGTGTGCTAACAAGTTTATTGTCCAAAAAATAATCCAAAAGTTAAAAAATGTCCAAAAAATTGAAAACTTGCTGTAATGGTATAAAATTCTAATAATCCACATATCAATACAAAAAGCCTACCAAATTTAATCTGTCTACCGCAAGTGGTTTTTGCTTACAAGAATACTGTAATAAAAGTCCAAAACCGTGTAATAATTTAAAAATTGCTATAATGGCCCAAAAATCTACTAAGGTCATTTGCATGTAAACACAAAAATGCAGCTAAAGTTTATTTGTTTATGTTGAGTGGTTTCTGCTAAATTGTGCTAACAAGGTTTTTGTCAATAAAGTCCAAGTCCAAAATGTTCAAAAATGTAAAAAATTTTACAAATTACTGTAATGGCCTGAACATCTAATTGTGTCTTCTACATATAGACACAAATACAAATATACAAGCAAGATTTAATTTGTCTATGTTGATTAGTTTTTGTGAAAATCTTGCTAGCAAGCTTCTTGGAATAGATGGATGGACATGACTAAATCAAGTAACCCCAAGCTGCAAGCAGTGGGGGTGTAAAAAAAGCTTATTTAACTATATGTGCACATACATAATTACAACAATTACCACTCTATATGCTGTGAAAGCCTGGCATGGCACTAATTTAAATGGATCATACACAGTTCTCATCTGCTTTGTAATCTTTTGTTTCATTCCATCAGCTTCAATTTTATCAAGATGCTGAAGAGGAAAAAAAAAACTACTTTTACCATGTGAAGCATAATTGTACATCATACACAAAAAGACTGATATCATCACAATTTATTATCCCTATGATTTAGCATGAAGTGTTTGGATATGTTATATCCGCCATCCGTCTTGCCATTACCACATCTCCTCCAATAAAACTTAGTTGAAATTAAAAAACATTTTAGTCATCTTGTTCATTTGGTAACAACCAACAAGAGGGGTGTGACATTGGTACCCTCCCCTTAGAGAGACATTCAAATATATTTTTAACCAGTCATACCTCGAAGACCCATAGTAAATGTAACAGAATTTGAGTTATGATCCAAGGTCACCGTCTAGAAAGAGGGAGGGGGAGTAATATGTAATAAAACAAGAGCCCCAAGTTACCCTGAGATCACTCACCTGACTGGCATCTGCTGAATATCCAAATGCAAGAGCTGTTGGCCAAGAAATCTAGGTCAGTAGGATGCTTTCTCTAGAATTTTCTTCTAATGCTGTTGATTGCATATGTTATGAAAACAATTCTTTTTCTGGTTTTGTATTTTCATCTATATTTGATGGCACATCAGCATAATGCGTCCAATATTGAAAGGCCCCTATGCCAGGATGCTTTGCATCAAAATTGGTTGAATTCTGTTCAGCAGTGTTTTTAAAATAAAGTTATGTACTTTTCTTCTTTAGTTTTAAAGTACCCATTGTTTATGTCAGAATGACATCATTTCTATAAATCTAACAGGCCTTCAAGACATAAAAACTTTCTGTCAAATTTGATCAAATTATGCTAAATGTTTTCTCAAGATGTACAGCAGCCATATTTGATGATAGATTGGCATCATTTGTATACATTTTAAAACCCTTCCTGTCTAAATGCTCTTTCAAAATTTGGTCCAAATCTATTGAGTGATTTTTCATTAGTTATTTAAAGGATTTTCTATTTTTAGTAATAGTGGCAATATTTGAGGGCAAATCAACATAATTTTAATAAATCTGAAATCCCTTAATACCACAATGCTTTCTGTCAAATTTTGTCAAATTCTTTTGAGCAGTTTTTATGAAGTCAATATAAAGGTTTTTCTGTTTTTAGTAACAGTGGCCATATCTGATGATGGATCAACATCAACTGTATAAAATTGAAAGTCCTCTATGACTGGATGCTTTGTCAAATTTGGTCAAATTCTGTTGAGTGTTTTTTCATCATAAGTTGTTAAAAGGTTTTTCTATTTTTAGTAATGCAGCCACATTTGATGGCAGATTGGTATCATCTGAACAACTTGCAAAGCCCTCTATGCCAAAATGCTTTCTGTCAAATTTGTTTAAATTCTGTTGAGCATTTTGTTTTTAGAAGTTGTTGAAAGGCATTGACTTATCATCTGTTCATATGCCATTCTCATCCTTGACAAGATTTTAAAAAAAAAAAAATACTTCTAAACAGACTAGCTGTTAGTGTCTTTTATTCACCCTTTTAGGCCATTTCAGGCTGCTCCATTCGATCACATGCATGACTCATCCTGGTCACCATGCCCTTTGTTTTACATTGAATTAATGTTTTTAAAACATCTTATTGCCAGTTTCATGTCTTCACTTACATTTTTAAGAGATTACAGTGTTATCTTCAAAACAGAAGAAACAGTGCAATCTCCTTGTGCAAGGAAATTCTTATCTAGAACAAATCCAAGTGTGGAGTGGAGATGACTAATAGCCAAATCCTTCACATTGTTCTTCCTGCAGATGCAAATCAACTGCCACGGCCACAGACATTTGTTTCTGTCAGTGACAAAGGAAATTACTGACAACACCCACTCCCTTTCTACAAATTGACGAGGTGGCTATAACTCATGCGGTTTGGAATCTGCCCCCTTGCCAATTCTGTGCTATTTTTTAATTTTTTTTTATCCCATCGGCAGGTTCGGTCGCTGATTACATATATCAACATTAAAGGAGATATTCCAAACTTATTCCCCATGTATGATTTAAGTACTTTACACATATCATTTAATAGTCACTTTTGTGTGAAGTTTCTATGTTGCTTTGTATCTATTTGGATAGAGTTTGGCTGCCAATATTTCTGGTATGTCACGCAGTGAACACGAAACAGTTAGTTATGATTGGTGGTTATTGTTTTACCCTGGACTTGAACAAACAATAACCACTAATCAGAATTGCATGTAACAATGCGTGACACACCGGATGTGTAGCCTTCAATTCAATCCAAGCAGACAAGATGTGATGCAACAGATAAATTTAGCATAAAAGTGGTTATTAAATGATCAGTAAAGTACTTAAATCATACAGAGGGAAGAAACCTGCGATGTCTTCTTTCCATTGATATATGTTATCAGTGGCTGAAGATGCAGATGAGAAAAACTAATTAGCATGGAATTGGGGTGGGAGAAGGGGGCAGATTTCGAACCAAGTGAGTTAGTCACCTTGTGTTAATTTGTAGAAGGGGAGTGGGTGTTGTCAATTGCTTTTATTTTTTACTGACAGAAATGAGTGCATGTACTTGCTACTGCTGTCTCAGATGAATTCTCAATTTAATGAATGAAAAGGCAAATGACTAATAATTATTCACGACTGTTGAAGATTAAACTAACTTGCATAGAGTAAGTATCATTTTGTATTGATTCTTCCCCTCTTGCATCGATATGGGTATCGATATAGAAAAAGTATTGACACATCGATATATCGTTTAATCGTTTCACCCCTAGTAATGAAGTACAAAAATGCAAGCAATGACCTCTGATTTGCTGTCAAGTCAATTAGGTCTAGTTTAAAACTTCTCCACAAATGTGCAGATTTGTTGGTGGTCAGATCTGCACCATTTTCACAAAGTGAAAATACCATGTCAATGCCACCATTTATTTGAGTAGTGATAAGATTTTTCAGATGATAATTGTTGGTGCCTTGATGGAGGTCAGATTAGCACCATTTTAATTTATAAATCACTACATATTACTATAGTGTTTCAGTGACAACCCCATGTCAATATGACCATCTACTCAGGAGAAGTAGCCATATAAAGATATTCAAGATGGCTGTCCAGGCAGCTATTTGGAGATTGAATCAGCATCTTTTTAATAAAGGAAAATTCTAGATTATTTAAAAAAGAAGTTCTTTTTCATTTAAGAAAAACAAAATAAAAAACATGTCACTATGACCATCCCTTCAGAAGAAGTAGCTGTAACAAGATTTGTTTACAACAGTCACGGTGGTGACCATTTTGGGAGGTTCTTTCTGCATCATTTTCAATTAGGACTAACTACATATAGTGAAAACTGTTTTAGCAAAATCCCCATGTCGATATGACCATCCCTTCAAAAGATGCAGTGATAACAAGATTTTCAAAAATCACAGTCATGGCCATCATGCTTGAGGTCTGATTGGCGCCATTTTTATTTTGGACCAAATAGATATCATAAGAAGTCTTCTAGCTAAAATCCTATCTTAATATGACAATCTATTCAGGGGAGAAACAATAACATGATTTTTAAGATGGCAACTGTGGTGGCCATATTGGAGGTCTGATTGGCACCATTTTAATTTACGACCAACTGGATACCATATGGACTCTTTCAGCAAAAACTCCATGTTGATACAACTATTTGTTTAGGAGATGCAACAATAACAAGATTTTCAAGAGGACCACAATGGTGGCCATGTTGGAGGTCTGTCTGGCATCATTTTCATTTACAACCATATCATATTTAGTCTTTAAGTGAAAACCCCATGTCGATACAATTATCCATTTAAGAGAAGTATCAATAACAAAATTTTCAAGATAGCTTCCATATGAGTCATATTGCACATCAGATTAGTGCTATTTTCATTTAGGATCATCTACATATCAATAATGAAAACCCCATGCTGATTTGACAATCTTTTCAGGAGAAGTAGCAATAAGATTTTCAAGATGGCCAACATGGTGACCATACTGAATGTCAGATCTGCACATTTTCATTTAGGACCAACTAGACATCATAAGTTTTTCAGTGAAAAGCCCATTTTGATATGACCATCCATTCAGAAGTAGTAGCACTAAGATTTTTTTAAGATGGCTGTTGTGGTAGAGATTGAATGTCCCAGGGCACAATTTTAATTTAGGACCAAACAGACTCTGGGATAATTTTGTGTTTAAAGCTTTATGGCAATAAATAGTTTAGAAGGATTAGCGATAACAAACTTGCGCTAACAGACAGATAGATATCAGACAGGTTGACAAATGGACAACCAGCCATCACATACACTCCTCTGGTCTATGACCAGTAGAGCTAAAACTTACTTAAATAGCTACAAATAAATATTATCAGAAAGCATCTCTGCCTGACTCAAGCAAGTTTCATAAATGCATATTGATTTTAGTTCCCAAAAATAAAAGGTGAAGGTTGTTTGCCTTGGCCATTGAAGCTGATACTTATTTACAAAAGTCCCACATCTATTTCCACAAATATCCAAGAGTCAGGTAAAAATGAAACAATTATTCACTTAGCCTATAATGTTCATCTGATGTTTTAGAAAATAATTTTCAAACCTGTATTGTTCTTCCTTCCAGCTCCTTTTCATCCACCCAAAATCCATCAGCATTCTTTATCCTTCGTTTCCTTGGTCTCTATATGTATGTAAAATGAAACAAAAGTTGGAAAATGGCAGATGGAAGAATATATATATATGACACAAATATAATCAAACAGGTTAGGAAGTTACAGTATAATTTGTTCTAAGCAAGAATTGAACCCTTACCATGAGTAATGGCACCTATCATCTAGCTCTCATACACCAGTACTCTAACCCACTTTGCTATGCACTCAGATGCAGAAAAGGATGGAACAGGATCGAAGGTAAGAATCTGAGGTGCAAGAGAACTCACCTACTAGGCAAGAGGAATTTAACTCAGATATATGCACAAACCCACTGGATTTCTATTTAGAAATGCAATGTATATACAGTTCTACACACTTATATCTACATTGCTTATGTCAACAAACTGCCTACATCGACAAAAAAGCAAAGTCCTGACCCATGATCTTTTGTTACTACCAAATTTGTCATGCTTATGTTGATGTTGTGATGGAAAATAAATGTATGTGTTGACAGAAACCCAACTTGAACAAATCTTTTATTTTCTAATTGTTTATGTTGACAAGCTACCAGTTCCAACCCATACTTTGTTCTACAATTATCTGATGTTGCTCCAGGCTTAAATGTTGCCATCACATTAACAAACAGGTGTTTGGTCCTCCAAAGTTGGCCTTTCACAGTGACTTCAATAATGCATGCACCAATATCAAAGTAAACCAGCTGCAATCTTCAATGAAAGCAATGCACCCTTCATCAAAGGAAGCCATAACCAAACTTGAATAAAAGCAATGGATTATGGTATAGATAATAATCTTAATTAATTATTACTCTGTATGCATTTCTGGAATTTGTGGGTGTTTTACAAGTTCTACTTGTGCTTAGCTAAGACTTTTTTTTAAAAAAATGTCATTAAATGTTTTGCGATCATTTGTCTTTAACATTTTTACTGCTATTTCGAGAGAATTCATAACTTGCTGACAGGTTTTCATTTCTCTATGAATAGCCTCATCCCTTTGGTAGCCTCAGTAAAATGATTACATTTGTTGCCTTAGGCAGACCAAAATCTAGGCCAATTTAATTAGCATGTAAAAAAAAAACTATACAGCCACATGCTATTGGTGACAATGAATATCATAGTGAATTGTTTAGTCACACGTGTTAGTTGACAATGGGATATAGATCAAACAAGGACTACCATTTTTTTATACATGTGTTTTCTAACAGGATGTGACTGATACATGAATTTTCTAACATGTGACCTATACTTGAATTCATGGATTTTTCACATACATGTATTTAATGCATTCTGGATTTTATTACACAAAGGTAACAAAAATGTAAGTTGTCAAAATATGCAAGTGTATTTCACACTGGTTTTGTCTTCATTTAATCAAAATTTCTGTTGTTTATTTTCTCAAAGTATAAATCCTACACACTGGGTCTGTATAAGATTTGTCTCTTTGGCAGCCTATTTTCTGACCTCTTCTATCTGACCATGAAAAATTAGGTTGGAATAAAGTGCTACAATCTGAGAATGACTTGTGGTGATCTTTAAGAAAAGCATAAGTGGAAATGCAACACTTTCCATGAGCTCTAGATGTAGCTATTGTTACGACTCTATAGCTAAAAAAAACGTAACAAAAAGAAAGTGAAACCAACAACATTTGTAAAAATTAACAAACAATTTATTTTAAATAATTAATGTGAAAATGAAAATACACTTGCAGTTTCATGTATTTAAATCCAAATAATCCAATAATTATTAGTGTCCTAATCACAAGTCCTGTATATATAGAAACAATAAAATGTTCCAAATGAATGAATGTTCCAAGTCAATGAATGTTCCAAATAAATCTTCGTAATGAACGAATGTTCCAAAAGAATGAGTCTTCGTAATGAACAAATGTTCAGAATAGATGATGGTTTTGAATGAATGAGTCTGAACTGTCATGATGTTCCAACGATAATATAATCCAGATCATCTTAAGAAATTCAGAGGCATCTGAGAAAGTCCTAAATATAACTCCAGGTAGCTCTGAGGAATGGTCCAATAAATAATTCCTTTTGAATTATTCATACAGCATAGCATTACATTACAGCATGATTCCAGCTCGGCTATTATTTCAAATGATCTGATGATTCCAAAAAGCTGATCATATAAAAAAAGTTCTTTTCAACTCAAGATCTAAAATGGAATGAAATTAATTTGTATTTCTAGGTCTTTTATACAACTTGCAAATGGCACATTTCACAACAGGAAACGTGTCATATTATGACCCAGAATGCAATACTAAATGTGTCTATTTCATCAGATACAGTAAACTACTCTGACCTTGAACAAAAAGGTCAGTAAACATGTTGTTATTTTTAATTAATAGTACAACTAAACCCAGCTTAAATATGACTCACTATTTGACACAACTTTAAAGTAGAGTCATAGGCCAAAAGTTTAAGCACATTATAGATTCCATATACATAATTCTGTAACACAATGGCATTGTCAAGTGTGTGTTATGCTGCTCTGCTCAGCAAATGTGCCATCCGAGAGACTGATTCTCAAGAATAACCAGCAGGATTCTCAATGGATGAGTCTAGGCTGCATTCTGACTCTGGAAAGATAACCAGCAAAACCAAGTAGATCCTATCCCTACAACATTCTGAACCAGTGCTTTACTGTCATGGAAGGACTTTCAGGCCAATACAAACCAAGGAATGTTTTGAAATTCGCAGGCCTGCAACGTCTCTGTTGACAGCTGGAACATCAGTATGAAAGATAGATATATGGGTATTGTGGAAAGCCCAGTTGAAATTTGATGAGAGTTATCAGTGTGATAAAAAGGCCTGCTGACACTTGGGTTGTGAGGTTGTCTCTCAAAACACTAGTATATCAGTAATTTAACCAGACTGGGATATTTCTTTGAATGGCAACTGGTCTTTCTTGACTAATAGTTTGACACATGCAGGAACTTTTTAAGTGGCCAATGATGGAGTAGGACAAAATTTTAAAAAGAATGAAAACCTCTTCAACTGATGTGTGGAAGCCTGAATTCTCTCTGGACATTGTCAGATCAAGAAAGGAAGATGGTGCTTATGAGAGTGAGTTTTCATACATGGAAGAGGCTGATAAAGACACTTCCTGCAACGTACGTGATGACTGAGCTGGTGAAGCAGATTGAGTGGAATGGTGAACAATGCTGGGGCTTCAGCTATGTTTGGACACAGTTATCTCCAGGCATTCATTTTGTGGATCTTCAATGGTCTGGGACAAGTACCAATTGTCTGGGTCATGATGGAGCCAGGACCAGTGAAGGGTCTGTCTGGTGACAGTCCACTACTACTCCAGGAGGTGGTACTGGGTGGTGAGAGACTCTTCACTGATTCTGGTACTGGCTGTACATGGTGCCCAAGTCAAAATAAGACTGGGACAGTGCTTCCAGATGTTGGTTGATATCTGGGTCTTAAAGCCTGAAGTGAGTATACCAGGAAAATAGATTACCATACTGGATCCCAGAAGTCGAAGGCATAAGTTGAGGCTGTGATAGACCTGGTGACATCCATAGCCAGTTGACATCTGGTGCCAAAGTCCAATACTGGCTATGTGAAGAGCAATTCTGATCACTGTGGCAATGGTGATGGAGGGGCTGGCATATTGTGAGAAGCTCATGTTGGTCTGAATTGTCTAATCTTCTTTTGAATGAGTGAGCAATCCTCCTTAAAAAAATTCCGCTAGGAGAAAGTTGTCAACTGAGGCGGCATTGGCAGTTGTGCTAATTGCAGCCACATGGTGCTTTTTTTCGCTCTCTCATGCACCCAAGTTAGTTGTTTGGCCAAGATGGTCACCCATACATCTTCCAACCAGTGTGCATGCATGACACTGATATGGCCAGAATTGCACCCCATACAATGAATACAGTTAGCATGATTGTCTTCAGCTAGCTTAAACTGCACTCCACACACTCAGTCCTACCCATTGTGTTAACACCCGTAAATCTAAATACAGAGAGCAAAACAATGGCATACACAGGTGAGTTGCACTTAACTTACTGTGAAAAAACGCCTATGGAAATTATAGGCATGACCTTACGACATATAATAATAGACAATTGCATGACAGAATTCACTGACAAGTTTGAGTACGGAGTTGAATTGAAGTAGTATGGACTCTAATTGAAGTACTATGAACTCTAAAGCAGGCAATTAAAAAGATACCAATATGCTTATTGTATGATGAAGTTGTTAGGCAAATGAAGTACGAAATATATTTTTTGAAGTTAGGCAAATGAAGTACAAAATATTTTTTTTATGATGAAGTTAGGCAAATGAAGTACGAAATACTTTTTTAGGATGAAGTTAGACAAATGAAGTACAAAATATTTTTTATGATGAAGTTAGGCAAATGAAGTACAAAATATTTTTTTATGATGAAGTTAGGCAAATAAAGTACAAAATATTTTTTTTATGATGGAGTTAGAATATGAAACACAGAAATATAGCTGCAGTATACTTCCCTGGAGTGAGAAATCTCAATAGAATTGCTCAGTTGATGAAAATGCACACGATGATTTGGTTTTTGCTAGATCTCGAGAAAGAGTGTACTTCCTAGCATGAGCAGAAGTAGAAACTTATGAATTGAAGAAATTATAGTGGATCCTATCATCCTATCCAAATTCTATTTGTACAAACCTGACTTCTTTCACAGAAAACTACTATATGGGTAGAAAAATCCATTGCCCTGGAGCCTGGGACAACCAAAAATTAATTCCAGGCAGTCATTGTCTAAAATATGAAAGCCCTCTTGGGCAACCCAAAAAATATTGTAAAAAAATGATCATGCTAAACATTATAATGGAATCTTATATTTTTCCAGCGACAAACATTTGACCATTAAATTATACCTCTGGGTACCTTTAGCAGGGTGCCTGAATGATCTCCACATAATTTCCTAGCTGAGTGTTGGGTGATTTTTATCGGTAAGAAGCCACACTAATCCATATGTTTTGGCTACTCATTATCTTGTTACGACTCTATGGTCTAGAAAAATGTAACAGAAAGACAAAAAAAATTCCAAGACAAAATCAATATGAATTTCAAAGATAACTTTAATATCTCTAATATGCTTTAAAGAAATTCTATCCCGGAACGGCCCCCAATTTCTGTTACGACTCTATGGTCTAGAAAAATGTAACAGAAAGAAAGTGAAACCAACAACTCAAGTAAAAATCAACAAGCAATTTATTTCTAGATAATTAAAATGAAAAATCAAAAAGACACTTACAGTAATGTGTATTAAAATCTAAATAATCCAATAAGAATTAGTGTTCTAATTATAAGTCCTAATAGAGAATGTTCCGAATGCACGGACATCCTTGAATGTTGTGATATGCCAATGGTCTTTAAAGTCCTGATGTACTAGTAGTCTTTAATGTGCTGATGTCAAAATGAAGTACTCCAAAATATCTCTGAGTAAGTTCACATAAATTCCAAAATCATCAATTAAAAATCCAAAATCCAAAAGTCTATGAGCACTGTCATAATCCAATGAATACTTAAATAATTCCTCTCTTAGAATTTTGAATTACTTTCCACAACTGTAATAGCTCTTTACAAGACTAATACAAATGTCGAAACTGAAAAACTGTCCACTAAACATGGTATATATCAAGATTGGTCACATGACAGAATATTCTAGAATAATAAATGTATGTGTGACCATTGACAGGTAACTCCTAAGGTATTTCCAGTTTTATCTGTAAACAAAATCAACCTTGACCTCAAATTTGGTAAACATTTTGTTTATCAAAACTATCCTTTAGCTAAAATCTGAAGTAAACAACCTAATTCAAGGACACTAGTTAAACATGTTTTTAAGCAAATATTAAAGTCAAGAAACATTTATAATTTCCTAAAATATCTATAATATTATATAAACATCATACATAACACCTCCCCTCATAAGGAAAAAGAAAGATTTATATAATAAAGCTTTCTTTTGAATATGCATCTAATACTATAATAACCAAAAATTACATAAGAAAATGTTTTATGCCAATGAACTTAATTACTTCAAGCAATATAACATTTCTATGCACGTGAGAGTGCATCTGCAATCACATTGTTTTTTCCCCCGATTTGTCTGATGTCAATGTTATATTCCTGCAATATTAAACTCCATCTCAACAATCTCCGATTTTTATCTTTCATTTTGTTGATGAAAGTAAGGGGATTGTGATCACTGTACACAATAATTGGAGAAAGAGCCGAGGTAACATACACTTCAAAATGCTGTAAAGCCAATATCAAAGCCAAACATTCCTTCTCAATTGTGGAATCATTTTTCTGGTGCTTGTTAAGTTTTTTAGAAAAATAACACGCAGGGTGATCCACACCACTTTTGTCTTCCTGAATCAATACTCCACCAACCCCTACATCAACAGATAATTTAAATGATTGGCTGAAATTTGGTGCAGAAAGAACTGGTGCATTCTTAAGCATGGCCTTTAACTTGTCAAAAGATTCCTGACACTTGTCAGACCAATGAAATTTGGTTTTCTTACTCAATAAACTTGTCAAAGCTTCAGCAATTTTGGAAAAATTTGAACAAAATTTCCGATAATATCCAGCCATACCTAGAAATCGCATCAGTTGCTTTTTACAAATTGGTACTTGAAATTCAGAGATAGCTTTGACCTTAGCTTCGATAGGTTTAACTTGAACTTG
Organism: Margaritifera margaritifera; assembly: GCA_029931535.1. Lineage (NCBI taxonomy): Eukaryota > Metazoa > Mollusca > Bivalvia > Unionida > Margaritiferidae > Margaritifera > Margaritifera margaritifera. The sequence goes on from JAQPZY010001552.1 coordinate 3,723,955, forward strand.
TCCCACAATATGTCCTAAAAATGTGACACAAGCATGGCAAAACTCACTTGTACTCAAATTAATTGTCAGATTCACATCGCTGAGTCGATCAAAGAATTTTTGAATGGTTTTCAAATGATCTTCCCAGGTGTTGTTGTAGATAATGACGTCATCGATATAAGCGTCACAATTATCCAGACCAGATGTTATCATGTTCATCAGACGTTGAAACATTGCAGGCGAATTTTTCATTCCAAACAGCATGACTTTATATTGATAAAGTCCATCTGGAGTTACAAATGCTGAAATTTCTTTTGCCCTTTCCGTCAGTGGAATTTGCCAGAATCCTTTTAAAAGGTCAAACTTGGTGACATATTTCACATTTCCAATTTTATCAATGCAATCGTCCATTCTTGGGATTGGAAATGAATCTGTTTTGGTGACACTGTTGACTTTTCTATAGTCAGTACACATACGGAATGTATTATCTGGCTTGGGAACAAGAATACACGGTGAACTCCAGTTACTTTTACTTGGTTCTATGAAATCATTCTCCAGTAAATACTGAATTTCTTTCTTCAAATAGTTCTGTTTGAGAGGATTCATCCTATAAGGATGCTGTTTCACAGGCACAGAATCTACAATGTCAACGTCATGATAAATTTTACTTGTTCATGTTGGAACATCAGGAAATAAGTGCTCATAGTCATGTAATAGCTGTTTTAGTTCATTTCTTTCCTGTTGTTGTAGATGTGAAAGTTTCTGGTCTAGATTGTTCAAGATTTCTGAATTCTGAAGAATGGTTATACCAAAGTCACTATAGTCTGATTGTATTCCATCGTTGATATCTTCACTGTGTGGGACAGGTACTACTAAATTAAATGAATAATTAGCTGGGCTATCTCTGTCAAAATATTCCTTTAACATATTTATATGACAAAGTTGTTTCTGTTTCCGTCTCCCAGGAGTGTTAATGATATAATTTAAGTCATTTACTTTCTTTTCAACGGTATAAGGACCATAAAATTTAGCCTGAAGAGGATTCTTAGGTATGGGAAAGAGAGCCAGAACTTTGTCACCAGGTTTAAAACTCCTTTCCTGTGTATTTCTGTCATACCTTAATTTCATTTTTGACTGGGTAGTGTGAAGATTAGTTCTTGCTACTTCACAGGCCTTTGACAACTTGTATTTGAAATCAGAGACATAGTCAAGAAGATTAATCTTTGAATCTTCATTTGAAAGAAGTTTCTCTTTCAATAATTTCAATGGTCCACGGACAGTATGACCAAAAACTAGTTCAAAGGGACTAAAACCCAATGACTCTTGAACTGATTCCCTAACAGCAAACAACAACAAATGAACACCCTCATCCCAATCCTTTTCTGTATCAAAGCAATATGATCGAATCATATTCTTCAAAGTTTGATGAAATCTTTCCAAAGCACCTTGACTTTCAGGGTGATAGGCAGAAGATTTAAACTGTTGGATGCCTAATTCATGCATAACTTGTTGGAATATTCCAGACATAAAATTTGACCCTTGATCTGACTGGACAGATTTGGGAAGGCCAACAAGTGTAAAAAACTTCACCAAAGCTTTCACAATAGTTTTAGTTTTTATATTTCTCAGAGGAATTGCCTCTGGAAATCTTGTAGATGCACACATGATGGTCAACAAGCATTGGTTGCCTGATAAGTTTTAGGTAAAGGACCAACACAGTCTACTATTATTCTACTAAATAGTTCAACAAATGCAGGGATAGGTTGCAAATGAGCCTTAGGTATCTTCTGATTGGGTTTTCCTACCATTTGACAAGTGTGACAAGATCTGCAATATTTAGAAACATCACTTTCGAGTTTTGGCCAATAAAAATGATTCAAGATCTTGTGATAAGTCTTACTGACTCCTAAATGACCAGCCAAAGGAGTTTCATGTGCTAGATTATGAATTTCCTGTCGATATGACTTAGGAACAACAATTTTATAGCTCACTGACCACTCGTCACCAGCGGGTACCTTAGGTGGTCTCCATTTCCTCATAAGGACCCCATTTTTCACAAAGTAACACACTGGAACTTGTGTGGCTTCAGTTTCACTAATAGCCCTCTGAAACAAAAAAGATATCTCGGGATCTTGCTCCTGTTCAACGACAAGGGATTGTCATTTGTCACCCTGATTAGAACAAAGAGAATGAGTTGCCAAAAGAGGATCACTATGTGTCAATACCGTTTGATTGATCAATACCTGAAGAAAAAGTGACCTCATCAAAAGACTTACCAATACATGTGTCAGCTAAAGAATAATATCCTGATCAACATCACTCTCAAGAGCTCTTTTTGCCATAGCTCTAGCAACTGCACAAGCAGGGTACAAATTAGGGATTTCAATTTCGACAGGATCAACTTTCTGATCCAAACAAGGCTTGTCAGTTACAAGTGGATTAACCACAACCTTATCTCCAGCTAGGTCATTGCCTAGTAATAAATGAACACCCTCTATGGGTAAAGAAGTCACTGCCCCAACAGTCACAGGTCCGGAAACTCAGTCTGATGCCAAATTGACACAATGAAGAGGAACATTTACAGAGCCGCACTCAACTCCCTGAACAAGAACACTTTCACTCCAAGAAGACTCCTCACACAAAGGCAAAGTACCTGATAATAAAAGACTCTGAGAAGCTCCAGTGTCCCTTAATATTTTAATTGGGATAGGCTTGGCAGAATCACCAATAAGTGATATAGAACCTTCTGACATGAATGGTTCATTAGCCTCCAAAATAGAATCAGACTGGGGTTTGTTTGACCCAACAAATGTATTGCCTTCAATACAAGACCATGACCTTGACTTCTTTGAAATAAGAGCATTTGGAAAAGCTGTCCTTACTCTGTTGCTTATTTTTCAACTTGAAGCAATCAGAAATAACGTGCCCTTTCATTTTACAATAAGTGCACGTAGGAAGAGATAAGGATTTCTGATCAGTCTTATCAGATGTTTGATTCCTAACAGTTGTGCTGTTGTGAAATTTGGAAGTACTCGTATGAGATTGAAATGGTTTTTTACCAGAAAACTGCTGAGAGGACGACTTATTGCCAAATGAAATTTTGTGAGTCAAGGAATAATCATCAGCCATACGAGCAGCATTTTCCAAAGTTTCCACATTCTGCTCGTCAAGATAGGTCTTAACATCACTATGGATGCACCTCTTGAACTCTTCAATTAATACGAGCTGTCTGAGGTTATCATAATCTTGATCAACTTTCCTGGCTTCACACCACCTATCAAATAGTTGTTCTTTTTCCCTTGCAAATTCGACATGAGTTTGTCCAGTTTCTTTTCTACCATTCCTAAACCTTTGTCGATATGCCTCTGGTACCAACTCATAAGCTTTCAAGATGTACTCCTTAACCACATCATAATCAGTGCTTTGTTGTACTGACAGTGAAGTGTAGACTTCACGAGCTTTACCAATTAGTACACTTTGTAATAACAAAGTCCAATGCTCTCTGGGCCATTTCAAGTTTTCAGCAATTTTCTCAAAATGAAGAAAGTATTTATCTACTTCTTTTTCCTGAAAAGGGGGTACTAACCTAATATATCTAGTAACATCAAAACCTGAACTTGTGTTTAAAGGAGTGGAGTGTGCTCTGTTTGCCAGTTCTAATTCTCTTAATTTAAATTGCATTTCCCTTTCTTCTCTTTCTCTCTCTCTCTGCATCTCCCTCTCCTCTTTCTCTGTCTCCATCTGCATTTGTATCTGCCTCTCTTCTTTCTCTCTCTCTGAATCTGAAACTTTGCCAATTCTAAATCCATCTGGTTCTTTAACTCTAATTCCCTTAATTTCCTGTCAGAACCAGATACAGGCTTTTTCTTCAAACTTAAAGCACTATTATCCAAAATTCCCTTCCCTACTAAATATTGAATTAAAATAATCTTTATCTCCTGTTTTGTCAATGATGATTTTCTGGCAAGTTCGAGCAACTCATCCTTTCTCATACACTCTAACCCCTCCTGGGTAGGTTTTGAAATGAAATTCTGAACATTAGATGCCATTGTGAATGCTTGTTGGTTTCACAAAAAAAAATTCTCTATTTAAAATCTTTGCCAAAGACAAAAAAAAATTCAAGACAAAATCAATATGAATTTCAAAGATAACTTTAATATCTCTAATATGCTTTAAAGAAATTCTATCCCGGAACGGCCCCCAATTTCTGTTACGACTCTATGGTCTAGAAAAATGTAACAGAAAGAAAGTGAAACCAACAACTCAAGTAAAAATCAACAAGCAATTTATTTCTAGATAATTAAAATGAAAAATCAAAAAGACACTTACAGTAATGTGTATTAAAATCTAAATAATCCAATAAGAATTAGTGTTCTAACCACAAGTCCTAATAGAGAATGTTCCGAATGCACGGACATCCTTGAATGTTGTGATATGCCAATGGTCTTTAAAGTCCTGATGTACTAGTAGTCTTTAATGTGCTGATGTCAAAATGAAGTACTCCAAAATATCTCTGAATAAGTTCACATAAATTCCAAAATCATCAATGAAAAATCCAAAATCCAAAAGTCTATGAGCACTGTTATAATCCAATGAATATTTAAATAATTCCTCTCTTAGAATTTTAAATTACTTTCCACAACTGTAATAGCTCTTTACAAGACTGATACAAATGTTGAAACTGAAAAACTGTCCACTAAACATGGTATATATCAAGATTGGTCACATGACAGAATATTCTAGAATAATAAATGTACATGTGACCATTGACAGGTAACTCCTAAGGTATTTCCAGTTTTATCTGTAAACAAAATCAACCTTGACCTCAAATTTGGTAAACATTTTGTTTATCAAAACTATCCTTTAGCTAAAATCTGAAGTAAACAACCTAATTCAAGGACACTAGTTAAACATGTTTTTAAGCAAATATTAAAGTAAAAAAAACATTTATAATTTCCTAAAATATCTATAATATTATATAAACATCATATATAACAATCTGATTAAGTAATCACAATCCATACTACAAGCTCTATGGGTGAACCCTTAAAGAAACAAGACCATAGAACGCTTGTCTTTGGTCAGCATACCAACAGATGGTAGTGGTCGTCTTTGAACTGACTCACTGAATTCCTGTCATCTAGTAGAATGCTTTCCCATTGGCCAGTGGAAGACATAGGCACATGGGAGAGCATGTGACACTTGTTTATGTTGGCTAACTTTAGCTAAAGGAATATGGCAAGTATAAAGAATCAAACCAATTGCAACTGTTGTTGCATACTATATTGGCTTATAGCGTAATGACTAACCAAATATCCCACATATAAAGTTTACATTTACCTTACAGTTCAATACCAATAACATGAACCTCAATGATGTAAACTCAGATAAACATAAAGGACAGATAAGTTTCTGGTCAGAGGTGGCCAACTACTAGAACGATGACGGACAAGACACCAAATCTGGCTACCCATCAATACCTTAAAAAGTTTGGGGGCTGATTTATCGAACTAAAACATGCCATAAAAAAATGAAATTATTTGATTATTTTTCACTTGCTGATTTCAAATAGATTAAACAAATGTGTCAACATTTGTGACACTTTCCATTAGCAGGACTGATGGTATGTTACAAGTAGTGAATGCTCTTTATATATATATTACAAAGGTTTTTGAATAATTGAGCAACCAGAAAAATATTCTGGGCAACCAGCTTTTCAAATTGGCTGCCCAGGGACAACCAAGAATTTTCAAAAACTTTCAACCCTGTACTACATTTCTATGATAAAAGTCACTGACTGAATGGATGCATATTAAATCTAGACACAGACAAGAAGCTTAAAGAAGAACACATGGATGCTTGTACCATATTCTCAGTCTTCAATGTCTTGTAATCTGGGACTACTTTTGGACCCCTTTCCTTGATTCCAGGGGAGACAACTCTACCTGGATTGTTGTAGGCAGCTTGTTCTGTAGAAAGTAATATGAAATGGAGACATTAATGGGCATTAGAGTTAGATTGTGTAAAAAAAGCTATACAAAAAGAAGTTTTGTTTCTGATGCTGGTATCCTGTGGGCAGGAGTTTCACAGGTAAGAAGAAAATTGTGTGCCATGGAGAATGCAAATAAAATTGAGACTGTGTCTTACAAATGTACAATACCTCTCCCTAGGACCATCTTAGAACGCCATCAGTCACTAGGACCATCTTAGAATGCCATCAGTCACTAGGACCATCTTAGAATGCCATCAGTCACTAGGACCATCTTAGAATGCCATCAGTCACTAGGAGACCAATGTATAAATACAACTGTCTGCTTAAAATGAATTTACCAAGAAAACAAGGCCTCCTCACTTAGCAAATCATTTTCTATCATTTTTCAAGTTTTCTTTTACAAATATTACCTTGAAGTAAAATAAATATCACATTTAAGTAATGATTACATGAAATAACATAAATGATAGTGAACTTTTGATATAATTTGTAAATGTGACATGGAAAATGTTGTTAAAGTGTCTAATCAAACAGGGCAAAAACCTGACATGCCTGATTCAGCATCCATTGGATTTTCAAATAATAACAGCCGAGTAATGGCTGGTTGCAGACAGGTGAAACTTGGCTTTAAGATGAAATTGATTAATGTAATACTACTTTTAATTTTAGATTTAGACTGAAAATAAAGGGAACAAAAATTGCATACTTAAACTTTGACCCACATTCCTGAGAATCTTACCACAACCAAAGTTGATTACTCCAGTACTTTCAAGGTATCCATGTATTCTTCCTATACAATTGACATCACCACAGTTCTTTAGTCCTGGTCTCACTGAAGTTTTATTTAGGTAATTTGGACGACATTTCTTCCTGTAAAATAGAAAAACCATACTTGTAAAAGTTATATTCTTTTTAGTAGGACAAAAAAAGGACCATTGTGATTCCTCTGATGTATTAAGTTCTGAAAACATTTCATAACAGTGAATCATCCATGGCTATATAAGTTTAAATTGCCAATATCACTTTCACCCTTTACTTCCAGGTCTGAAAATGAATTAATTACAGTATCAGGGCTGAGCAAAACATTTTTCATCTACTTGTCCAGGGCAAGTGGTTTCAGAACATTCACTTGTCCCACCTACCTTTTCACTTGTGCCAAATTTAAATCACTTGTCAAGATTTGATGAGATGTATGCACTTTAATCCATAGAAAGAACAAATGAAATAATATACAACATATTTATTTCTTAAAAAAAATTAATTTTTCAAAACCATAGGTTGATTTTATACATTTGTTACATCAGAGGTTTTCAGTTTTCCATTGTCCAGGTATCTTATATGCACTATTTCTTGCTCTGATACTGTAGCATCAGTATTTCCATCAGCAAGAATGGAAAGGAATTTACTGGAATTCAGACTTTCCCTAACTTCTTCTCTCAAGACTCAATTGATTGGTAGAAAGAAGTCTCTTGCCCATAATCTGTTCTTATAATTAGCACCAAGTTCAACACCATTCTTCTCTTGGACTGCACACAGCATTTCCATATCAAAATGGTTTTCCATAATGGGCTAGGCTGTAGGCAGTGTTCAAGAGAGCTCTCATTTTTTGTTATTTCAATCTCATTTAGTTTTGAAAGGGCCTTTCTAAGTGGAGTTTCAGCAAATCTAACTTCAGGGATTTTCTGCACATGCTGGCTAGTGTCATGTATCTACTGTGCTGTACATGCCTTGTGCAGTCCAGAACGGTCATGAGACTTCATTAGGTTCAATCCTGAATTTGTCAGTTCATTGACAAATACACTGGTTAAATTTCCAACCTGTGCCAGTTTGTGATATTGTTTGCAATAACTGCAAAACATTTTTTCTTCCAAGTCAATTAATTCAAGCCAGGGATACTAGGGATAACTATCAACCCAATGGTGGCTGAAAATTGATCAGTTTCTTAGTAGTGTCATATTTTACATTTTTTGTTGCCACAGAATCTGGCTTATGTCTCTTTGAAGAAATAGTGACCTCACATTCAGTGGCAGTCTTATATTTACCCCTCCACTTTCACATGAATTTTCCTTCTCCAAATCTTCCTTACCTTCCTTGTGAAAATAATTTAGTAGACTCGCTGAATCCACATAGTAAATATCACCTTGCTTGATAACTACTTCTGCAGTGATCATAACACACATTTTGTCCTTTAAATATGAACAGAGACAGTTCCTTAATTAGCATAATTGTTTCACTTAAAATGCAATATTCGATGTGGAAGTTAATCCTCTGTATAATCAATTAAAGATTAAAGAATCATCACTGCCACTTAATCAGTTCATAAAGGGAACTGACACTATGTCGGTAAAGTGCCTTTCATTAATTTACTTGGATTGACTCGCAGGATAAAAATCAAAGGATGAGTCGTTCATTAGGATCTGGTTTGAGTAAACACAATACAATGAAGCTGTTTAAAACACTGCTAATTAATCATATCAGCTTTGTTTTACGTGTTTTGATTGGCCAATAATTTGGTTGCTTAGCCCAATATGCAGTCATGTGTTAATAGGATGTGTGCACATGCAACAGTTGTCAATGACCACCGGTAGGTGTGATACAGGATGTAAATAAATACATGGAGATGGATAGAATCGAACCTTCAGACCAGATAAAGGTAGATAAAGTGATTATGGCATAAAAATAAGCACTTGCCCGACTTTTTATAAAATAGGAAAATTTCACTTGCCCGACTTCAAAAACAAATAGTCCAGGACATCGGGCTATGGGCTTGGCTCAGCCCTGAGTATACATTCTACCTCAAATTTCTATATCAACTAAACTCACTAAAACTTGAATTTTTGTTACTTGGTATGAGCCTTGCATAATATATTGCAGATACATGTAATGATAAATTGGTGCAGTTACAACTCATGGTGAGCAAAACCCTACAACCAAAGCAACTTCAATGAATTTTTATTTCAAATTCCATGCATTGCGCATATGCCTATTTTAAAACTTCTACTAAGACCCTCTACTCTCCCTAATAACTTTCCCATGACCATGACCAGGTAGTCATAACCAAAAATCTGTTGTATGTCTTTCTACTATGACTGCTTCAAGGAAGTATTGTCCAAAATAATATTTTAGACTGGTACAGTAATTGTAATTTTAATATATTTTTACCATCTCACCCCCCTTCCTGGGGAAAGAAGCCAGAAATAGTAACCCAACCCCCCAACCCCCATGTACATGGTTACCATATGGACAAATAATACAGCAGAACCTAAGCAGAGAGACTACTCCTTCTGCCAATGAAAAAATAGTCTCTCAAGACAGATGGTCTCTCATTGGAGGTCATTTCTCTATATAACAGATTAGGTCATGCATTGAGTATTTGGTCTCTCATTGGAGGTCATTTCTCTATATAACAGATTAGGTCATGCATTGAATATTTGGTCTTTCATTGGAGGTCATTTCTCTATATAACAGATTAGGTCATGCATTGAATATTTGGTCTCTCATTGGAGGTCATTTCTCTATATAACAGATTAGGTCATGCATTGAGTATTTGGTCTCTCATTGGAGGTCATTTTTCTATTTAACAGATTAGGTCATGCATTGAGTATTTGGTCTCTCATTGGAGGTCATTTCTCTATATAACAGATTAGGTCATGCATTGAGTATTTGGCCTCTCATTGGAGGTCATTTTTCTATTTAACAGATTAGGTCATGCATTGAGTATTTGGTCTCTCATTGGAGGTCATTTTTCTATATAACAGATTAGGTCAAGCATTGAGTATTTGGTCTCTCACTGGAGGTCAATTTTCTATATAACAGATTAGGTCATGCATAGAGTATTTGGTCTATCAAGAGAGGTGGAATTTCATAGCAGTGTTTTTTCCAGACAGGTTTTACTGTATACCAGTGCATGTGATGGCAGACATAAGTCATTGCTGTTCACAATCAGTTCTACATTATAAATATTCATAATAAATAAATACAGTACCATGAGTCTAGGATGTAATTTCGGATTCTGAGGTATCTCTGTGGGGTCTTTGAAGGCCTGCCATCAAAAAATTCTGAATGGACTTCTTTTTCCTCAGATATGATGATATCAGGATCCAGAAACTTCTCCTCTTGTGGAATGGATAATTCAATCACCTCTCCCGAGTATGTTACTACAGCATTGACTGTAAATTAATTAAAATTTTTTTAAAAAGACAATTCAACCACAAGAAAAAGCAAAAGAAGATTTTAAAAGAAATCACTTGAAATTGTCATGAAGCAAGATAGAAAGTCAAGCCACAATTTTATCAACCATGTCATCCATGGGACTGATCAATCAATAGCTAATATCATCACATCTGAAGAGGTGATTGACTTGGTATTTATCCCTATGGCCCATCTAATTTCAATGACCAGTATAATCTTGATAATGTGCAAGTTTTTTTATTTGGAGAAATTCATGTCATGAAAAGTCTTAAAATATTTATTTTCTCCACTTTTCTCAGTTTATTTCAAGTAAATCAGAAATTATTTACATTAGAATTTTAATGCAAAAATGTGGATAAGGTCTGAGTAAACAAAATGATTCACCTACATTAGACAGGGCTTTACTCATAAGCAAAATTATGAAATAACTGTTGATCCACAACACTATAAATCCTTTATTCTAACAAGAGGCCCAAGTGGGCCCAAAATCATTTACCTGGATGATATCAGCCTAACAGCTAAATGCAAGAGCTATTGGCCAAGAAATATTGGTCAGCAGGATGCTTTCTGAAGAAAAATTTCTTCCAATGCTGTTGATTGCATGTGTTATGAAAACAACTGTTTCAAGGTTTCTTTAGTTTTTGTTTCATCATCCATTTCTGATGGCACATCAGCATCATTTATCCAATATTAAAAGGCCTCAGTGCCAGGACACTTTCTGTGACACTTGGTCAAATTCTGTTGAGCAGTTTTTTTAGTTAAAGTTAAGTAAATATTTTTATGTTTTTAGTAAGGGTGGCCATAGTTGATGGCAGATTAGCATCATTTGTATACATATGAAAGGCCTTTAAGCTAGGATGCTTTCTGTCAAACTTAGGCAAAGTCTCGTAAGCTGCTTTTATAAAGAAGTTATTAAAAGTTTTTTCATTTTAGTTACAGCAGCCACATTTGATGGCCGATTGGCATACAAACTTAAAAGTACTTCATAGCAGGATGCATTTTGTCATATTTGGTCAAATTCTGTGAGTGGTTTTTTATTTGAGAAGTCAATTAAAGGCTTTTATATTTATAGTAATGCTGGCCACATTTGATGGCGAATCAGCATCATTTGTACAAATCTGGAAGCCTTTAATGCCAGAATGTCTTCTATCAAATATGGTCAAATGCTGCTGAGCAGTTTCTGAAAAGAAGTCACATAAGGGGTCTTTTATTTTTGGTAATGGTAGCAGTATTTTAATGGCCGACTGACATCATTTGTATCAAAATGTAAGTCTGCTAAAATTCAGTAAATTAGTTTTTGAAAAGAAGTCAATTAAATGATTTTCTATATCAGTAACAGTGGCCATATTTTATGGTGAATCAGTGTCATTTGCTCAAAACTGAAAGCCCTCTATGCCAGGATTCTTTCTGTCACATTTGGTCAAATTCTGTTGAGCATTTGTTGAGATGTCAAATTAAAGGTTTTTCTATTATTAGTAATCGTGGCCATATTTGATGGCAAATGTGTCATTTGTACAGAAACTGAAAGCCATCTATGCTAGTATACTTTCTGTTTAATTTGGTCAAATTCTGTTTAGTGGTTTTTGAGTAGAAACCATTTAAAGGTTTTTCTGTTTTTAGTAACTATGGCAGCCATATTTAATTGTGGATTGAAAGCCATCTATGTCAGGATGCTTTCTGTCAAATTCAGTCAAATTCTTTTCAGCAGTTTTTGAGAAGTCATTTCAAGGTTTTTCTGTTTTGAATAATGACAGCCACATTTAATTGTGGCTTAGAATCATTTGGAATCATTTGTAAAACACTGAAAGACCTCCATTCCAGGATTCCTTTTGTCAAATTTAGTCAAATTCTGTTGGGCATTTTTTGAGAAGTCAATTAAAGTTTTTTTTATATTTTTAGTAATGGTAGCCGTATTTGACGGTGGATTGGTGTCATTTGTACAAAACTGAAAGCCATCTATGACAGGATGCTGTCAAATTTGGTCAAATTCTGTTAAGCTTTTTTGAGAAGCTGCTTAAAGGTTTTTCTATTTTTTGTAATGGCTGCCATAATTGATGGTGGATCTGCATCATTTGTACAAAATTGAAAGCCATCAGTACCAGGATGCTGTCAAATTTTGGTCAAATTCTGTTGGGCAGTTTTTGAAAAGTCATTTAAAGGTTTTTCTATTTTTATTAATGATGGCCATAATCACAGCTTTCTGTACAAATTCTAGTACATCCTGGACCATCAAATGCTTGTCCTAGACTCCCACTTTTCTAAGACTGTGCATCCTATGGACCTCAATAATTAGCCCTGGTCCCTCAGTTTTCTGAAACTCTCAATAGCGCATATATACTATTTCACTAATATGTTACAAGGAAACAAAAGCCCTACTGTGTAAGAAAACTAATTACATGAAAAGAAATTAAAATAAAGAATTCTCATATCCACAGAAGTGAAGAAGATAAAAAATGTGAATGAAACTAAACAGTAGCAATAATTATAGTCAGCAATTTTTTTCAAAGCACACTTTTATCAATTTGCCTTGAATGTCACCTGAACCCCCAGTCTTCCTAACGGGACCCTCAATTCCTGGTAACTGAGGGTCAAGGACTCCCCAAGTCAAAGGCCTACAGAGAGCTCTTCATAACTGATGGCAGATAGGCATCATTGAGCAAATTCGATAGATCTTCATGCCTGGATGCTGTCTGTCAAATTCTGTTTAGCTGTTTTTGCAAAGTTGTTTAAAGGTTTTATATTTTTCGTAATGGTGGCTATATTGGATAATGAATCAGCATCCACTTAACAAATATGAAAGGCACTGATGTCAGAATGCTCCTTGTAAAATTATGAGCAAATTTGTAAAGCAGTTTTTGATAATAAGTTGTAAATAGCAAATGTGAATGGACGATGCATAACAGATGATGCAAGACAGAAAATAGATGATGCACAACAGACGAAGGATCATACCATGAGCTCACTTGGCCTTATGGCCAGATGAGCTGAAAACATTGCTCAAATAAATATATTACTGTGCAACTGAATAAGGCATGGTTTGTTTAAGTCTGGTAACTAGAAATTAAAAAGGTTCTGCAGAAGACAGTACATAACAATATGATGATACAGCTTTCTGCATATAAAAAATTAGACAGAAACTCCCAGCATATCTGGTAAAATTTAGATCAACATTATTATTCTGAAGTTTTTGTTGAAAACAGCAATTAATGTTACAGCTGAAGTTACAGTAGGACCCCGCTATAGCACGCTTCGTTATAGCATGAATTTGGATATAACACGATCGTGGCATGGCTCCCAAAATTTCATATATTTTTTCGTACATGAAAAAAAATTATTTTTTTTCAAAGTACGAAAAATAATGTGTAAAAAATTAATTATCATTTTGGGGAAGAGATCGTGTATGAATTCAGATATAATACGATCGTGGCATGGCTACCGAAATTTTACAATAATTTCGCCAATTTCTTAAACTACTGTTTGTGAATGTTCATTTCAAATGTGTCAGTAGTCAATCACTGCACTTTGATCTTAGTTTATTTTTGAAAGATGTCAGCTCATTTTAAAGCTGATAAGTGTTAATCTTATTATTACTGATACATGAACAATAAAGTCATTAAGTCTTCTTTGTGTTTGTCTTCAGTGCATTCTGTGTACAATCGTTGCTCAAACAATAGCCGACATATGTTTGCTCATTCAACTGCATACACAGCCAAGCACCGAACAATGGGGTGGTTGATAAAAGATTCACACCTGAATGTATAAATCAATTAATTTAAGTCATTGACAATCATCAAAGTCAATCTCAAAGCTAAAGGTTGTTCAAACCATGCGTCAATGATTTATAAAACATCAAAAAACGAAAGCCGCCAACGCGCACACGTGGCTTGGCGGTGTTGTTAGACAATCACCACGCAATCAGTTGACCAGTGAATAATATTGTACATTCCCTATAAAAATGACCCCATTGTTTATTAAAAATTATTCTTGCTGTAGTCGTTCAAACAAATAGGTGTCAGAGTTTTAATTATTAGTTATTTACAATGGATAACAGTACACGGAAACGTAAAGCTTTTACTGTTAAAGAGAAGCTTGAAGCCATAGACATGATTAAGTCCGGTGTTAAACAAACGCAATTAGCTCAAGATTTAGGCATTCATGAGTAGACCATCCGAGGATGGAAGAGGGATGAAGCTAAATTAAGAGTGGTGCTGATGGATCTGCATGCAAGTGAGGGATTGATGAGAAAGAAAGCTGAAAAAATTAATCAGTTTTTCCAAAAACAATAAAGTATTCTAATTCGTAGCAGATAAAATTATAGCAGTATGAAATTTATACTTACACCGTTTATTGACCTTGGGACGTACACGTGCATACACACTGTAAATGTGCTTCATCATTCCTTACGTGATTTATCGATTATAATTATTTTTTTGCATTGAATTCAGACACATAATGATCTATGACTAAATATTATACTTCTGTGTGCATATTTTCGATGGAATTATTATGGACTCACTCCTACGCATGCCATGAGATCGGTTGGTGAGTACACGTGTTGATCCTTTAACTATTCATGCTATACATTAGACATGTATATATAAATGTACCAATGCATGGTTCTCTGAATAAAGTTAAATATTATATGTGCAATCTCTGTTTTCATTGCATGTGTATTTCTCATTTAATATGCATTGATTTAAGATGGTAACGGTCCCAATGAAGCATGTTGTTTTCAGACCACAATTTACCCCCCCCCCCCCCATTTTCTTCAGCTAAATGACTTGACTTGGTTTTGTCTTGTTCGGTTATAGTACGGTTCGGGCATAGCACGATCTTGTTTTGTGGACCCCGACCATCGTGCTATAGCGGGGTCCTACTGTATGTGACTTTTAATAACCTTAACATAACAATTTCATATTGTTGACGTTGATGCCACCAGTTTTCTGCTGATGCAGACAAGACAGGAACTCGTAGCATATCAGGGCACAATTTTTAGAAATGTAGTAATATTATCAGACAGTCTCAGTCAAACACAGTAAATGATGTAGAAGATACATGACTTTCAAAACTTGAATGCTGCTCCTTAACATTGCTGACACCAACGGCATTAGAAACATGATACTTATGTCTCTTTATACACATGCAAGACAAAATATTATTTGTTGCAAAGTCATCTCAAATATGCATATAAGTTAGAACAAGATGGATATGAATTTACCATGGTTGCTACCTAAGCTGTCATGTGCTTTCCAAAAGATAAACAGAAAAAATGCATACCATACTGTTTTTGCACTGCTGGAATGCACACTGCTTCACCTTCACTCTGGGGATGAGATTCCTCTTGGATCTCCTTTTCCTCTTCAACTTCTTTATATTCACCAGCTGATTCAGATCTTGGTATTGTATCATTCAACCTAAAACATCCAGATGAACTTCCATTTTCTTCCACTTTTTCTTGAGGGGTCGTGTCTGTTAAAGTTATCTCCCCTGAAATTAAATCTTCCGAACATTCAGAAGTTGCACTCTCTGAACACATTTTAACTACACTTTCATTGCTTAAACTGTCATCAATTGTTTCATCATACTTAATAGTTTTTCTACTATACTTAGCAAAACATTTCTTTGTATTTTTATCTTCATCTAAATATCCATTGCATACAACTGAAACATTTTCTTTGCTACTTCCTGATAAGTTTGTCTCTTCCATATCTTCTAATGTCACATTTGCCTGCTGTAGGAGACGTTCATACACTGAGTTTGGGGATGTTGACCTACTGTTTAATATTGGATTCTCCTCTGCTTCATCATCATTTAAAACATCAACATCAACATCTTCATCACTGTAATTGTCAGCACTACTACCATTAGCACCAGCTTCAATATTACCTTCATTAACTCTATCAACATTATCCCAGTGGAAATCATGGCAACCTTCTGCCCCTGATTTATCTCCTTTAAAGAAGCTAGTCAAACCCACAGCATCTGAACTTTTGTGTAAATCAATTCTGTTAATGGTACTATTTGGAACACTGTTGCCAGCAACATTGCAGTTTGAAGTCGCATCTCCATCTGAGATGACTACAGAACTTGATGAACAAAATAATGATTTGGAGGCCTTTTGCTTTCTTCTAGGGCTTTTCTGTGTAGACCGCTTTCCTCCTCTCCTAATGGAAGGAGAGACTAAGACGGTTGGCTGGCCAGTTTCCACATCTGGTGGGCCTATTTGATTATTCAGTTCATCAGTTCCTTCAGTTTGTTCATTGTTGGGTAAATCGTTCTTTAATTTTGTCTGCAGAAAAAGAATATATGCTCAGCTAAAGTTAAAAGGAACACATGATGGTATTTCTGGGTAAAAACAAAGATGAAGAGGTAGACTTTGTACCAATATTTATATATAATAATATTCAATAAGAAAATAATACAGTAACTACAGCTTCCTACATAAACATTTCATCAGCTCAATCACAATGAATGTAAAAACCCTGATGGATAAATACATGGAAGAAATGTGAATGTATGTATCTTTTACAAAAACAACATAAGTATATCCATGACCAAGGTATTACTAGGGATCTGTCACAATACTGAAATGATAACTTTAATAAAGATTCATCTGACTTTGTGTTTACCTGCAGCCTGAAGTACTGATGTGCATAGTTTTTAATCTGCAGACTGGTTCTGGATGGAATCAATGAGGCAATCTTAGTCCAGCTTCTTCCATATAGCTCCTGGTACAAAAACAAGCAAGGTGCAGTGATAGATATTTTTCATCACATGTGGAAGTGAGAAAAAATAAATGGATCTTACTGATGAAAACTTTCCAATCTAATATGTAAAATCTGAAGCAGATTTTTGACAAAACTCTCTCTAACCTGCCATAATGTCTGCCAAAATGTTCTGGATATTAATCTCACGAGAAAATATGCATTGAAAAAACTATCAGTGAACAAAATCTGGTAGGTATAGTCCAGGTAACTTTAACACAACTAGACGGAGGAATACAACAACTTGATTTTCATTGCAAATATTTGTCAAAGCTATTAAAAAAAAAAAATTTACAGTGCTGTATGTTTTCACTTAGCTGCTTCTCTAAGCATAGAGTTATAAAACCATTTTCGAACATATTTATTCCTATAAAAATAAAAAGTTGAATTCCATCAATATTGTGATACTGCAGGAAAGTAAACCAAAAAAAATCAAGTCAAAAATAAAAAACGAATAAAGAAACGTGTCCATTAGGACATGGATGCACCCTCTTCCCCTTTCTTGAATGAGTCATGCAAGTAGAAAAGAGCAATAACTCTGTCAGAATGTATGCAGATATGAATGAACAAGCATAAGAACACATAAAATGAACAAAAAGAAAATGGCATATCTCAAGAAAATCATAAAAGTGTGACAAAAAAACATGTTCACTTGATGTCAAATATATTTGCCAAGTTCAGGGCAATTCATCATAAGCTGTGAGACTAGATGCATACAGGTATCATCATTTATGGTACACGCATTTAACACAAAAAGGGGCACGATTACAGAAAAGATGTAACAGAAAACATGGCAACGATATGCACATGCTGGCCCTTTGTCCATAATGCAGAGTATACCTTTAATACCAGAAAGGGAATAACTCTGGAAAACTCATCAGAGCATGATGACAGAACAATATCTGTTTGTTGATCTCATGTCCATAATTTCTACCAAGTTTCAGGGCATTTCATAAGATACTATGGGACTAGTTGTACACATGGGAATAATTGCATATACTGTTAACATGAAAAAGGGGCATAACTCTGGAAAAACTATATGTGCCTGTGGGCCTTATGTTGATAATGTCTGTCAAGATTTAGGGCAATTTATCAAAAGCTGTCGGACTAGTTGCACACACAAGAATTAAATATACTATATATATATATAGTATATACATTTAGCAACAAAAAGAGACATAATAAAAAAAATAGACATCAGAGGGCTAGAATAGAATGATATGAGAATGTTGGCCTCATGTCAAGAATGTCTGCCAAATTTTAGGACAATTCAGCAAAAGCTGTGCGACTAGATACAAACACAAGATTTAACATATATCATACTAGTATGTACCTTTAACACCAGAAAGGTCAATAACTCAGGAAAACAATGGTCCTTCAAAGGGACTGACACTCTACTGACCAAAATGAATTTCCAGGAATTCAAGATAAGACAATTATTCTTTTCAATTGCTGAGTGTTGTAACCATCTCCAATATTTTTGTGCAATAACAAGATTTTTAAATTAGCTGCCATTGCCGCCATATTGGATGTAAAATCAACACCAGTTTCATTTAGGACTAACTAGACATATCAGATGTCTTTTGGTGAAAACCACATGTGAATATGACCATATATTCAGAAGGAGTAGCAATAACATGATTTTCAAGATTGTCACAATGTCAGATCTGCATTATTTTCATTTAGGCCAACTAGACACCATAAGAAGTCTTCTGGTGAAAACACCATGTCGATAAGACTTTCCATTTAAGCTGAGTAGCAATAACAAGATTTTCTAGATGTCTGCCATGGTGGCCATATTGGATGTCAGATCAGCACCATTTTCATTTAGGACCAAGAAGACATCATCTGAAGTCTCCTCATGAAAAACCCCATATTTATATGACTTTCCATTTAGGAGGAGTAGCGATGACAAGATTTTCAAGATAGCAGGCATGGTGGCCATATTGAATGTCTGAACGGCATCAGTTTCATTTAGAACCAACCAACCAACCATCACAAGAAGTCTTTTCGTGAAAACCCAATGTCGTTATGACCATCCATTCAGGAGTAGTGATAACAAGATGGAGTTCAAATCTGTACCATTTTCATTTCGAACCAACCAGACATCATAATAAGTCTTTTGGTGAAAACCCCATGTTGATATGACTTTCCATTGAGAAGCAGTAGCAATAACTAGATTTTCAAGATGGACATCAGGACATCAGATTGGCACCCTTTTCATGTAAGACCAACTAGACATCATAAGAAGTCTTTTAGTGAAAACCCCATGTTGATATGACCATTCATTCTGAAGAAGTAGCAATAACAATATTTTGTGGCACCATTTTCATTTAGGACCAAATAAACCATGGGGTGAATGTGTGTCTAAAGTTTCATTACAATCCTCTAAGTAGTTTAGGAGCAGTGATAACCAGATTTTAAAGATAGCTGCCTTGGTGACCATATTGGACATCAGATCAGCACCATTTTTATTTAGGACCAACTAGACACCGTAAGAAGTCTTTCAGTGAAAACCCAATGCTGATATGCACATACATTCAGGAGAAGTGGCGATAACAAGATTTTCAAGATGGCCACTGTGGCAGCCATATTGGATCTATTAGGAACAATTAGACCATGGGATGAATGTGTCTGTACAATTTCCTTGCAATTCACAAAGTATTTTATGAGTAGCAAGAACAACCTTGTGCTAATGAATTAAGAGATGATGGACAACAGGCCATCCCTTAAGCTCTTCTGGTCAATGACCAGTAGAGCTAAAAATGAGAGCAAGGACAGAACAATCTGCAAATCTGAACCCAATGTCAATAATATCTGACACGTTTCAAGACCATCCATGAATGGAAAGATGCAGGAGTAGTTGCACACACAAGAATTGTGGGATGTAAGTATATATGTGCATACGCATGCACCAGCCACAAACTATATGCCCCTGCCATATTCATGATTGGGGCATAATGAATTTACTAAGTGTCACAATTTGTAAATGTGTATAACAGAATTTTCTCATGTTATCATTGCTACCCATAATATATGTATACAGATTTGACTTGGACTTTTAATAAAAAATGCAAAATGTCTTTAAATGCTGTAACTGATATAGACATATGATATTACCAATCCTTTTAGGAAAAGTTGTTTTTCTTCCTCTGACCACAACCTCTTCTGAGAGGGGGATGACACTTTCTCATTTTGTGACTTTTCTTGCAGTAATTGTACATTTTCATCTTTCTTGGTTGGGCTTTTGATGACACTTGATGTCTTACAATCCTTTTTCCTTGACTGATTGCTGGATAGTCTACCAATATTTCTTCCATTTATATATTGCCTGGCACATGGGTCAAGGAGCATATGTTACATTGAGTTACAAACGTTATGGCAGAAACTAATTCTGCATATTATACTTGATACATGTATTATGAAAAAACAAAAACAAAAAATAAAAGTGTTCATGGTTTAATTTGGTTCAGTTTCGTTTTCTACAGCAAAAAATCAAAACTCTAAAGTTAGAAATGTTTTTCAGGCTCATCCACAAGTTTTAATCCTTTATTTCATGAATATTCAAAATGAAACAACAATGACAAAAGCACAACCCCACCTCACCACCAACAACAGTGTTGTCACTAGCTTGTTTCAGTAGGACCCTACCCTCTTAGGAGTATACTCTGTCCCCTCTGGGCTGCACTGTCTTAAATCTCCTGAACTTTAGTACAATATACAATGAAACCCCACCATAACACGTTTCGTTATAGCATGAATTCAGATAAAGCGCAATTGTTATGTGGCTCCCAAAATTTTGCAATAATTTCACCTATTTTTGAAGTACGAGAAAGCTTTAGTGCCAAAATAAACAAGAGTTTGATTTAACAATTTGGCAAGATGTGTTGTATTCTGTAAGAAAAAAATATTCTTGCTGATAATTGCTAATCTGATTATTTATTGAACCATCAACAATAAAGCCATTAGGTCTTCTTTGTGTTTGTCTTAAATGCATCTTGTGAACAATTGTTGCTCAATACTAGGTAAACAATAGTCAGCAAATGTTTGCTCAGTCATTTGGCATACTCAACCAAGCACCAAACAATGCGGAGGTCTTAAAAGTTTCTCACCCGAATTTATAAATCAATTAATTTACTCACCTATTTTAGGGAAATAATAGACCAGTAATGCCTGCTCAATCAACCGTCATACACGCATGTTGACAGAAGCTCTAAATCACTCATAGACACAACTGACAGAAGCCCCAAATCACTCATAGACACAACCCAATGTGATGGTAAAGTTACATGCTTATACATGGCTTGTACTGATGTGGACGATTGACTGGAACAGAACCATTTAAATTGTAGGGGTGGAGGGATTTACTATTATAATTAAACATACAACTCCCTGTTTCACCTCTGCTGCAGTGCAAAGTCAAAGTTATAAATAAAATTTCAATTAAAATTGGGTTTATTTTATTGATTTTTATCCCTCTGTCTTTTAGAGAATAACGCAACTGTTTTTGTGCAGATCACTTTTTACCCATGGAATTCAATGGTTTACTCCCATACTGGGTCCAGGCAATTATACACAACTTTTCCAGTGTTAATCAAAACTACATTACGAGGTCAATACCTCTAACCTTGATACAAGATATTGTATTTAACGTCAGTGACCTGGGTAAAATACATAAAACACTAGTTCTGTATAAGCTATTTTACCGACATTGCATGCATTTTCAGTTCAAACATATTTCAAGCCAAAGTACAAGTTTTTTTTTTAGAAACTGCCAATGTCTGATACATGTATAAGCATTTTATTGTCGGTAAAAAAAGTCAGACCATTTGGACAAGTCCAGGAAATATAAATGTTTTGGAAATACAGTGTTTCCTAAGTTAGTGTGAGTGTATTAGCAAGAAATTAAATATTTGAATTCGAATGGAATCTAGCAGAAAAATTCTATAAATTATGCTTCTTTGTGCATATTTTCGATGGAATTATTATTATGGATACCACGAGATCGGCTGGTGAGTACACTTAAGTTGCCCGTTTTTTTGTACACATATACATGTATGTATGTATCAATGAACAGTTCTCTGCAGCAACAATAAAAAACAAAAAATATGTAATACATGTTTTAAGTATTTCTCGTTTAAAATGCATCAAGTTGTTAACTGCATCAATGAAGTACGAAGTTTTGCACCCAATCCCCCAACCCCATATTGTATACCTCAGAGGATACATATTCATTATTTTCTTTAGTTAACTGACTTGTTTGGATATAGCACGGTTCGGTACTTAGCTCGATAGCACTTTGTGGACCCCAACCATCATGTTATATACAGGGTTTCACTGTATATGGTAACATATATGTACATTTTTGGCATCAGCTTGGCATTATTTATCACTATTTTTCACTTGCAGTGCAAAGATTATCTTAAATACACCAGTGTAGTGCACAAAGATGCCCTCTCCTGAAAAAAAGGGTCATCTCAGAAGAGACTTTACTATGCTTCAATTGCCCTGACAGGCAACCAGCACCCGCTCCTGAAAGGCAATCACAACCAGCCCAGCACCAGACTAGTGGGTTCATAAAAACACTGCTGTTGTTAAACCAAATAAACAACAACAATAGCAATAAAACATTCACATCTTACTCAATGATTTTTTCCTGTTCCTATGATTTTTCCTGGAATTAATGGGGTAAACAATGCTTATAATTTTTCAGACAGTAAAATCTGGAAATATGAATTAAAAATTGAAACATGCAAATACTTTCAATAAATAAGTTTATTTACTTTCTATGCAAATGCATTGTGTAGGATGATCCAGTATATCTTCCACTTATTGGATGTTTTCAAGCACTTTTTGGGTGCTGTCAGAGCACATGTAGGAACCAATAAGTTTGTTGCTATGTAACGTAATGTCATAACAGTTATATCATAACACAAAAGTATATTAAATCACATCAAGTCATACTGTGTATTTATGCACGATTCAGTCATACAAATAATTTTAACATGATTTCTCTTTAAACGTATATTTGTATACACTTTAATTTTATGCAATGAAAGTTTAATACAATGGATCACTTAATAAATGGGGGTATATAAAAAGAATTATAGTGTTTGCACTGTTGGATATTGTGGTCTCACCCAAAGTACTTGGGGTTACAAGCTTGTCCCATTGTACTTCAGTCTTGTGGTCTCACCCAAAGTACTTGGGGTTACAAGCTTGTCCCATTGTACTTCAGTCTTGTGGTCTCACCCAAAGTACTTGGGGTTACAAGCTTGTCCCATTGTACTTCAGTCTTGTGGTCTCACCCAAAGTACTTGGGGTTACAAGCTTGTCCCATTGTACTTCAGTCTTGTGGTCTCACCCAAAGTACTTGGGGTTACAAGCTTGTCCCATTGTACTTCAGTCTTGTGGTCTCACCCAAAGTACTTGGGGTTACAAGCTTGTCCCATTGTACTTCAGTCTTGTGGTCTCACCCAAAGTACTTGGGGTTACAAGCTTGTCCCATTGTACTTCAGTCTTGTGGTCTCACCCAAAGTAATTGGAATTACAAGCTTGTCCCACTGTACTTCAGTCTTGGAAACAATATCCAACAGTTCAAACACAATAATCTATAATTACTACTGCTTAAATGGATACTGTTCTTCTAATAACATTTTTTCAATTGTAGCCTTGGATTTCTCATCAATGCTACTATCCAATGTCCAATGACCAAGATCCTGAAATCGAAGAGAGAAAAAATTAATGAAACAGCATCTTAACAATTTTAAAACAATGATATTATGCTATTGTCAATACAAACACTTTGTGACTTACATATTCCAACAATGATATTATGGTATTGTCAATACAGACACTTTGTGACTTAAATAATCAAACAAATATATCATGCTATTGTCAATACAGACACTTTGTGACTTAAATAATCAAACAATGATATTATGTTATTGTCAATACTGACACTTTGTGACTTAAATAATCAAACAAAGATATTATGTTATTGTCAATACAGACACTTTGTGACTTAAATAATCAAAGAATCTGTAACAGCATTATAATCGATTTACAGTATCCTTCCAATTTCCTGGATTTTTTAAAATTTTGCTTCTTTAAAGCTTGTAAGTTAATGGAAGTTACTTCCCTTCCATTTCTTTGCAATGAATTAAATATGCTCTTCTTAGCGAATCAAATGAACATGATTAATCTCATTTGGCTTGACACACCTTCTTGGATAAGTAATTCTGTCTCTATAAAATTGGTAGGAATGCCAGGTTTGCATTAGCAATCATGAAAATCACCAATGGCAATTGACTGCCATAGATAGCAATTTCTTTCACAAGTAATCCTTCATTTCATGACTGGAAAATCTTCAAATGTTCTTTCTTGAATCAGTGAAGGAATACAAAATCTGGCCTAATATTAAATATTCATGAAGTTTGTCTTTTTTAAAATCTGCAAACTTGAGATAAAATAGGAAGCGTGAAAAAAAACACTAAAATGGAGAATCAACTAAAGAAGATCCAGCACAGAAAATTCCAGAATGCACTTTTTTCTGGTAAATATAGTAAGCTAACATTTCAGTATTATTTTCTGGAGTAATTCTGGCAACTACTGATGAAATCCTGTCATTAATCTAGGTCTTCAATGGTTATCTGCATACCTGCTCAAGCATCCATGGAGGATTAATGTATTCTGGCAACAGGTTGGCACTCTTTGATGGCAATTCATTTGTGTCATAGATGTCACTCTCAATCCTTAAAGAAAAAGTTAATCATAGTATTGTTAATCATGGTTTGTATAGCACCAAACAGATGTTTATCAAAGACTTTTCAAAGACTTCTCAAAGACTTTAATGAGCATTTTTTCTTACAGAATTGAACTTTCCCTGTATGTTACTTTGTTTATCACTGCATCAACAAAGTAAAAGAAAAAACACAGTGTGCCACTACAGCAAAATGATGCTACTCCATCTTGTAATTACCCATGTCATATGTCATTTGATCCACTAAATTTTATCCAATTTTATTCATTTATTTATTTATTCATTATTTTTGGTACATACGTAAATAACAAAGATTCTGAATTTAAAACTTTATATATTTTATTGAGTTTTAATGTTTTGTATTTCTAAAGATAAATTCAAGCATTTTTTAAGGTTGTATGAACCATGTTATTCTAAACTTTATAAAAGGGGTCCTAAAGGTATTTATATTGTGAAGAAAAATTAATCAGGATTTTTCTTTCACATTATAAAATGACTGTACTCAGATTGCAAATACTTGTTTTAATTCTTCAATACATCACACTCCTGTTCTATCACCAAAGCACCTCATTTAAGTCAATTCCTATAATTACAATACAAGTACCAACTATAGAACATGAACAATATCTGTTTCTTCATCAAAACTTTCACTCACACCCCCACCCCCTCAACTAGAAAGTCATCCAATTTATACCATAAGATGTAAGTAATAGTCTACATATAGTAACACTTTATGAAGTTGCAAATTAACAATTTCACATAAAGTAGAATAGAAGCTGATACAAAAATATAATTTATTTTTGCCTTGAAATACATGCATTCAAAGGCATCATCACAGGTGTGTAAACTTTTTCTTTTAAATAAAACTGCCTCATCTGTTTTCTAAAAATACCAATGTAAAAATAGCCTCATATATATCTTTCTTGGTGGATACGAGTTAAAATCAACTGAAACAATGTTGTAGAGATGTTTGCAACAGCACAGCAATACCACAAAAGCTACGTACTTGTTTACAACTATTTGATTGGTGAACATCAACCATGATCTTTAAGACCTAACAAAGCTCTGCCCCATTTGTCCCAGAAAAGACATGATTGACTGTATAAATAAAGAATTAGATTACAGTTTTAGTAAATAAGGTGAATCATCCTCAATGACACATCTAGTGACTACGATAATAGACAACCGTGCTTGAAAAGAAGATGCGAGTATGATGGATGGAGGTTTACACAATAGTTAATTGGTTAATCTCAAAAGATTGATAATGCGTGCTCATCAGCAAAGGCTTCTTATATATACAGAAGTCGTGCTCAGGTCACATGGCCATAGAAAACTGAGGGTCCAAGTCTAGCTTATGCATTTCTAAGATGCAGGGACATGCCCTACTCAGAGACCTGTGGACATTTACAGGTGTAGGAAACATTCTGATCTTGCATTGCTTCAAAGGTATGTTTGTTTGCCATACAACAAAAAACCTGTTCAGAAAAATGGTCCTGAAGTACATAGATATGTATGTCTGTGACTGTATGTATATCTAGTTGAAAACTTGTATGAAAATAACACTAGGACCCTTGATGGAACTCTCAGGACTAAAGCCCAAGGAAAAATCCTGTAAATGTTTTTCAGCAGTCGAGGATATGTATATGCATGCTATGTGTTAGAACAAAATTACGTATACATAACCCTATTAAATTACAAGATTACAAAGTCAACATAAACAGAAGCCAATCATATTACCGTATTTGCCGGCCTACAAGTCGATGCGGAGTATAAGTCAAATTCGCTAATTTCATCAATTTTCAATCCTTCATCCATATATAAGTCGATGCGGAGTATAAGACGAAGCCCAAAATGATAATTATTTTTTTACACTATACTTTTCGAAATTGTTTAATTTTTTCTTTTTTTCACATACGAAAAATTACATTAACATACGGTAAAGCAATTTCAACGACATAATCCATATATAAGTCGATTCGGAGTATAAGATGAAGCCCAGACTTCCAAGTCAAAAAGTATCGACTTATAGGCCGGCAAATACGGTAGAACTTAAACTCTTACACAAAATTTTCTCTGAGTACTATTTGTGGGAATTGAAACTATTTGGACAGCTAAACTATACATCTGATCTTTTGTGTTAAAGGCATTTGTCCTAATTAAGAAGCACTGGCTTTTGATACATAAGTATAGCTCCAGAAACCAATCGTATAGTATGTTTTTGTTTTTAAAAAATTTATTAAAAGAAATACAAAATAAAAGCAATTTTGTTTAAATTACAGTTTGGAGGATTCATACTTAATAAGATCAGATCTTGTCCCAGTCTTTGAAACCATGTTTTTTGTACGGAATGCCCATTTTAATAACCACTTATACATGGGACAAGTACCCCAAACAAAAATGTATTTTTTAAATTACATTTATAATTTACTAATCTTTATTAACATTTTATAATTATTCAATGAAAACAAATTTCAATTGACTTTGGAATTTCTCCTTTCATACAGGCACTTTGAAATGCCCAGTAATGAAACACAGGCAAAATCAACCAATGCATTTTTACATAAAGCTAAATCAATAACCATAAATGCTTGAGTTGACTTCACCCATACTAACAACAGTCAACTTGCAGCAGTTCAAAAAAATTTCTGTATAAGAGAAGCACATATCTTATTTAGACATGTGTTTGCATTCATTACATCAGCTTAAGCCTAAAAGCATTGGAGAGAGAGAGAAACTTTAAGAGTTTTTGTTATTTATTACCCCTTATCATATTACAGTTCATTGGTTTGCCAGTACTTTGCTTCTGCCATGTGACCACTAAGGATATGTTTTAGGAAACCATTTTACTGATTGTACCATGTTGTTTCAGTGATAAACATCTATTAATGTCAGTTCAATTGTTACATAAATGCCCATCTGTATGAGGTAACTAGATCCATCTACCTACAGTTATAATTGTAATGAAAACCAAACTTATCATGATATAAATGAGATTTTACAAACAACTAAAATGAAGAAACCATTGTGAAAGTGCTTCAGTTTGAAGATCATCATAACAGGCTACATATACTATCAAACCATTTGTACACTGATTGACCTGTGAACTTGCATATAAGTTTTGGGTAAAGTTATGTTTCAGCTGCATTAATGATGCTAATCTGCACATGTGGACAGGACAAAGATCCATTGCACGGGTTAGTTATATTGATTGTTTTATTGGCTGTTAATCATACTATCCTTCAATTGAAATTACATCACTGTTCTTTATGTATTAAGTGTTCAATTAAAAACAAATTTATGGAACAAGTACAAGAAAGCTATCGGGGAAAATGAAATCATTATGGGCAAATTACATCTTTCCCTTCCCTCCTTGTTATTACAATGGACTTTTACACTAATACACTAATATCCAAGTCATGTGTGCTACTTTGCTGCTATACATGCAGCTCCTTCAGCATGCAACTTGGACATCCATGCCAATTTTATTTACAATTTACTATTTATTCTTGTTGTCTTTCTTTTCCTTGCTCTCTTCATCTACATGAATTTCACTGATGTGTGCATGACTTCATTTCTTATTATGAAGTTTTGTCATCTCTTATTCTGAAGTTTTTTAAGTAAATGCTTTTAATGAATGTGCATTTTGATAACATAAACTTTATTGAAACTATCCCTGCAAAAAATTACTATGCTATCAAAAGACACATTAAATTTTTTTCCATTGTACAAAGGTACATCTCTCTCTCTCTCTCTCTCTCTCTCTCTCTCTCTCTCTCTCTCTCTCTCTCTCTCTCTCTCTCTCTCTCTCTCTCTCTCTCATAATTGTCTCGGGACATGGGTCATATGAAAACCTGACATATTACCTAAATAAAGTATTTAAATATTTGGTATTCACACAAAAAAATGTTTATAGTCTGATAATTGGATGATTCTGCATGTGTATGTTTGTGCGTGTGGAATCAACTGTCTATGTATGATGTTGCTGAAGTCCATAAAAAAAAACATATTGAATTCACAGTATTTGATAACGAATTGACCAGTGACTTTACATCTATCTTTGACAAAATATATTAACATTATGAACATTTTTTAATCAGTGGTGAACTAAATAATGATTTACACAATTATGACAAATCTAAACCTCTTCTTCACATGTTATATATTCTCTTTCAAGAATCTCATTTCTGCACCAACTTGTTTTCAGATCAATCCTTATTTGTTTGATGTATCATTTAAGTGAGTCAAAAAATTATTTTTACTGTGGTAAAAATCAAAGTTCCTTCATATCAGAAGATGGTAAATAGCTGAATTTAAATAAAGCTTCTTAGTCACTGATAGCATAAGTATCAACAGAAAGGCAAACTGATTTTAAATACGTAAAATGTTGGAAGAGTTTAATTTTAGTGATGACATAAAAATATTTCATGACTGAACATTTGGTACATTTGATGAATAAGCTGTAAATTTTGACAATTTCCAAACTATCTGGCTTAAAAAGAAGGGGGAGAGTAAGGTCTTTGTATGTCATGATCCTTCACTTATACTATTTCTTTTTTTAAAAGGAGTGGAGGGGGGGGGGGCTGATTGAAAACAAAAGCAGGACTCCCTTCTAGGTGTTCCTACATAGATGGATATTTTGTGGTGTAATGAGCTATTGTTTCTTGTCTCCCTTACAAGGACCACCTCATTCGATGCAGTGAATGATCTGGCTTTACAGGTGGTTTAAACATATTTTATTTGCTAAATTATTCATAAGGAGTTGGGCTACAAGTTTACTACATTACTCACAACATTAGATAAGCTCTTCCCCATACAAATTTGGTGGTACAAGTTAATCAAACATGACATGCAGCAGGAAAGAGAAGAAAAAAACAAAACAAAACACAACAAATATGATGTGCTGGAAATAAAAAGATAATTGTTTGATAAAGGGAAGAAGATATCCAAGTCAAGCAAATACCAAACTTTGGAAAGAACAGAATTTAGTATGTAATGCACCTTCATCAATGATCACTTGGTCATTGTACTGTCTGAGAAAAAAAAAATCTCTTTTTATTTAGAAACTAAGGAAGAAGCATTAGTTAAAATGCTTGGTATCCTTAATGTACTTTTTAAATACTTAAAAATATTCCAATTTTGTTCAGTTTTGAGTTCAGGTGAGCCAAATAGAAGAGTGTTTGTAGAAATGGCAATGAACATTTCTTTAAGATTAAGTATTAGATTTTACCTTTGAACAATGTATCAAGTGCAAAAGAAACTATTATAATGATATGCATATGCACTTTCTGCTTCTACCGCCCAGTTGTATAAGGAATTATCTATCAGCTGACTGTCATACTGATCTTTTTAAGGTCGCTACATTGGTTTCTGATCCTAGTATGAATATTAGAGTATTTGTGATCACCAGAAAGATAATAAGAAGGAACACTCTTATTTTGTTGGGTAATCCCCTATTTAAATTTCAAGAAATTGCTTTCCATTTTGATATTTTTAGGTAGGTGACTGGAGATCTTGGCCCAAAACATACTCAGCCCATTCTGGAGTCAGTCCATAACAAAGTCGCCGTATTACATGATTCGGTCCATACAAATATAATTAAGAAATCATGACTGTCCTGTCGGCCCATACCATCAAACAATGTCTGTTTTGGCCCAAAGTTTGTAGTTATTTTGTTGTTATTTTTGTGATCCTTACCTTTGTTCTTGTATGTCTTTTTAACACTTGTTGTTACTGAACAATAAATATTTATTATAAACATTCTATTTACTAATTAGTTAATCATTAATGAGAATGCAAACTTTATGTGTTTGATTAACCATAATACAGTAACTATTGTAGAATGTGTGTGTTGTTTTTGAAGGATCAGACAAAAGATTGTTCTAAAATCAAAAAGTGAAGAAAACAATGAACTTCTATAAACGGGTGTTTTGAGTACAAATAAAAAAATTTAAAAAAATGAATCAGCCTTTGATCTTTACATCAACCAATATATATATGATCATATCAATACATCAGTGGCTACTGACATCTGTGCCAAGTGTACCATAGTTGTAACTTCACAGCAGCATGCATTTGCTTGTGATTCCTGTAGCTTATGGCAACACAGAGTTTGTAATACAGGTACGTTACAATAATGTTTTGCTCAATGATGAAGTTTATTTTTAACTGAATATGTAGACAAAAGTATTTTAAAACTTTCTTGAAATTCAGCCTTTGATCAAATAGAATTAAAACCTTTGGTCTTTATTTTATAAATTGAATGATAACTAGTTTCACCAGTATCAATTTGTCTTGTAAATGTACTGATCTTCCAAGGAATAAGTATGTACGAGGATCGAAATAAAGTGAATAATTTCCATTTAAAGGTTTGTGTAATCAAATTGTATCAAATTATACCAATTACTGAAATAGCCGGTACTGAATATCTACATGACCTGTATGACTTGTACTTGAAATGGATACTACAAATTATACACAGATGCACTGAACATAGAAATCTTCAAAAGATTTTTTTAAAATATGAAATAACCATTGACAAAGGACATTACATTCACATTAGTATTATAAAAATCATGCACCAATAGACTGAGTATGTAATGGGCTGATTTGGGTAGTCCAATTTCGTTATGGGCCAAGAATGTCAGTGGACTGACTCTGCTGTGGGCATAGTAGTCCCAAAATCTTCAGGTAGGGTATTTCATATGAGAATACAAGAGTTAAGGAAAGATTTTTTGGTTATTTCAAGTCTGTCATTTAATCTAGAGACATTTTGTCAATTATGTAAATTGTATCTTGATGTTTCTCCCACCAAAGGAGAAGCCAGTTCATATAAATAACTTGGTGAATCAGGTGTATGTACTACAATTTTGACAGAAAATTCAAGCCACTATTACCATTAGTGTGTAGAAATGTTTGAAAAAAAGAAACAATCAGTAGTAACTGTAAAATATTAACTAAGTGTATAATATGGCCTGTATTGCAAAATAAGGCCTTAAAGTTGATAACCCCTTGAAGGATTTGGACCACATTTCACAGAAACCAAATGAGGGATTGCTTCAACATACCCAAATGTAAAAAGCATCCTTTAGAAAGACTGTCGACAATTTTGGACTTGTTTGTCATAACTTTAGGTTCAAATAGCTCAACTCTGATTACTTAATATATGGTAGGAATATAGGAGTAAATGAACTCCATAATGCAACTGCCACCACACATTCCTGGTTCCAACATCCTGGACCTGCCATGGTTCATGCCCTCAATGTGAATTTTAACACTTATATTATAATATTTGGAGAAACTATTAAAATCGGCGTAGAAAGTGTTCACCTATATCTACTTAATTTATTCATTGTTAAAATATGTTTATAAACTCTCCAAATTCTTTGCGAGCTACCATTTTTATTAGCATGTCAAAATTTGTCAAGTTCCAGAAGTACGTCTATGGTTCATGCCCCTAAAATAAAGGCCACATAACGTAAGGTTGGAATGTGACAATTAGGCCAAGGTGTAGAAATCAATCATTTATGATGCCCCTGTATTATTAATATTTGCATCTGTAATATATTTCATTTCTTTCAAATGCATATTGACTGCAATGAACATGTATAAATACTGATGATAAAAATATCAACAACAAAAAATATGATGCAATTTTTAATTTTGTTTTTTCAAGCTGTCCGTTAGAATTATCATATTTAAAGATATAGTGAATTTGTAAAAGATTTTTTCTTGCTATTTCATAACAAAGATTTTTTTTTCCTTATATTAAAATATTTCAATGAAAAATTTCAAACTGTAGAGTTTTCCATTGGACTTATATATTCTAACATAATATAAGAAGGGCATATTATAGTAACCAAATTTGTACACTGCCTTTGCCATCTGAAAAATCTGTAATGGGTTTCCCGCTAATAATAAGGTTGTTGCTTTCCCACCAATAAAAATGTAAAGGAAAACAACATGTGAACAACAGCCCTGGCTTGAACAGGTAACACTCACTCCAGGGCCACATACTTGTGGCAAATATAGCATTAGTTAAATCGGGCATTTTCATTGTGTCTTCTTTGATTTGAATTATAGTACGTATTTAAATCTCATTTTGTCGAATATTTCTTAATCAGCACTTACTGTCACTGTCAACGAACGCTACTGACTCAGTTGATGACATAAGGATCTCAAAACAAGCGCGTTAGATCGCGAGAAACATGGCGCAAGAAACAAAGATAGCCGAAGTTAAGATTGTCAACGATAAAATAGCAACGTAACACTACTATCTACATCAACAAAACAATACCAATGCACTTCAAATAACCTATCATATGTTTAAAAATAACGCTTTGATTCTCGCTTGAATATACTGTTTTCAAAGTGAATATTTGTACACTGAAGAAATTAAGAATCCAACATACTTGGAGAGAAGGCAATCACTAATCATTCACTGGCTTAAATTCAATGTTCATTACTAACATTTACTACCAACACATGCTGATGCAATCTTTGAGCTAACACTAAATATTTTACAAAGTGGACAATACTATACATTCAACAATCTATTAAAACTAACGCAAAATCAAAATCTCCTTCTATGTCAATTTCTCCATCGTCCGCCATGTTTGTTGTCCTTTGTTATTATTGTTGTTCCTCCAACTAGCAAGAGAACCGATGTAGTGGGGGGGGGGGGGGTTGTGGATTGGAATTTGATAGGCTATACACGGCGGCCAGTATATTTGGTGGAGGAAGAGACCTGGAAGAACCAACGACCCACGGAAAGCTACTGGCTAGCTTTATCACACACCCACGTTGAACTCGAGACTCGAAGCCAGTAATCTGTAAAGGCGAGCGCCTTAGACAACTCAGCCACCCGGGGCCCTCTAAGGAGGGACAAAAACAATAATGAGTTGCACTCCACAACATCAAAGATAAAGATTTATTTAAAGTCAACATGATTTAAAACTACAAATCAATATAAGTTCTAATGAGCCTTTTACCAACATGACATAAAAACAACAAAAACATTAAATCAACACGATATGCAAGACATACCAACAGCATAATGCATACCGTCTATACTCGCGTATAATTCTAGTCCAATGTAAACGACATAGACTCTGATATACAGTCGCATAATGCGCCCGCAGATCAGGGTCTATGTTCTTTGTTCTACTGATTAATCCTTACAAACTGCATAGACCCAGCTCTGCCGGCGCATTATGCGCCTGCAGATCTGGGTCTATGCAGTTGGTATCACATTATACGCGAGTATATACGGTAATACAAAGGGACGAATCACATAGCACATAACGTAAAATATAAGCAAGCAAAGCATCTTAAACAAGGCAGTAATTAAAAGTAAATTTAGTATTTAGGTAACTAAACAAATCACATGTTAGGACCAAAAGAATGCTAATAAAAAAATAAAAAATAAATTTAAAAAAAAAGTCTCGGTAACTTAAATTATAAGTTAAATTTTACATCAAATTAAATTAAAGGGAAGCACCAGTTTAAGACTAAAAGCATGCTGTGCTGCAAATTAAGCCTTACTTTTAAAAAACGGAGATAACAGCAGGGCACTTGATGTTACATAGGTCACAGACAGTAAAACAAAACGGCAACACAGATATTAGTTGTCGTCATCATGGCAGGGGGGGGGGGGTAGTGGATGGAGGTGTTATTTGCAGATATCACATTTACAGTCGTTACCATTCACGGATAAAATTAATGATCTAAATGAATTAAATTTGGATTCCTCTCTAAAGTGATTTGGTAACCCATTCCATAGAATGGCAACATATCTAAAAAGACTTTTTGCCATATATTTGAATATCTAAAATTGTATTTATTTTGTTCAAAACATATATGTGTGTGTGTGTGTGTGTTTGTCTTAAGAAAAACTACATAAATTTCATATGAATGGAATTTTAGCAACTTTGAGAATGCCACCACTGGTTCTTTTGTGTACTGACGTAAGTTCTAGAATATAAGTTGCACAATTTAATTAGATTTCAATTTTTATGACAGACTTCGATTTTTTTCTGACGTGGTCTATTTATTTCAATTTAATTAGTTCCCAATTAATATTATTTTATTTCGTTTAAAACAAATGGGGGATGGGGGCGGTGGAAGCGAATCAAAAGCTTAGATATATCATGTTCATATTAGCTACATGTGGTGAAATATATAACATGCATGTATCACACCAGAACTTTATTTACCTCCTACGATGCCTAAAGAACTCTAAATATCGTGACATCAGATGACATACTGTGAAACTTCTTTCAACCGACCTCCTCTGCTAAATGGCTAACTAGTATGGTCCCAAAAGGTCGTTCTGATAATAAAGTTCCCGTAAGTGGCCACCTTTTTAAAACGGTTGTTGTAAAGGGGTTGCCACTTAAAGGAACTTTAGTATTCGAACGGACTTTCGCTGTATGTCAACTGGTCTCACAATATTCGGGCATATAATTCTTTAGGGTTCCTTGTACATATTTTTATCCAAAGTTTACGGTATTTCATATACTTTTATTATCGATAAATGTCTATTTTATTTGTATGTGAATTTCGTATATTCATTGACCTTCATCAGTAGCATTGCCGTATAAGTGGCATCGCTGCAACTGATAAATATTTCACTAGTAATATATATCAGGTACTTTACGGTTTCTTTGAATACAATTGTGTATATAACGGATTGGAAACGATACTTGCTACCCCTTCACACTCCAATGCGTAGATTGATCTGTGCATTAGAATGAACAATTTCAGGAATACTGACATGAACATGGAAACGATTGGGCTGCCCATTACAGTCATTATATATCAGAAAGAAAATTTAAACATCGTCACGGGAGATTATAGTCGTTTAGCTGTACTAATATTAGTATTGCGCGCAGGTTCTTCTATTTTACAGGTAGGTACAAGTATTTAAAATACGAGTTTAGAAAAAAACAAAAAACAAAAACCTAATACCGACAAATCAGATGAAATATTTGTGTGTACTATATGCTATTTCTCATAGATGAGTATAGGCGAGTAGATGTTTGATGTTAAAGTTTGTAGATAATAATGCATGTATTTACAGATAATAATGCCTTTTCTTCTCTAATGGGGACTGTTAAAAATCGTACGAGTTACAATTCTAAGACTTATACTCGCTGAAGTTGACGACATATATATTACTTATTTGAAGAGGAATAAATGCTAATCTATACAAGTAGAAAATAGTATACCCTAAAATTCGTTTGATTATAATTCTTATTTTCTGCTTCGTAGAAAAGATTGGGACTGTGCGTTCGTGCGTGCGCTTGCTAGTAGGTAGATGTATGATATTGCATGACTTCTTCTACATCGTTTACGTAGGAGACTTTTTACATTTTGATAGGATTTGGAGAAGCTTAGAAACTTGGCCATACTCCTTGGTGAGGATCTATTCGTTGGGGGCGGTATGACCGGCGGGGGTTGGGGGTCAAGCAGGAGAGAGGGTGGGTGCGCAATAATTCAGAAAAGCATTTGGGTGTGCTGCTTTGCTGCCGATGTACATTGTTTCGTTTGATTCATCATAACAGTTTGTTCAATACACTATGCATTTTGGCCATATGACTTCATATGTTCACAACTTCAACTACAGAGTGTAATTAATTCTAGATACTAGTAGTACCTAGATTACATTATGGTAATTGTTCATAGATAACAATATTTAACAAACTGCCACTAGAACAAACAATATTTTGTTAGTTTCTACAATTTCCCCAAAAATTCAATAAGTCCAAACTATTTTACATACAAGTTTGAACTGACCCCTTAAACATGTACTTGTAAAGTTGAGGCTACTCACTCGTAAAATCAGTGACCAATACTCATTACGGTCTGAATACATCACTGCTACTGTGTGAAGACGTTTATGCATGTGCTCACCTGTACGTTTATATGGGTTGTTTCAAATTAATTTTGAAATGTTTAGGAAGCTAACAAATGATAAATTGTTTGTTCTACTGGCAGATTATTCAATATTTATACCAATAGCAGTTACCACAATGCAATTTAGGTACTAACAGCTGTTAGAATTAATTATAATATATTGTTTCTCCTGTGTTCGTGTGAAGTCATATGGCCAAAATATTGGTGTATATACCAAGTGTCATGATGAAACTTAACCCACGGGAAGCTACTGGCAAGCTTTCTCACATGTATTAATTTGTATTTGTATGCCCAGTAAGAGTATTATGTGGTTATAGGGCGGGGATCTTACTAGTTTCTGTGCTGTGACTCAGGGTCTAAGTTCTTTGTGGGTAGGGAAAGACCCTAGTGCGTGACCCAGGATTCTCAGACTGACATATGTTGATACATGGGTAAATAATCATATATTTCAATTCTCAGACACGTTAGACAACCATCTCGGAAGTTATTTTAAATGTATGTAAAATAACTCCTAACCCCCACTCCCAGGGAGGACATCAGAATGCACTAGCCCCACTCCCAAGGAGGACATCAGAATGCCGACAGTGTTGGCAAAGCTATATCCATAGCACTATCATTGACCCAAGATTACATGTGCCTAGCTTAAGCGGTGGAAAGGTTGTAGTTTTTGGTTTTGTGGGTTTAACGCCATTTAACAGCACATGATAGGCTATACGTGGTGGCCAGTATATTTGGTGGAGGAAGAACCCGGGTAGACTCAAGGAAGAATCACCGACCCACGGGAAGCTACTGGCAAGCTTTCTCACATGTCCACTTTGGCCGAGCCGAGACTCGAACCCACGCGGACAGAGTGATATGTCAGTGATCTGTAAAGGTGATCGCCTTAGATCACTCAGCCAACCCAGTCCTCCTGTGGAGAAGAAGTTCATGGACAGTACACGCTTAAACATATGCGATCGAACATACGTACATACTGGCAAACTGACGGACTGATCCACACCCCTCCGCGTCTTTGAAAGCGCGGGGATTAAATCTTACAATACAGCATTTAATTCATTTCAGCGTTGATTTCCATGGAAAAGTCCATGTTAGTATATACTACTGTATGAAGATTGGAAGTGTTTGACAATATTATTGTAAGGAAAAGTAAAGTAAAGCACGTGCTTTATCCTTGTATGCCATGCAAAGAGAAAATTAGCCGCCGCAATATATATATATATATATATATATATATATATATATATATATATATATATATATATATATATCGCAAATTTATTTTGATTTATTTGTTGCAAATGAGAATAAAATTCTCTCTTTCTGATTGATAACACATCCTAGAAAAAATATTTTTCCACATATTTTGACACTTTTTTGTTGTTTTGACTTATGTCAATATTTTTACAGGTTTACAATCAACCTTTTAATGATATCTGTTTCCGCCATTGATTCTTGTGAATAGAACACTTACTTTAGTCAATTTTCATTAGTATTTATGTATGAATATGCTTATGTATATTTATGAATATGCTTATGACTATTTCAGTTTGTTGGATATATTACTCCTTACTGGGCCTGCAGCCCGAGCCCGTGTGAACTGGATGGATTATTTTACACATGCACAAATGGCTCCTGTGAACAAAAAAGTGGGTAACAATAAGTCAACTACGTAAATTAGTCTGGGTTTTAAATGCTGACTTCTTGTCTCATTCCATCAGCAATTCGTTTGCCACCGCAAAAATTACCACACAGTGGTTAGCGTGATGGACAGCTACGTAGGAAAATCGGGTTCGATTCCCAGGCCAGGCCGGGTTAGCTGCGAAAGTGAGCATTGTCCAAACTAAAACAAACTGTTGTTGTGCGTCTCTGATGCACACCATTCTATTTTTTCTTGTTGAAACCATGTCATCTATGTGAGATTCTTGCTCTAATGTGGAGACTAACTAATCCTGATGCTTCTGTTGTTTATATTTTGTACAGAGGGTATGCATCAGTTGCCGCAAGGAACCGGTTACCGCACGATCGTTACTTATTCATATGTATGTGCAATACATTTTGAACTGACAGAAGAAACATTAGTACGCAATGTTAGGCACATTTTTTCTCTGTAACTAACGAATATACTGCATAAAATAAAAATACGATCTGACAGTAACTGGTTCCATGCGGCAACTGGTGCAGACCCAGTACATTGTGCAACTGACAGGATATGCAATAAGAATACACATGAGCTCAGAAACAGATATTTATAACAATACATTATTGTTTGAATATTGTTTGCATTTTATCCACTTATATACATATTATGTTTTGTGTGTTAGCTAAACTTAAAAGATATGCAGTACCAATGTTCCAACTTTGCAATATTTATGACTTTCGTTTGGGGTGGGTGAGGGTGTTGATTGTTTAAACATTTCTGAAAGGTATTGATCTTTTGTTAAATTACCTGCGACCACGCAGGTCTTTGAGAGAAGGTGTTGTTCTTTTTTGTGGATTTTGGAACTCGATTTTGACATTAGGAAACAGTGACAGGGTGGGTGGAGGATGGGTAGGGGTAATTGTCCCAGGCGCCAGGCGAAAGGGGTGGCAGTCGCGATTTTTTATTTTTTTTTGCCGCTTTTTTGTTCATAGTAGTGTAACGGGGGCAATTCTTCACAAAACGTGTATTTAAGGGGGGGGGGGGCGGGGCGGGGTAACTGACATAAAAACTGTTCTCTGTAGCAAAGTATGGGCGCCACTAAAGAATGTTGCCCCCAGGCGACTGGAACCCTCGAGCTGTAGGGAAAATATGGAACATAAACAAACGCACCTCAGCTGTTTCAGCTTGACTGCAAAACGGCTGCCCTCAGAGCAGATCCGTCTAATCCAATTTTGCAATCCACTCCATAGTAGTAGATGTACTTCATACATCAAAATTTGTACTATTTTCCGAAGATGCCACACAAAGTTTGTGCATTCTCTATTTGTTATATTTCAGGTCTTGACAATGCCATCATGGCATTGGACACGATTGTCTTCATCTCCAACTTTCTCCACGTGGTTGTGATGGTAATCACTTTGAATAAGTACAGCTTTATATTGGAAGTTATCCCCCGTAAGGATAGCGTCGGTATCGGAATCTGGGCTGGCATTAATGGTGAGTTACGTTTTGTGCTGTGCGGTTAAACCCTATTACATTCTGCTTTCGAAACAAGCAAAGAACAAAAAATTGCTTAAAAGTCGTCTTCTATCCCAAGGACGGCCTCTGTCCGATTCCTGCTGATTTCAGTCAAAACTGAGCAATGAAGTAGACTATGTTTCCATGTAGTGGTCGTTTAGCTTAGCCAATATACAAACAAGCAGACTGGTCGTTTAACTCAGGCAATATACAAACAAGCA
This sequence comes from Margaritifera margaritifera, assembly GCA_029931535.1. Lineage (NCBI taxonomy): Eukaryota > Metazoa > Mollusca > Bivalvia > Unionida > Margaritiferidae > Margaritifera > Margaritifera margaritifera. The sequence goes on from JAQPZY010001552.1 coordinate 3,763,934, forward strand.
GACTGGTCGTTTAACTCAGGCAATATACAAACAAGCAGACTGGTCGTTTAACTCGGCCAATATACAAACAAGCAGACTGGTCGTTTAACTCAGCCAATATACAAACAAGCAGTCTGGTCGTTTGGCTCAGGCAATATACGAACAAGCAGACTGGTCGTTTAACTCAGGCAATTACAAACAAGCAGTCTGGTCGTTTAACTCAGGCAATATACAAACAAGCAGACTGGTCGTTTAACTCAGGCAATATACAAACAAGCAGACTGGTCGTTTAACTCGGCCAATATACAAACAAGCAGACTGGTCGTTTAACTCAGCCAATGTACACACAAGCAGACTGGTCGTTTAACTCAGCCAATATACAAACAAACAGACTAGTCGTTTAACTCAGCCAATATACAAGCAAACAGACTGGTCGTTTAATTCAGCCAATATATAAACAAGCAGACTCTTAAGTTATTTGTTACATAGGCACGTATAACGTTTTACGTCTTTGTTGGTGAAAGTCGCTTGGAGTTGTCTCTTTCGCGTTTGACGGAGGCAGCCGCCGCTATATTCAGTCCGAAACAACAGTAGTCAATTCTTTGTAGCTTGTGTACCGATACAGTGTGCCCCACTAAAACATACGTTAATGCATATTTGACTGCACGTTAATTACACCGGTTTTGTGAGCACATTCAGCTTCCTCAATGACTGACGTTGATAGATATATCTGTATGTAGATTCACCTTCATGAAACCTAAAGTTTTATTTAAATTTCGTTTCTAGTAACGGTGAGTTCGATGATAAAAATGTAAAGCAAAATTTCTAGGTAACTTTATAATTTTGTAATTGAAATCTTATTTCGAAATAATATCACTTTAAATCGTTAAAACCATTACTGTGCAACTGAACCCTTATTTTGAAAGAAAATTACTTTTAAAATGTTAAACCGTTATTTCGATGATACCTCTGCGCAGAGACGCTACTCTGTGTGAGAGGGATGTTAGCGGGAGTTGCGTTTCCTGAAGCGAAGCTGCCTTATTGTTAGGTGTGACCGCGAACAAATCGCAGATCCAATACAATGAACATAAAATCACCATATAGTCGTTTGATTTGCGCCACCTTTGAAATCGGTGGATATTTTGCTTTCTGCAAGAATACCACGCTCAAAATGCTCGGGGATTATTTAACATATATGACTTTCCCAAGAAATACCTAAAGTTACCATAAGAATCTATCATTATGGTTTCCTCCTTGTCAATTTTCGAGAGGTAAGAATAACATTATAGTCACACGTAAGTCATGCAGCAAACTATCTGCATGTTTTATAGGCTATCCTGGCACATTTGATCTGTAAATTGTTAGCACTAGCAAATATCTTTCCTTCTTGCAAAATGTGCATCTTCAAAATATCAGTGCGTTTCTGGCATAAAATTTGACACATTTTAGTCCTGAAAAGAATAATGGATACCAAACACATGCTTGAAACATTGCAACGTCGCGAAAACGTACAATCCGTTCTTACACAGTGAGTACTGATAGCTAATCTAATTAAAAAGGGAGTTTGTAAACTGGCTGGTTATACCTGTACATGTGTGTGGTGAAGCCTTGCTATCAAAATACGTGGGTACATAACTGACCAATCACGTGTCTATTTAGAGGCCTGTTCACTAAAATAATCAGAGAGAAAATGACCACTCCTCATTTTAATCGTCATTTTACACTCCAACTCTGTCTTTAAGGATGCAGGCGTTGTGCTTTCACTTATTTCTCTTTTTTGAATATGTATGGTCAACATTTACATTCATAGTCAACGTAATTTTAATTTTACAGTTTTTAATAATAAAAAAGTTATAAAAGGAAAGCAATTTATTCTTGTCATAGAGGTACTTAAATCCCAGAGCACTAAGGTTATTTTCCTTTCCAATTTTATGTCGTCACCTAAACATATGAAAAGCTGTGACAATTAAATTACGCTGTATGAAAATATACTCTAATATCTTTTTCAGACATTCTATCCATTGTTGGACTGAGTTTGGTGTACACAAGATTTCAGCGTGTTGGGTGGTCTGCCAATCTGTTTACAGGAACAGCAGCATCATTCTGTATTGTAGACGCTTTTGCATTGTGGGAATGCATCTTAGGCAAATTGTGGGAACGTATCTCAGGCAAACTGAGGGAACGCATCTCAGGCACATATAATAAGATTGCGCCTCGCTAGAACATTACCAGATGTTTTGCATGCACCGTGAAACTGGAACCAAAATTCAATTATGTATATGAATATCTTTAGAAGCCACACATACAATTGATAATTTATAAATATTTTTGTTCGGTGTGTGAAGAATTTCTATGTAATGCAATCTTAACATTCCAATCGATGTACTGTAGAATGGTTGGAGGGTAAAATAAAATATAGTAAGATACGAATGTATTCTTCAATAACCCATATATTGGACGGATGGTCTATATTAGTGAAAAAACAGAAAGCAACAAAATTAGAAACATCTATTCTATGTCTCTGTAATAAAAAGTATTTTTTTTTTAAAAATGAAACACCCGATAAAACATTCAACAACATGACTGAAAGGTGTCGTTCCAGCAGGAAGCTGCTTCACGATATGCTAAACATAATCTTTACCAATAATGCATTTTCAAGAAAATCATCAAATTTTGACACCGTGTAATTACAGCTCTATGCAGTAGATACATCCGATTGTGATAATTTGTTTTCTACGTATCAACATTGACGCGCACAGAAGAAATAAGTGTTTGATATCACATGAGCTTCGCATAGCTTCCATCATCATCCAAGATTGAACAACCGCTCACAAAAAATAAAAATATTACAATATTTTCGGATTGGTCCTAACAATAGATTTTCTTGCAGCAAAACGTAACGGCAAAATCGTATAGGTTATGGTAAACAACGGAGAATTTATTCTTGCATATGACTACGTACAAACTTATGTAAATAGTATTTATTTTGATTTTGTTGTTGCTTGTTATATATTTAATGATTCTGTTCAAGACGCATTGCTCAGTGACATATATCAAATGTGTTTAATGATTCTCCATCCCCCCCCCCTCTCTCTCCACGAGGAACCCATGCGTGTTTTTGCGCGAAATAATGTTTTGTACAACTGAACAATTTTTAAATGTTTGTTCAGCCTTGTATGAATACGGAGATAAAACTGTTTATTATGTTCGAATTTGAATGAATTGCAAAAATTCTCTCAAAGAAAATTACATCATCTGTATTATAACTTGGAACTGTGAAGAAAATAAGACAGAGCCTATTGCATGGCATCCATTTACAAACATATCAGACAGCTTGTTGATTCACCACTTTATAAAATTGTATTGTTACCACTATAAATTCAGTTCAACAAGTAACTCTGTTTTTTTCAAAATTATTTTTATTTATTTATCTATTTATTTTATAGATGATAGTGTTTACCAGAGTTTTCCTGTCTCTGTTGATTTAAACGTCAGTATTTCTACATCACCGATGAGCGGAATTATAGCTCTTAATTGTTGGACTCTCTCTCTCTCTCTCTCTCTCTCTCTCTCTCTCTCTCTCTCTCTATATATATATATATATATATATATATATATATATATATATATATATATATATATATAGTATGTACGCTGCATCATTGATATACCACGAGACGTATAAATTTGTCATTAAAAGGAAACGAGGCTTGACGAGTTTTCTTTTAATGAAAAATTGATATAACGAGTAGTATGTCAAAATTATAGTGTATATACTATATATAGAGGAAATCAAATGGGTATTGATTTAATACTGAATTTATTCAACGAGTTAAATAATTTCCAGCTTTTGCGGGCCTTCGCTCGCAAAAGCTGGAAATTATTCAACGAGTTTCATAAATTCAATATTAAATCATTACCCATTTGAGATTCTGTTTATCACATAGTCTTTATTTAGAGTGGAAAGAAAGAGAAAGAAGAACACGTCTTTTTTGGCATTTCATTCAGGCTCGGACGCTGCACCTTTCAAATCTTGCGCGTGAAAAAATAGTCCTAGACGCGAGTTGAAGCAATATTGAACAGTTTGATAACAAATAACGTTTAGAAGAATAATTTTTTAATAAATAAAAATTAAACGAGCAAATTTCCATTTATTCAATAGAACATTTGTCACAAAAAGGATACTGTTTCAAAATTGGACCGCCGCTGGAAATTCCTATGTGTTGTTACATAGTTCACTTGGTTAGCCATATACATGAATTTGTGTGTGGCTGTTTAGAAAGTTTCCAACAGAAAGTTTCCACCATGGATATTTACCATAGATGCAGTATTGGATTTGACAGAAGAAAAAGTATTTCAGCTGTTGGATATTTCTCTGAAGGGAGTATTACTGGATGCAGACACTGTGCTAGATGTTGAAGTGTTGCTGAGAATTTAAGAGATTTGCGGGTACTGATTTGCATTTACTTGACTGTAGTTATTGACTCACTGGATGTTTCTGTGACTGAATATCTACATTATTTGATTTGGAAGAATGCTCTGATTATATAACTTTCTGTCAGTTGGGAGACCGGCATTTGTCGAAATTCTTCTCCAAATAGATGCGAGTTTATTTACTCCTATAGGTTGACATTTAAACCACGCTTGTTATGGTGTGGGGTGCGAGCAACAGGTTTGGACTCCCCAGACCTATCCATTGACCAATACTCGTAATTTCATTTGTAACGAGCCCCTGTGGGTTAAATTGGGCATATTCCGACAGACGTAACCTTTTTTTTTTTCTTTCGCAATGCCCCTTGGGCAATCGATTCGAAAAATGTCCGCCAAAATGTTGAGAGTAATAGTAAAAAAATTAAGTTCCAGAAGGCAGGGTACAAAAAATTCCCAAGGTCGCAGCCAATCAGTAAAGAGAATACTGCGCAAGAATTTCATGGGCTTATTTAGACCAATCAGATTCACATAAAGTGATATGTAAACATATCAAATATATTAAACTGCACACACTATGTAAAGTGTACCAAATATGTGATAAATACATATATTATTTATGTCACGTACAAATACGCACACTTGCATCTCCAGTGGAGTTAAGATTGACAACAGAAAATTGTATTGACAGAAGTGAACTCTACAAATCCCTGCTCAGTTTGTCAGTTCTGCACATATTGCAGCTATTCACAATCCTCTTTGGAAATTGATAATTTGCTTCTTTTCTTTTCTTGAGCTTCTATTTTCATTTATATTAAGTAAATAAATGACACTTATGATATCAACATGAAAGTTGGTTTAAAAGAAGAAAGTTGAGCACTACAAACACTGCATGGTTAGCTTTTAGAACACTGAACGCGTAGCCATTCGGTTACCGGCGAGTATATTGAAACTAGTGGGGAATAGTCAAAGCGAAAAGAAGAACCTACAAGAGTTAATTCAAATATATAAATCTATTTACAGTTGATCTAAGTCATATTATGCTTAATTAACATTGCTACCTACCATAAGATTGTGTTTATTCTCCATATCTCTCGTTCCCATTTTCATTGGTCAGTTTGTCTGTAAATTTTACTATCATTCAGGCGAAAATCCGCTAATCTCTTTTTTAAATGGATTTTCGCCCGTACCTTGCGAAGATGAGAGAGAGAGAGAGAGAGAGAGAGAGAGAGAGAGAGAGAGAGAGAGAGAGAGAGAGAGAGAGGTGCGGTTTTGGGAGACTTACCATACGATTATTTTATTTTTGTATTATCCTTCCTATGTTTCTCAGTTGGTCGATTAGTCTGCAGCCTGACCAGTCAACACAGTGAGAGAAAGTGTGAGAGAGAGAGAGAGAGAGAGAGAGAGAGAGAGAGAGAGAGAGAGAGAGAGAGAGAGAGAGAGAGAAAGGAAGAGCGGCATTCGGACATTTTAATATTTAAACATTATCTGTTTTTAGAACCTTTTAATAGGTTTTTTAAAAAAGCATTACATAGATTAGAGTATGTTTGTGCCTCCTGACCAAGAAATTTACCATACGGTCTGGACAGGTCTTTGCAAATTTGTATCATTGGTATTGTGAACACTGTATCCCATGGAAAGTGTACACATACCATTCCGACGACCCAGGTTCTTGTAGGTTACTTGGTGTAAGTTCAAGTTCAAGGGTTTCATCCAGCTCAAATTCTTTTTTTCTCTGTCACTTCACATAGTTCTACGTATTTTTGTCCCTTATGAATGAGAGAGAGAGAGAGAGAGAGAGAGAGAGATAAAAGGGAAGCAGAGGGTATTTCGATGAAATTTTGTACCATATTTTAATTCATTTAGAAAACGAGGATTTTTTTCTCTTTTTTTCTAATGTCAATAATGATGCACAAGTGGAAATTCGTCACTGATCTAGAGAGTATAGAAGCAAATGCCTACAGTTGTGAACCATATTTATATGCGTATTTTTAAGCCATGGTCGGATCACAACTTGATATACCAACAGTAATGTTACATCAAATTGCTATACCAAAACTTTAAAAGCCATGTTATTTTTAATGTATGTGGTATGTATATATATATATATATATATATATATATATATATATATATATATATATATATATATATATATATATATATATATATATATCGACCTGTTTGTCAGAAAAGGAAAAAAAACAACAAAAAAAAAACAAAACAACAACAACATGTAACACAAAAGCCCAGAGATAAACCCAGACTATTTACATGTTTGAACGATAGAGGAACTACACACAAAAAAGTGTTAAATAATGAAGAAAAAAATCAGCTGAAAAACAGTATCAAAATGTGTAAAGTACATATATATTTTGTGTTTAAACAAAATTGCAAATGTGTCATCATCATGGCAGGAGAGTTGGAGAATGGTGGTGGTGGTGGTGAGTATTATTTGTAGATATTACCTTTATAGTCTTTACCATTCAAGGATAAAATTATTAATCTAAATGAATTAAAATTTGATTCCTTCTCTCAAGAGATTTCGTAACTCATTCCATAGAATGGCAGCTGCATATCTATAAGACTTTTTGCCATATGTTGAGGTTTTAATTCTTGGGACATCTAAAATATTTGAATATCTAAAATTGATTTATTTTGTTCAAAACATATAAAATCATCCAAACATTGGGGAGCACACTTATTCAGAATTTTAAAAGTCCCTACAGCCATTGACTTCAGTCATTTTCGCTTTAAGTAAGGGTTTATGGTAACTGCTAGTGTAATCATTAAATAAAAATCTTAGAGCACGCTCTTGTATTTTTTTTAAAGTTTAGTAGTATTCTTATCACTACAGAAGTGTCAGGCTAAGGAACAAAAGTTGAAATTGGAAAGGATAAAGGTATGCAAGATTGTCAGTTTGCTGTCTTGTTAACTTTTGACCAATACGTCTCAAGACAGTTGCCTTAAAGCTGTCAGTTTGCTCTCTTGTTAACTTTTGACCAATACGTCTCAAGACAGTTGCCTTAAAGCTGTCAGTTTGCTGTCTTGTTAACTCTTGACCAATACGTCTCAAGACAGTTGCCTTAAAGCTGTCAGTTTGCTGTCTTGTTAACTTTTGACCAATACGTCTCAAGACAGTTGCCTTAAAGCTGTCAGTTTGCTATCTTGTTAACTTTTGACCAATACGTCTCAAGACAGTTGCCTTAAAGCTGTCAGTTTGCTGTCTTGTTAACTTTTGACCAATGCGTCTCAAGACAGTTGCCTTAAAGCTGTCAGTTTGCTCTCTTGTTAACTTTTGACCAATGCGTCTCAAGACAGTTGCCTTAAAGTTGTCAGTTTGCTGTCTTGTTAACTCTTGACCAATACGTCTCAAGACAGTTGCCTTAAAGATGTCAGTTTGCTGTCTTGTTAACTCTTGACCAATACGTCTCAAGACAGTTGCCTTAAAGCTGTCAGTTTGCTCTCTTGTTAACTTTTGACCAATACGTCTCAAGACAGTTGCCTTAAAGCTGTCAGTTTGCTGTCTTGTTAACTCTTGACCAATACGTCTCAAGACAGTTGCCTTAAAGCTGTCAGTTTGCTGTCTTGTTAACTCTTGACCAATACGTCTCAAGACAGTTGCCTTAAAGCTGTCAGTTTGCTGTCTTGTTAACTCTTGACCAATACGTCTCAAGACAGTTGCCTTAAAGCTGTCAGTTTGATGTCTTGTTAACTCTTGACCAATACGTCTCAAGACAGTTGCCTTAAAGCTGTCAGTTTGTTGTCTTGTTAACTCTTGACCAATACGTCTCAAGACAGTTGCCTTAAAGCTGTCAGTTTGCTCTCTTGTTAACTCTTGACCAATACGTCTCAAGACAGTTGCCTTAAAGCTGTCAGTTTGCTCTCTTGTTAACTTTTGACCAATACGTCTCAAGACAGTTGCCTTAAAGCTGTCAGTTTGCTGTCTTGTTAACTCTTGACCAATACGTCTCAAGACAGTTGCCTTAAAGCTGTCAGTTTGCTGTCCTGTTAACTCTTGACCAATAAGTCTCAAGACAGTTGCCTTAAAGCTGTCAGTTTGCTGTCTTGTTAACTCTTGACCAATAAGTCTCAAGACAGTTGCCTTAAAGCTGTCAGTTTGCTCTCTTGTTAACTCTTGATCAATACGTCTCAAGACAGTTGCCTTAAAGCTGTCAGTTTGCTGTCTTGTTAACTCTTGACCAATACGTCTCAAGACAGTTGCCTTAAAGCTGTCAGTTTGCTGTCTTGTTAACTTTTGACCAATACGTCTCAAGACAGTTGCCTTAAAGCTGTCAGTTTGTTGTCTTGTTAACTTTTGACCAATACGTCTCAAGACAGTTGCCCTAAAGCTGTCAGTCTGCTGTCTTGTTAACTTTTGACCAATACGTCTCAAGACAGTTGCCTTAAAGCTGTCAGTTTGCTGTCTTGTTAACTCTTGACCAATACGTCTCAAGACAGTTGCCTTAAAGCTGTCAGTTTGATGTCGTGTTAACTCTTGACCAATACGTCTCAAGACAGTTGCCTTAAATCTTTGCTACACAGACTTTTTTTTTTTACATGTGAGTCGAATTGCAGTTGATAGCCAATATCAAGTTGTAACAGCTTGATAGTTTTTTCACAGTTTATGACAGCTTTGATTATTTAAGTACAGATTTCACACTAATTTTTATCCACATCTAGTGCTTGAAACGTTTCAGGGTTGGCTTGCATTTTGTTCGCAGTGAACCAGTAGGACTCTTTTTCAAGTGTAACAATCAGAGTGTCCAAGTCCGGTGAGCAAAAGGACAGGGAGGGTGTCCTCAGCAGCATAATTATATATATATATATATATATATATATATATATATTATATATATATATATATATATATATATATATATATATATATATACATTGTTACGACTCTATGGCTCAGAACAAACGTTGCAAAAAGAAAGTGAAACCAATAATGTTTGTAAAAATCAACAAACAATTTATTTTAAATAATTAAAGTTTAAACACATAGATTCCATATATACATAATTCGGTAACACCTTCCTCTCTGGGAAAAAAAAGATGCATGCAATAAAGCTTTTTTTTTACATTCAAATATGCATATAATAATGCAATAATCAAAATCACATAGTAACATGTCCTATGAACAACACTCAACTGAATTGCACAAACTATTCACAATGTAGTACTTCTATATACTCGAAAGTGCACCAGTTCTTTTTCTATCAGGCACATGAAATAAAAACATATTGACTTGGTCTTAGGTAAGTGGAAGACACAGACTAAAAGATACGTCAAATGTAGGAAGAGTTGACAGATGAGCCTAGTTCTTCTGATTGGTGTTTCCCACCGTATGACAATTTGATAGCTCATTGAAAAAAAACAGAAAAAAAATATTTCGATATCTTACTCCTGTTGGACAACGAATTGTTGTCTTCTAATACCCTGACAAAAATGAGTTGTGTAAAAGAAAAGTATCACTATGATCAATAAAATTAAAAAGTGACCTCATTAGTCTGACTAAACCATTGTAAACCAATGTATCAGCTAAAGAAAATGTTCTAAACAACATCATTCTCAAGAGCTCTCATAGCTCTAGTAACTTTACACAGATGATACAACAAAAAAACAAACAGGGATTTCCATCTTAATAGATACCTATGATAGGTAAAGAAGTCACTTTCCGAACTAAGTCTGATGACCAAATAACACAATGGAGAGACAAATTTAAGGCCACCAACAAGTGACACTAAACCCTTCGGCATGAATGGTTCGTAATTCTCCACGACTAACACAATGGAGAGACAAATTTAAGGTCACCAACAAGTGACACTAAACCCTTCGACATGAATGGTTCGTAATTCTCCATGACAAAATCAGACTGAGGTATGCAAGCCTCCAACCAAGTATTTCTTTCAATACATTACCCTGACCTTGACTTCTGTAAAAAAAAAAAGAGCATTTGGAATAGCTCTGTATTTATTTCGTTGCTTATTCTTCAACCTGTAGCAATTTGAAATAACGTGCCCTTCTATTTACACCAAGTACATATATAAAAAGATAAATATCTCTAATCAGCCTATCAGATGTTTGCTCTAAACGCCGCGCAGTATTAAAATTTGTAATTATATATTCTAACCCTATGTGGGTAGGATTTGAAACAAAATTCCGAACATTCAATGACAATGTGATTATTTGTTGGTTTCACCAAAAATTTCTCCCCAATAGAATTACAATATTCAAATGGACAAAATAAAAATCTTTAGCAGGGACATTGACTCTCTGAAACCAAATCGATTAAATTGTATTGTAAAGAAATTCAGATCAATCAATCCTATCCTATCAATCCTATCCATCAAATAAAGAAGGTATTCAAATAAGAATTCCAATCCCGGACCTGAGTCCCCATTTTCTTTGTTACGACTCTATGGCTCGAACAAACGTAACAAAAAGAAAGTGAAACCAACAATGTTTGTAAAAATCAACAAACAATTTATTTTAAATAATTAATGTGAAAATCAAAATACACTTACAGTTTCGTGTATTAAAATCCAAATAATCCAACAATTATTAGTGTCCTAATCACAAGTCGTGTATAAATAGAAACTATAAAATGTTCCAAATGAATGAATGTTCCAAGTTCATGAATGTTCCAAATGAATCTTCGTAATGAACGAATGTTCCGAAAGAGTGAGTCTTCGTAATGAACGAATGTTCCGAATAGATGATGGTTCCGAATGAATGAGTCTGTAATGTTCCGATGTACCAACGATAATATGATCCAGGTAGCTCTGTTGAATGGTCCAATAAATAATTCTATACAGCATGGCATTACAGCAGCATTACAGGATTCCAGCTAGGCTATTTTTTTCAAACGATCTAATGATTCCAAAACTGATCATAAAAAACCAATTCTTTTCAACTCAAGATCTAAAATGGAATGGAATTAATTCGTATTTCGATGTCTTTTATACAACTTGCAAATGGCACATTTCACAACAGGAAACGTGTCATTACGACCCAGAATGCAATACTAAATGCGTCTATTTCATGAAAAAGTACTCCAGGTACAGTAAACAACTCTGACCTTGAACAAAAGGTCAGTAAACATGTTGTTATTTGATTAATAGTACAACTAAACCCAACCTAAATATGACACTATTTGACACAACTTTAAAGTAGAGTCATAGGCCAAAAGTTTAGGCACATTATAGATTCCATATACATAATTCCGTAACAATATATATATATATATATATATATATATATATATATATATATATATATATATATATATATATATGTGTGTGTGTGTGTGTGTGTGTGTGTGTATATATATAATAAAAATATCATTGATAGCAATCATTAAAAAGTAAAAGTCTAGGGATTAACCCTTATGAACTCCTTTTTGGATTATTTCAGTCCAGCCTCTGAAGACACCCTGCATCTTAATTGGCTGCAAACGATTTGACAGATAGCTCTATAAGAGACTTGCTAAGCCATTTGACATACCATAAGCCCTTAGATTGCTAATGAGAATATCATGAGAGAGACTGTCTTAGATAAATCCATAAGAACTGCAGCTACATATTTGTTTTAGTCAAGTGCCTTCTTCTAGTCTTCATGTAACGGTAAAAGATTGGTCTGACATCCATAACCTTTTTGAAAAGCACCCAAATATTGTTTACAAATGTTCCTTAAAATTATGCTAACTGGGTTTCAGTTTATTTCTCAAATAGTTTAGATATGATGGGTAGAATGTTAACTGATCTGTAGTTACTTTTATTAACAGGATTATTCTTTTCTAAAATCGGAACTGGGCTTCCTTCAGACGATCAGGAAAATGTTTAGACTGTATTGTTTTGTTAATGAGATCTGTAACTACTTTTATGGAGACGAGTTAACTTCATTTCCAATGCAATTATTACTCGGAGTAGAACAAGTTTTCGATTAAGTCTTCAATTACTCCTTAAATCCCATCTTTTAATATTAGGAGAGAAAAAATCGAATCCATGTCTTTATTATTATGATCACTACTACTACATACTATTTTTGTTGGGCTTTTGTGTGTTTTTTTATAAATATTTTTAACAGGAGGTAAAACTACATTTAAAAAACTGTAAAGCTAATGCAAATCACACTTTTTTTAATGCAACCCTCTTCTTCCCTGTCTAAGGAGAACTACATCAGAAATTCTGAACCGTAAAAAAGGCACCCAGACAATCAATAAATATGTTCAAAGGCAAACACCACACTATTTGGAACAATATTTAAATCCCATTCATGGCTGTGTGACTGAAGAGCTTTTAAGAAAGTTTTAAACTATTTTTATATCATCCATGGCTATTTTAACATAAGAAAAATGTGTAAATGTGTGCATTAGAACAATCTATTATTGAGAATACATGTGTATCTCTTAAGAAAACTACTTTAAAACTGATTTTTATTGAACTATAAAGTAAGTGTCTCTATAAGCTACATCTAGTAATATAAAAGTTATATACGGGGGGTAAATAGGGCAGTAGGGGGCACTACGGGGCAGTGGGGGCACTTGCGGTAGTCTGAGGAAGTTGGGGGCACTTGGGGGCAGTGAGGGGGGGAGTCAGAAGTAATTGAAGAGGGATAGAAGTGACACATACACCTAACACACAAATATTTTTTTTTAAGGCAATAATGAAAAAAATAATCTTTTCTAGAAAAGTGGATGGCCCTGAAAAGGGCCGTTGGAGTGGTGTCAACCAAGTTAACACAGTGAACATCTCATGGAGGGCCTTCTTAAGCTTCGACGGACTTCAGATCCGCAGAGAAGGACTCGCTTCAGACAGCCTTGTCTTTCGATATAGATTCTTCTTTTCCATATCGCTGTATCTGTCATCTTGGTAATGGCCCATGATGCTTTAACGTACATCGGGAAGTCTGAGTTGAATAACATTCCCAATACGATGGTGGAAGACTTTAAAATCCCATCCATGGTTTGTGTAAGAGTGAGTGCGTGCGTGCGTCCATACTGTAAAAAAAAAAAGACACTTACTTTTTTTCCATTCTGGTATATTCTCTTTTTTTTAAAAAAATCACAATAAACATAACACCACACTCAAAGTTTATCTTTCACTGTCTGTATCTCTTTTTCTTGAATTTCTTCACAGGGATCAAGGGTTCTTTTTCTTTCTCACTGTCTTCCACTCGTCTAGCTTTCTTGCCTTTCTTGACGACGGGGATCAGTTCTTCTTCTTCTTCTTCTGGAGCTGAAGATCCCCCTGCTTCCTCCCTCTCTGGTGGGGTCTCTTGTTTCTTAGGACACTCTGAAGACCAATGTCCTTTTTCTTGACAATGATAACAGGTATCTTTCACTTTGTCTCTTTTTTTCTTTTCCTTGGTATTGAAGTTGTGGACATTCTGGAGTCCAATGTCCTTTTTCTTGGGAGATATAGCGAGTATCTTGACTTTTATCTCTCTTTTCTTTTCCTTGGTGATGACGTTGTCGACAATATGGAGCCCAATGTCCTTTCTCTTGACAGATGTAGCAAGTATCTTGACTTTTATCTCGAGCGCAGTAGCGTTGAAAGTAGCGGTTGTCCATAGCCATACTGTAAGCGACATAGTTGTAAATTGGAATACGTCTTCTTGACTCTTCCATCTTCACTGTTTGAAAGTGGAATAATGAATTGTGATTCTGAGGGTAGGAAGGTCTCTCTATATATAGGGAGAGACCCTGTGTGAAACTGAATCAGATTTAAGTGAGACATCAAGATGAAAAGATCACGCCCAATCCATGAGAAAACACAAGAAGAAACGAAGAGGCCACGGCGACGAAGACTTTCCGTGCCGCCTGAAACACCGCTCGATGAAGTGCTAGCTCAAGTCCATGCCAGCGATTTCGAAGAGGAGATGAGTGAGCCTGAAACCACACCACCTTCTACCAAACCCAAAGAATCCACCACCCCTCACCAAGAAAATCCTTCCGTGGCTCCCGAAAATTACTATCGCATTCGAGAGACGCAAAAATTAACCTCTAGAACATTTAGAACTACGGTTTACACGTCACACTGTCTACTTTAAAGACTTCAAGTCTGAAGTGCCTCCCGAGAAAGCTGCAGGGTTCATTACCGATTTGTGGGATTCTGTGTTACAGAACTTGAAACGACAATGCGGAGCCAAAGAGGATGATCGGTTGAGACTGTTCATCCATCACGACAGTTTGAAGTCGCCTGTCTGGATCGAGTTCAGCACGCCGGCAGAATTAACACCAGCCAAAGTCATGACCAAAATAGAACACGTTCAACAATCCAACGAAGAGTTTACCATCACCGATGGAAAAGCCACACTGCACATGACTCACGTATCCCCTCCTTGAGGTAGCGGACGAAGTAGGAAAGTGTTACTGGTGGACGACCTTCGCAGTACCAAACACAGTGTCGTTCAAAATCGACAATTCTCAGGACCAGATGTGCTTGGCCCGCGCCATCGTGGCGGGGCGAACGTATGCCAACAAGAACGAGACCGCAGAATGCAAAAGAGCCTGGGAGAGAATTCGAAAGTCGGACAGAGTCCAACAACGAAACGAAGCAGAACTCCTGTTACAACATATGCAACAACTTCAAGACGTCTCGGCTCCACGCTACACCTTAAAAGTACACCCTCAAGAAGTTTGCGGAGCTCTGCTGTTTCGAGGACCCGATTTCCCGGAGGGAAAATACATTCACGTCTATCACCAACAAGAACATTTCGATGCCATCACCAGTATACAGGATTTCTGGGATACTCTTACTACTGCGAGCAAGGATTTAACAGTCGGGAGAAACACATTCATTGCGGAGAGAAATGTCGGGGTTGTTTAGCTGCAACGCCATGCCTTCCTGTTAAACACGTGCGTTGTGCAACGTGTCGACGAACATTTGTCAGTCCCTCTTGTTACGAACAGCATTGCAGGACACACGGTCACCAGCAGAAAAGCGCTTGTGACTTATTGAAATTGTGCTCCAAGTGTGAACACCTGATTCGAAACAACGACCCCAAGAGACACGTTTGTACCGGCAAGAAAAGATGCCGCATTTGTCACCAGATAGTGGATTATGATCATCAATGTTTCATTCAAAAGTACGACAATACACTGAAGAAAGAATTAAAGAGTGATCAGAACAAGAACCAAGTGGATTTCATCTTTTTTGACTTTGAATGCATGCAAAAAACAGGCATTCACATTCTAAATTTCTGCGTCGCTCATCGGGGTTGTGAGAAGTACATCCAAGAACCTATCCACGTTCACTGTCCTCATTGTAGTAGGATTCCAGGAGGACGTGAAAAAATCTTTCGTGGTCCAAACACTCTGGCCGAGTTTGCTCAATGGATTTTAGAACCTACCGACGACACTTAGAGCGAATAGGACATTCAACGTTACGGCGACTGTCATCCCTATGCGACCGTCATGGCTCACAATTTCTCGGGATACGATGGACAGTTTCTGTTAAAATATTATTCAGAACAAATTACCGAATGCCCCACGGTCACCATGAACGGAGCCAAACTCATTTACATGCAAGTGGGACATGTGCAATTCAAAGATTCCATGAGTTATTTGGCCATGCCTTTGAGTCGAATGCCCAAAATATTTGGAATGACAGAAATGGCCAAAGGATATTTTCCTAACTTCTTCAATACGGAAGCCAATCAACACGTCGTGCTACCGAATTTGCCTGACGTTGACTATTACGACCCTGACGGAATGCACACCGAACACCGAGAAGCCTTTCACGCTTGGTACCACGCTCACAAGTCAGATCCGTTTGACTTTCAAGATGAAATGCTGAAGTATTGTCGATCCGATGTGGACATTTTAGGCCGTTGCTGTGGAAAGTTTCGACAATTATTTCTAGATCACAGAGAAGTAGACCCTTTGAAGGAAGCGTGCACCCTAGCCAAAGCCTGTACCTTAGTGTACACCAAAAACTTTATGCCCGAGAACGAACTAGTCATCATAGACCCGAACACGTCTCTCTTCGCCAGTCGTCCATACTCGGCCAAAGCTTTGCGTTGGCTCCATTACTTGTTCCAAAAGGAAGACAAATGGATACAACATGCCAGAAACGGAGGAGGAGAAAAGAAAATAGGCAGTCTTTAAGTGGATGGTTGAGATTTAGAAAACCTTCAGACGGTGTACGAATTTCAGGGCTGCTTATTTCACGGATGCCCTACCTGTTTTCCTCAACGAGACATGAAAAATCCTCTCACAGGAGTCAGCATGGAAAAGTTACCAACGCCGGCTAAAGTTAGAAAGTCAAGGATACCAAGTGGTAGAAATGTGGGAGCACGAGTACAATCGATGTTTCAAAACCGATCCTGAATTTAGGAGCATGGCCGATAGTTACGACGTGGTCGACATCGAGCCTTTGGATCTACGCCACAGTTTGTTTGGAGGACTAACCAATGCCACACGTTTGCTGTACGACGTAGACGAATCAAGAGGAGAAGAAATCAAATACATCGACGTGTGTTCGTTGTATCCTTGGGTGTGCAAATACAAACGATTTCCTACCGGACACCCTGAAATCTTGACAGAACACATTGACGTGGAAAACATTCGTCAATACGAAGGATTGATCAAATGCAAAGTCTTACCCCCGACCGACTTGTACCATCCTATCTTACCTCATCATTGCCAAGGAAAACTGATGTTTCCTTTATGCCGTACGTGTGCCGAAACATGTAACCAAGATCACCCCTGTCACCACACAGAGGAAGAACGCGCTTTGACAGGACCGTGGGTCAGCGCCGAATTGTTTAGTGCTCTGGATCGAGGATACCGCTTGTTGAAAGTGTACGAGATCTGGCACTTTCCTACCACAGCACAATACCAAAAGGACGACGACTCCAATCCAGGCATTTTCTCGGGTTACGTCAACCAATTTTTAAAACTCAAACAAGAAGCCAGCGGCTATCCCTCGTGGTGTCAGACTCCCGAAGACCAAGTCCAATTCAAAGAACAGTACCGTGCCGTCGAAGGAATCACTTTGGAAGACTTAGAAAAGAACGAAGGAAGAAGATCGTTTGCCAAAGTCATGTTGAATTGCTTGTGGGGAAAAATGGCACAACGTCCGTTCTTGCCCAAGACGGAATACTTGACAGATCCCAGTCGCTACTTTAAACTGGTGGACGACAAAAGTAAACTGATGAAACACGTAGAAATCGTCCATGAAGATTTGATCTTAGTCAATTGCGAAGAAGAATGCAAGTTTGTACACCCCAACCACTTTAGCAACATGGTCATTCCAGCCTACGTGACAGCCCATGCTCGCTTGAAATTGTACGACGAAGCTTTAGAAGTCTTGGGAGATCGTGTCCTGTACTTTTACACCGACAGTTGCATGTACATCCATTGCAATGGTGACCCACACCTTACCATCGAAGGAGATCGCTTAGGAGCCTGGACGGACCAGCACCCTCAAGAGACGATCCTGAGTTTTGCCAGCGGTGGCCCTAAAAATTACGGGTACCGATACCGAGACCGACAAGGTCAACTTCACACCAAATGCAAAGTCAAAGGATTAACCCTGAACTATCGAACCAGCCAAGTGGTGAACTTTGAGGTTTTGAAAAATGCTTTGCTGTCTGGACAAGCTGAAGACTTTCGAGTGAAAACGTTAGAACCTCACAAGATCGTACGGTTACCCAATCACCAAATCGTCAGTCGTCCTGTGGGAAAAGTTTACCAAATTGTGTACTAGAAACGAGTGAGACTTCGAGACCACACCACTTTGCCGTACGGAAACGCCGATCTTCAGTATAAAAAAGTAGCCAGTTCCAAGCCTAACCATTCATTGTAACTCGGAACGTTGACCGAGCAATAAGAAGAAGAAGATGAATAATATTGCCACCCACCCACCGAGTGAGGGATCTACTGTGAACTCCAAGTGTGATCACGACCTGGAGTGCGATGCGGTGCCTTGCGACGAGACGGATGCCGAACGCTTTGACATCAGCGATGCAGCACAACATTGACGCTCCTCCTCTGGGACCATGGAAAGCGATGCCGTGCGTGTCATTTACCGCCACACTAGCGATGCACAACGCCCTCTCCTCTTTATTGGGGATGCTGAACGTGTACCTACCTGTGGATGCCATCCCTACAGCAAAGAATTTTTACTCTGCTTGTGATTTTGCCTGGCTATTGCAAGTTTGAAAGGCGATACCAGACGTTCCAAGATAAGTGGCCTAAATATCTGCAAGGACCTACTTCCAAAGCTTTAGCCAGATCTGGATTTATCTACTTGGGAGAAGGAGCTAAAGTTCAGTGTTTCAGTTGCGATGTGAGACTTCACGAATGGAAGTATAAAGACTCCGCTTACTTGGAACATGCCAGATGGTCTCCGCGCTGTCAGTACTTGCCTTTGGTTGATGATGAGTACGGGTACGATGAGCCGGATGCCGGTCCCAAGAAGTAACTCATTTCGGATACTTTACAAGAGCACATTCGTGGTTTGCCTCCGGAGCTACGAGAAGGCATTTACAGAGAGTTGGTCAATATACAAGTGAAACGCAAAGAACAATTACATCCTTTACGACACAGACAATTTAACCATTGGTATCTGAATGCTATAAGAATACCGATTAGTGCTAAGTTGTTCAAATGGTCAGACATTGATCGAATACTAAATTGGTCCTGTAAGAATTTGGATGTCACCACTTCTACCTACAATGTTGGAGTGATACACAGAATTCGATGGAACGAAGTGGAGGAAAATAAAGTGACCAACTTACAGGAATACAAAAAAGTTTACAAGAAGTGTCACCTCAAGACGAAACGCCTTTACGTCGTTTGATTTGTAGTAAGGTCATCACTGAACATCTTGGATATCCTTTACCCACCGATTCCATTTGGGTAACGTGTGACTTTTTCGTCACAAAGAAAGACGTGCCTGTGAATGACTAGTTTAGAAGAGCACATTCGTGGTTTGCCTTTGGAGCTGCGAGAACGTATTTACAGAGAGTTGGTCAAGATACAAGTGAAACGTAAACTCAAAGTCATTCCTCAATTTTTAAACTATCGCGACTTCCACAGTATAAGAAGACTGATTCTGGGTAGAAACTATCACAGGTGTTGTGTAGCAGACTATCACAAAAGAGACCAACTTTGCACGTCGGATACTTTACAAGAGCACATTCGTGGTTTGCCTTTGGAGCTGCGAGAACGCATTTACAGAGAGTTGGTCAAGATATAAGTGAAACGTAAACTCAAAGTCATTCCTCGATTTTTAAACTATGCTTACTTCCACATTATGAGAAGACTGATTCTGGGGAGAAACTATCGCAGATGCCTAGGAGTAGACTATCACAAAAGGTACCAACCTTGGGAACCTGTATATAAAAGTCAACCATACCAGGACCGTGGTCTTCACTTCTGAAACGATTGTGTTCAGACCTTAGAGTATTATAGACACATGATACAGGAACTGTTTCCATTGAATATTGGACGCTATGCGGTGTGTGTGTTAGTGACTTCTTTTCTTGGATTTCGTTTTCCAGGACATTCTTTGTGGACTATTTTGGAGGAACGGTGTTTGTGCTGGATTATTTTGATGAACGGTACATACCACCAAAAACATGACCATTCACGCTTTATCGGCACACGAAAGACAAATTGTGCTCAAAGTGTTGAGACTCGTGATGAACACTAGTTGTGTACCTCCGCGTGAAGAAGACATTAGTCAAACTTTATCTACCCTTCATACGTTTCAAGAAATGTGTATCGCTAGTTGGTTACACCAACAACTTTACGATTGGATGTACGTGACTGGAAAAGTATTGGTTTCGATGCTTGGGTACAAGAAGTGGCACACTTTGCCAAGGACCTGTCGCGTCACTAATTTTCCAAGACCAAAAGTTAATTTGGAACCCAAGTTCACCATGAAACTCGAACCTCAAAAAGAAGAAGAAAAAGAAGACTACACTGTCGTCCAAATAGAAACACATGAGGAACAAACCACCTTTCCGTCAGAGACATTTCATTCTTCCACCATAGAGACCAGAATACCACCAGTGCGTGTGCACTCCATTCGTAGGACACCTAATCATCCAGTGTGTGGTTGTTGTACATTGATTTGTTTATACAGAACTTTGATTCTTTTAGTGTTAGCCTTATTGTTGTACCTCACAATTTTTGCTGTATGCGTTTTCGTACTTCATGACTTGTAAATATGTTTTTGTTTGTTGTTTTGTTTAAAACATTAAACGTGTATAGAATGTCTTGTGTCTTTCGTATTCTTCTCAAAATTCTTCTTACCTCAGTCATGGCTACATCTTCTTTCTCTGCCTCGCCATCCTTTTAACATTTTGATTGCGAGACCCAGTGGTTCAGGCAAAACCGAATTTGTCAAACGTTTGATCGAACACAAATCTCATGTGTTGGATCGTCCACCTCAACGCATCGTGTGGTGTTACAAAGAGTGGCACTCGTCTTACACGTTACTTTGTGAAAGTCAAGGAGATGCCATTTCGTTTGTGGAAGGCATTCCTCGCGAAGATGATGGGATCGTGTCTGACGTGAGTCAAACACATCTGGTCATCTTCGACGACATGTTAGGAGAAGACGAAGAAGAAATTAAACTTTGGTTTACACGAAAAGGACATCATCGGAATGTCAGCATCATTTACATTGCTCAAAATGTATTTCAACAAAGTAAAGCCCATCGTACCATCAGTCTCAACGCTCATTACGTGGTCTTGTTTAAAAGCCCCAGAGACAAATCTGAAGTGCAAGTGTTAGCCAAACAGTTAGTCACTCCTTGGCTGAATTATGCGTACGACGATGCCACTCAAACACCTCATGCGTATTTACTCATCGATTTAAAACCTACCACTCCCGACTATTTGAGATTTCGTACCCAATTGTTTCACCATTGGTGTCAAGAAGGAGGTCCCGTCATTTACACGTCCCCTTCGGCCACTCTCTGAAAGAAAAACAAAAACGATAAAAACATCCACCGCGTCATTTCTTTCTCACAGTCTTCGAGATAACATTCTTTCAATCTCATCCTCGTGCTAAATTGATTCGTGCCTTGTATGGCATCAGTCGCGAACAAAATGCACAAGTCCGTGCCCATTTGTTAGAAGCTAGTCTCAAAGAAGTGTTACGATGGTTTACTTTGACAGCACGTCAATTACTTCAAGGCATCATTCGCATCCCTCATCAAACCCAACGCTTTTTTCAAAAACATAAACTGGCGTTGTCACAACTGGCCGATCCTAGAATCGATCCACGCACTGAAAAACAAATCATTTTAACCCCTGGTGGTAGCGGTTCTTTAGGAGGTGCCATGATTCGTTCACTTTTGAAATGGGATCCTAATGGCAAAGCCAAAACCAAAACCCAAAAGAAAAGCCCCATGAAGATAAGCCCTAAGAAGAAAACCCCTCAGAAGAAGAAAAAGAGAAGCCCTTCCAAGAAAACACCAACCACATCTGGTACCCGAAAGAGAGGTACTGCTGCTAGGATGCAAACGAACACCCGAAAACCACGAAAGGCAGTGACGGTGTCTCCTTCTACTCCGTCCACTTCTGCGTCTTCGCCCTTCGTCATGATCCCTGCCAAACCGGACTTAAGATCCGTGTTTCCTAATTTGATGCAAAAATGGAAACCCATTTCGAGAGTCACCACTCCGGGGCCATCGATTTCGGCTGATCTGGCCACGGCGGTTGCCGCTAAAAAAGTACCCTCACCCTAACACCAAAGTCCGGCGTGTTACAAAGTTTAGTGGATTTATCCAAAGAAGAACTGAGACGATTTAGTCCGTTGAAAACACCTCAACGTCGAGTGATGCCTGTCGTGAAGATGGTACGCCGTGCGGACAATCAGTGGAGACGTGTTCCAGTAAAAAATAGAATTGTGACCTTCCAGAGACCTCAGTTCTATTTTTGCTCCTGACATCCAAGATGACCCCCAAACGTGCACACCACCAAAAGAAGAAAGGCAAAACCAAATCCAATCATCCCATGCGAAAACAACTCATTCAAACAGCCCCTAAAGAAATCATTGATACCGTGTGTGAATGTTGTTTGAACGTCTTGAAAGGAACGGTACCTTTGCCCAAGATACAGAAACAGAAATTAGGGAAACATCGGAACGTTCTTCGCCAAATGGTCAAAAAGAAAATACCTCTCAGTCAGAAGAAAAAAATGTTGGTGCAACGAGGAGGATTTCTACCCATGCTGATACGACCGTTGTTAAAAATAGCGGCTCCTTTGTAAGGAACGATTGCTGGACCTCTTTTAGGAGGAGTCAAGTGATAAAGACGGGAAGAACAAAAAGAAGATAAAAGGACACCCTTCTCTGGAAAGACGACACACTTGTACCTTTGGATCTCATGGAAGGACGAAAACTGACTTTAGTTCTTACAAACGATGGATGGAACAACGGATACCTCATTTACCTCCCAATCCCAATCTCCACGAGATGTCAGAGTTACAACAAGAATTACAATCGCTGATGGATCGAAGCGATTTGTCAGAAACAGAAAAATCGCAACGGTACGGTCAACTCTTCCAACGTCTGCAACTCTTTCACCAGAAAGCTTTTGACGAAAAAACTAAACCCACTCTGAGAGATTTCAAGGCTCTGATGAAAAGTGAACCTAAAGTCACCACCACTAAAACAGACACCGCCACGGGGACAATAGAAGAAGACGAGCCCCGAGAAATGTTTCAAACTCCGTCTGCTCCCATCTCTAGTAAGATTGCAGCTGTCTTGTTGACACCCTCTCTTACACCTCATCGAGAAGAAATGAAAGCTTGGGTTAAAAAGAGGATGTCCACTCCTTCTTCAGCAGAAGAACAAAAGAAAGAAAACAAGACTGAAGTGAAAAAAGACACCACCAAGAAGAAACCTACCATCACCCCTTCTTCACTACCCACTCCTGTGGCTCGACGAACGCGTCAAGCCGCTTCGTCCAAACCTCATAACACCAAAAGTAGTAGTATCGAACAGTGGGTGACTTATTAAGGAGTCCAATCATGGAGAAACTTTTAGCTAGCCTTTTCTACAATCCTGCCTATGCTGCTGGTTACGGAGGAGTTCAAAAATTGTATCGGGTAAATTAAAAAGTGTACGTTTGGCAGAAGTACGACAATGGTTACAAGAACAATCGACGTACGCGTTACACAAACCCATTCGACGAAAATTTACTAGAAGTCAAACCAAAGTGGATGGCATCGATCATCAATGGCAAGCAGATTAACCGACGTCTCTCATTTGGCAGCCTACAATCGTGGTCACAAATATTTGTTTTGTGTCATCGACGTGTTTTCCAAATTGGCTTGGGTCGTGCCTTTGACTTCTAAAAGCAGTACCGAGTTGGTACGCGCCTTAAAACTGGTGTTGAAACAAAGTGGCCGTCACCCTTTACGATGGCAAACTGACAAAGGCACCGAATTTCTAAGCCAAGCTTTTCAAAAAGAATTGAAACAACGGCACATTCATTTTTTTACCACCGAAAATCCTGAAACCAAAGTTAGTGTCGTGGAACGTTTTCAAAGAACTTTGAAAGAACGCATGTGGAAATATTTTACACATCAACACACTCTCAAGTACATCGACGTGTTACCACGTTTGGTCAAAGCGTACAATCAATCGTACCATCGTAGCATAGGATGTGCCCCCGAAGATGTTACCACTGAAAACGATGTGAGGGTGTTTGATCAATTGTTTGGTACACCCAAGATGGGACCCCAGAAAACCCTGGGGCTTAAGACGGGAGATTGGGTTCGCATCGGAAAAACCAAACGCACTTTTGACAAAGGTTATTTACCCAACTGGACGACCGAATTGTTTCGTGTCACTGGACCAGTGCGCGGACGCGATCCTCCCGTGTATAAATTGGAAGACATGCACGGAGAAGTGTTAAAAGGAATTTTTTACTTGCCTGAATTACAACGAGTGACCAAAAAAGAAGACGACGTGTACGACATCGAAAGCATTCTTGAACAAAGAACACGCAAAGTGGGTAAACGTCGAGTGAAAGAAGTCAAAGTACGTTGGAAAGGATATCCCCCTAGTTTTGATTCTTGGATTGCCGCTTCCCAAGTCGTCGACTATAAAAAGAAGAAGTAACCCACATGCCGTTCAACACAGCAACTACCTCTACTCCTTCGCAGAGTTCCTCTCTTCAAGAATTACAAAAACAACTTTTGTGGGTGTGGTGCGGAGAACGTGTGCCTAAAAATCAAATCGTCTTTTTCTGCCAAATTTTTGTGGTGTATTGTGTCATCGGAGCAGCCATTGCCAATTTGAGTTTGCAACAAGGTGAAAAACAATTGTGGACCATTTTACTCAGCAGTTGCATCGGTTATCTTCTACCCAGTCCCTCCTTGAAATTTACGACGGACAGTCACAACCAGCACAACGGTACGACCAACGCCAGTCATCCTTCTTCCAGTCACCACCACAATACCACCCCTCTTTTGGAACCGTTTGAACATCATTCTCCTTTGAACTCGAGTGACTCCTTGGAGACCAGAACCACCTTGGAACTATGAATAACCATAGTGACAGTTCGATGGATGTGTTTTCCAACAACACCTTATGTTGTTTCACGGCCAAATTACCTCCGTCCATCCAATTGGACCACGAAGCTCATTGGGAAGTGGGTTTGGTAGAAATCATTTATCCTACGCAAGCCAAGAACATCGACGCAGGTCAAAACACTTTCATCGTGGATTTCCTCAACGAACAAGTGCAAGAACACTATGACAAAAATGATCCTACCCTTTACGAATCCAAAAGGTATCCCTGACCAATCCTCCCTTGACGAGCTATACCATGAGATTTCCTGTGGGGTATTATTTTAGTCCTCGACATTTTGGTGGACACGATTGCGGCTATCTTTCAGGCCCAATTTGGCAAAGCCTTAGACAAAACCAAGAAATTGGTACAGATCAGTTACCATCCAGTGGCACGCCGTCTCGTCTTGCAATTTTCGGACGACAAAATATTGTCCATCACTTTTTGTCCTGGGTTGTTTGCTATTTTGGGTGGGTACCTGGTTCCCATGAAAAACATCCACAGCAACGACGGATTCGGAAAGTATTTTCGTTACCCTGTCGAATTGAGCGAAGTTTTGAATTTATTGTTTGTGTACTCCGATGTGGTGGAGTACAACGTGGTTGGAAACACATCCGCTCCGTTACTGAGAGTCATTCCTTTCAAAGTGGATTCTGCCGTCGCCGCGAACAAAGAAGGTGGAAACACGTATCATGTTCACCGTGAATTTGTGCATCCTCATTATCTTCCAGTCAGAAAATTGTATTTTGACAGTGTCAACATTAGTATAAAAGGAGATTTGGGACAAAGTGTTCTATTCACTAAAGGAAAAGTCACGGTGAAAGTACATTTTCGAAAAAAGGTTCTCCAGCGAATTGTAACACCTAAAATGTATCCTGTGTACCGAGGAGTGGCTCGACAACGAAGATACGGTTTAGGAGATATGTTAAAATCGGCTTTTCCGACGGTAGCCCCCATTTTGAAACCCATGGTGACTCGAAGATTGCATGCCATAAAAGATGCCGCTTTGACGCAAGGAAAAGAATTTCTTCAAAACGTCCTCATCGACAAACAAAATCCGAAAGAAGCCTTTATGAGAGCAGGAAACAATGTGTTGATGCACACTGGAAAAGATCTTTTAGGTCCCCGAGAGACTCCTATAAATTCACTTCACGCTTCTGGCCCTGGCATTACTTCTTCCTCCACTCCACAGCAAGAACAAGGCAGAAAGAGACGACGTCGACATCCCTTCAGAGCTCATAAACCACACGGTGTTCCAAAAAAAAAAGAATAAGTAAAGAAGAACGGTTGGAGAATCAGACGTATTTGATTACTAAGCCATTGAAAATGATGCACCGAGATTCTTGCGAATGTACCAAGTCAGAACTGGATCTGTTTACATTGCCCCCTACCATGATGACGTTGCAAGAATCCCAATGGGTCGAATTTCATCCTGTATCGTCTTTGACGACTTCAGCTCCTATCGAATTTGAAATCAAAGGACAAACCGAAGATTACATAGATCTGAATAGCAGCCACTTGTACATGAAACTCAAAGTGATCAAAACGGACAACAGCAATCCTGGGGCCGACGCCAGAGTCGCTCCCGTCAATAATTTCATGCATTCCTTGTTCAGCGAAGTTGATTTGTACTTGAATAACAAACTGGTCAGCAGCAGCATGGATACTTACCCTTACCGTGCTTACTTGGAAAATCTCTTGACGTACGGAAATGAAGCCAAGAACACCCATCTGGATGCTTCCGTGGTGTGGAAACCTGACACCTTGGATGCCTTCAACGACACAGAGGTGACTGCAGATGACAATTCTCACAATGTGGGATTTAACGACCGCCGAAAGAAAATAAGACAAGGGCGCACTTTAGAACTGATGGATCGTTTGCATTTGGACATGTGGTTGCAAGACAAGTATTTGTTGAACGGAGTGGATGTACGCCTGAGACTGAATCGTAGTAGTTCCGTCTTCCATTTGATGGCCAATGCCAACGAGTACAAAACCATCATCGAAGAAGCCAGATTTTACGTGCGCCATGTGGAAGTCTTACCTAAAGTAGCCAACGACATCAGTCAAACTTTGAGCAGAACCACCGCCAAGTATCCTGTGCGACGAGTGGAAGTGAAAACATTTACCACTGCCGCTGGACTCCGATCCAAAGTCGAAGATTACGTCTTCCAAGGACAGCTCCCCAAACGTTTGCTGATTGGCATCGTCAGTAATGAAGCCCTCAACGGAGTCATCGATCAAAATCCTTTCGAGTTTCAACACTTTAATGTATCCAAGATAGAAGTAAGTCGAGATGGCCAGACGTTGTGCACCATACCTTTTGAACCTAACTTTGCCCAGAGAAATTGTTTGCGATCTTACTTGACTCTGTTTGAAGCCACAGGACAGTTAGGCATCAACAGCAGCAACGCCATTTCGTAGGATGATTATGCAAGAGGATATGCGTTGTGGGGATTTGATTTCACTCCTGACCAAGGCAGCGACGAAGGACATTTCCACCCTATAAAATCAGGCCAACTTCGTGTGGAACTTCAGTTTTCCATAGCTCTAGCCAATACTGTTAACGTCATCTTGTATGCAGAATTTGATAATACTCTAGAAATCAACAGTTTGAGAGAAGTGATTCTAGACTATTAGAAGAAAAAAAGATGAAACACGAAGAACCCATGGAGATAGAAGAAGAAGATGAGTGATTTTGTGAACTACAACAGTCACCCTCAACCAGTGATGACGATGTAATTCATCCAGAACTAAAAAAAGAAGAAGAAGAGAAAAATAGTGTTCCCAGGTTTGCTGGATTTATGGCTTGTCGATGGCCCGAACAAGAAAAACATTTAGTCTCCTGTTATGTTACGGAATTGGCTGAAAGAATTACAACCCTGACCCGAGAACATTGTCATGGATGTCAAATCGATCATCCGAGTCAGAAACAACACGACAAATGTTTGATGATAACTGCAGAAGAAAATTTAAATGAATATTTGGAGGACGCATGGTCTCTGATCTCGGAAGAAAAGGTGTTGAGAAAGTGGTATAAAGACTTGCAGGATTCTTCTTCACCTCCACTCACTCCTCTGGAGATCGAACGCATCGAAGCTCTCTTGCAAAAGAGTATCGAGACTACCCGCCGTGATTCGTGGTGGACTTACTTGACAGATATATTCAAGCATAAAATCAAGTGTGAATTGATGACTTATTATTACCTGTGAAGCAAGATAAAAAAGAAATCGATACCTGTGAACTTCATTACCTGTTGACTCGCAGTTCGTACACTTCTTCTTGGAATCCTGTGGTGTGTGCTAAAGATGAACTTCCCCATCGCAAACCAAAAGACATTCATGCCTATGTCATCAATACCGACGACAGTCATCGACCAGGAACCCATTGGGTGGCTGTGTACTTTCCCAACGATCACAGTGTGGAATATTTTGTTTCTTATCGATTACCTCCTTTGGGAGACGACATCATTGACTTTATGAGAAGAAATGCAGTCTCTACTCGATTCAATAATGCCAGATTACAAGGATCCGATTCTATCGTGTGTGGACAATATTGTGTACATTTTCTTCATCAACGCAGTCTCGGATATTCCTTAGAACATTTAGTGACTTGTTTTGATGGGGAGTATGCTAGAAGCGATGCTAAAGTAGAAAGATGGTTTTGTGAACATTATGGTTATCTCTTGTCTTTAGCTCAGAAAGGTAGTGTACATAGAGCACAGAATGATGTAGAACAGTGGAAGTTCAGTTTGCCTTCCCAACGTTGTCAACCCTGTAAATACGTTCATGTTTAATCTTGTTCGTTGGTTACATTTTTATATTAGAGAAGCTTCTTCTTATTATGTATTAAAAATGTTGATTTTTGAAAAAAATGGTGCTGTGTTGTTTATTGAATTTGAAAAAAAATGAAATGAATATGCTCTATCTCTTTCGATCGATCTGGGGTCACCGACTCTGTCCCATTTTTCTCACTATCGATCTTAGCCATGTTTTCCATCGCGTCCGCGCTTCCAGCATATAAAGCGGTGCGTTGGCCAGTGCAGTCGCAGCCAAGCAGCTTAAATTAGGGGGGAAAATTTCGGAAAAACAGATATAAAAAATCCAAGAATCCAAAGATAACATCAAGAAAATGGGCAGAAATTTGCTGAATGCCCCATCCCACTTGCAGTTTTGCTGATAAACTGCGCTATGGATTTATTCAAGACTCAAGTACCTCCAATCAAACTCTGGGCACCATTTTCCCAGCTAGTGGTGGCAGACTTGTTTGACCCTCCGGAAAAATGTAAAAACAGAGTCAGACGAAAGTTCGAGCCTCCGGAAGATCTAAGGCCATATCTGCGACCGCCTGAGGATAATTAATAGGGGTGGTGGAGTGCAGAATCCGCGAAGCATAGAATGACGTCATAAGGATGACGTTAGACGCGGGTAGTGTGGGTGATGTTTTTTTTAGGTGTGAGGGATGAGGGATGTTTTTTGAGGTGTGAGGGATGTTTACCTTCACGTCCGTGCTTAAAGTATATAAAGCAACGCAATCCACAGCTGAGTTACCCACGTTCACCTGTCAAAATGAACAGAAAAGAAATAATAAGACAAATCCGAGTACATCTAGAGTTGGCATGGTGCCTCCTACAGGAAGTGGAGAAGATGGAGGAGAGGGAGGAGGAGGAAAAGGCAAATGAGAAGAAGGAAGAACCCGTACGGCCTCACCTCATGATGCTTCCCAACTGCGAGGTGAGACCAATGGTGTGGACACTACCACCGCCACCACAGCAGCCACAGGCACAGAGAGAAACCTTCACTATCCCAAGCACAGAGAATTGGGGTAGTGAAGGCACTCAGCCCCCGTCTGCCTTCCCCATCTCCATCGATCCCTGGAGGAATGGAGATAGATGGAGTGGAAGGTGTGCGGCTTGTGGGGCTAGACCAGGGAGGTGCCCGCACCTCTAGGTGTACAACAAAAAAACACAAAACCAAACGGCGCTTTTCAGAGCCATCCAATTGCCAAGAAAAGAAAAAATCTTATTTGCCTCGTATGTGTTTGACGTGTGTTTGTATAAAGTGTGTTTGGTGTATGAGGTTTAAATTGTATTATAGTATCATTCCTTTCTGCGAATTTGCATTATTCACTATTCTCTATTGTGCATAGTATATTGATTATCCTAGTTTAAATTTTTCCCCTTTTTCCGATTTCTGAAATGTACCCCACTATGTTGGCATACACCGATTTAATGTTGTTATTTCCTTCTTTAAGGAAATCCGGATACGTAAGTGGGGATTTTAATTTTTTTTTTTTTTTGGAATGTTTTTCTTTTGTTGTTATAATTGGGGCAGATGTTGAAAACATGTTCCAATGTTTCTGGTGTGGGACAGTTTGGGCAGTTTATTCCTGCTAAATCTAGTCCCGACACATATTTTCCAAAGCTATTTGCTAATAGCGTTTTACACGTTTTAATCCTATTTATGATTTTGTAATCGTAAGGATTTGCCAGGATTGGGTGTTCGATATTTCTGTTGATTTGTTTCTGCAGATCGTATAGTCTGCGTCCTTTTTTTAGATTTGTCCCATTCCAACTGCCATTTTTGGTTAATTGTTTTCCTGATAATACTGTAGATTTCATGGACGCTATAGCCCAGTTCTTGACTCTTTTTTTTTTTTTCCTTAACTTTAACCTTTTAACATCTAACTTTATCAAAATTAAAGCGAGATAACTTAAACCCCAAAACTGTTAAGACTATAAGGTGGTCATAAACCCTGACCATCAGGCCCAGCCGCACAAGGTGGCATCCAACTGGAAAAATTAAATTAGGGATATAGATAAAACATCATAATTTTATAAAAATTAAAGCAAGGTAACTGCACCCCAAAAAGTATTTTTACTATAAGGTGGTCATAAACCCTGACCATCAGGCCCAGCCGCACAAGGTGGCATCAAATTGGAGAATCTAACTTAGGGATATAGATAAACATAAAGTCCCATATAAATTACATATTATAAGGTGGCCCAAACTGCACAAAGCGGTTACCAATTTTTTATCGTTTCTAAAGTACATAAGATAGAAGTATTCAAACCAAGTCTTAAGAAACTAAACCCGAACAACTAAATTAGCTAATATAAGGTGGTCCTAAATCCAGGACCATCAAGCCTACCCACACAAGGTGGCAACTCTCGAATGTCAATCAACAAAAATCGTAGTACAAATTATAAATTTCAACTAGGTAACTCCGTTATTTTTCATCACTAACCCATAATCACAGCCTTATGGTACAAAGATAAATTTCAAAATATTCAAGAATTCAATAATAAAGTACTAGATACCTCAATAATATCTTTTCGGCCAAAATATCAAAAGCACCTAAATAACCCTGGACCAACCGGAGCCTTCTGGGACGCAGTGGCGCAGAAAGACGTTCTTTTTTCGCCTTTGCCTCGCCAGGACAGACTCAACTCACCAACTAAGTAATCCTGTAAACACTGTGGTTATATTCCTATGAACAGGAAAATTCAAAATTCAAAATTCAAAATAACTATACGCACCTATCTGTATCGCTCTTTCAATGAACCCCTAGTAGGGAAACCATGTAACGACGGAGCGGTGCGAAAATAGCGTCCCTACACGCATCAAATCGTCTAGTGGGTTGCAGCTCTGTAACCCACTGGACGAAAAATAAATAAGTGTGCTTAGCACACAGTTAAATCCCCCAGTGCGTGCGAAGCACGCACTGGGGGTAAATAGACTTACATGGTCGAATGACCCACACACGTCTTTAATTCGAAGATCGTCATCAGTTGCACCATTCATCGTCAACTGAACAAGAAGACTAAAATGACAACAGTCGAGAATCTGCAGGAAGCCTGGGATGTGATGGTGGGAGTGGAGTCGCTGGTAGAAAGGATAGAGTGTTGTTGGAGATATCCGATCACTCTACCCTATGTCACCAACCAAGTGGCTGCCCTGAAGAACGCAAGGAGTCTGGTGCATGATGTCTTGGTGGAGGAAGCCATCAAGATGAAGACCTCGTCTACCCTTTTGCCCTGTCAAGTAGATTTGCTCAAGAAAGCTGTGGACTTGCTGGAAGGGGTGGAGTACTTTTTACACCAGGTACAGGAAGACTTGTGGTTGTTTCCACCCCTTAGCAGTGTCAGAAGAGAAGCAACTGCCCTTCTCACGGCCGAGATACAAGTGAGAGAAGTGACGGAGAAGGAGGTTGCCAGCATTAAAAAGGGTTGGACCGAGGAGAAAATTAAGAAGGAGAAGAAGAAGAATCAACAAGACTTCCATCGCCTGAATGAAAACTGGATGAAAATCCAGGAGAAGTTCAGGCGAATGGGACATACAGACTGGCTTCCTGAAAAGAAGAAGTTTCACATGCTAGGCTTCCTAACCACATGTTGGAGAAAGAAGTAAAAAGACTGCAACGGCCCATATCAGGGCCATCCACTTTTCTAGAAAAGATTATTTTTTTCATTATTGCCTTTAAAAAAATATTTGTGTGTTAGGTGTATGTGTCACTTCTATCCCACTCCAATTACTTCTGACCCCCACTGCCCCCAAGTGCCCCCAGCTGCCCCAGACTACCCCAAGTGCCCCCACTGCCCCGTAGTGCCCCTCTGCCCCTACTGCCCTATTTACCCCCCGTATACTACTTATAAATATACAATAAACTATAATCTTCTGCTGAGATGAATAAATCAATGTATTTGTCCAAAAATTGGATTTTCCAAGTGTTTTCGTTTGGTGGATTTTTAACGGCACTTTGAATACATTATTGGCTATATAATGCCGAGCTAATGGGAGCTAAATGCCTGTCCCAAAGACACACCTAGGCAGCCAGCTTAGGCTGGCCGGGCGGGTATCGAACCTATGGCATGGACCTTTAATTACAAATCAGATGCTCAACCAACTGAGCTACTATGGCTCCAACATTCATCGAGAGAGAGAGAGAGAGAGAGAGAGAGAGAGAGAGAGAGAGAGAGAGAGAGAGAGAGCTTTTCGTAACATTTACTGGTAACTTGGAGAAATACAATTAATTGCTGATGGGACTTACTTTCGATATTGGAATAATGAATGACTATAAGAAATATTAGTAATAGTACATGTAGTTAAAAGACTGAACTGTCAGGCCTTCGACTGAAATTTGAGTACTTACTAGTAGATCATTGAGAAAAAAAAGTAATTGTCAAATGGTATGCCCTCGTTGTCAACGGTTTTATGACAAACATTTGTTCTTTCGACCTTATAATATCATTGGTACCGTCTGTGTTAAGCTAGAGGTTACCTTGTTTTGAACAAATGATCTCAATAAATATATTGTTCTCTATCTGTCTTTTCTGTATTTCTTCCCTATATTTATTATAATCTACGAATAGTAACCCCTAACTTTGATATAAATTTCATTTGAATGCAATTTTAGCAACTCTGAGAATGACACCACATACGGAAGTTACTATAATAAAAATTGCACAATTTAATTTAGATTTTCATTTTTATGACAGACTTCGAATTTTTTTCTGACGTGGGCTGTTTATTTCAATTAATTTAATTCCCACTTTTTCCAATTTTATTTCGTTTAAATCAAATGGGGGTGGGGTGGGGGCGGTGGAAGCTAATCAAAAGCTTAGATATATCATGTTCATATTAGTTACATGTGGTGAAATATATAACATGCATGTATCACACCTGAACTTTATTTACCCCCTACGGTGCTCAAAGAACCCTAAAGAATGATATGACCGAATATCGTGACGTCAGATGACATACTGTGAAACTTCTTTCAACCGACCTCCTCTGCTAAATGGCTAACTAGTATGGTCCCAAAAGGTCGTTCTGATAATAAAGTTCCCGTAAGTGGCCACCTTTTTAAAACGGCCGTTGTAAAGGGGTTGCCACTTAAAGGAACTTTAGTATTCGAACGGACTTTCGCTGTATGTCAACTGATCCAACAATATTCGGGCATATAATTCTTTAGGGTTCCTTGGACATATTTTTATCCAAAGTTTACGGTATTTCATACACTTTTTATTATCGATAAATGTCTATTTTATTTGTATGAGAATTTCGCATATTCGTTTACCTTCATCAGTAGCATTGCTGTATGAGTTTCAAAGCTGCAACTGATCAACACTTCACTAATAACATATATCAGGTACTTTACGGTTTCTTTGAATACAGTTGTGTACATAACGGATTGGAAACGATACTTGCTACCCCTTCACACTCCAGTGCGTAGATTGATCTGTGTATTAGAATGGACAATTTTTGGAACACGGACATAAACGTTGAAATGTTTGTGTTGCCTATGAGAGTCATTATATAAAAGGAAGAACATTTAAACATCGTCATGGCAGATTATAGCTTTGCATCTGTACTAATACTAGTATTGCTCACCATTTCTTTTATTATGCAGGTAGGTACAAGTATTTTAAATATAGGTTTAGAAAAAAAATCGTCTTTGTAACATACACTTTCAATCATAGCTCCCTTCAATAATTATTTAACTATATCACGTTTTGACATAAAAATGACAACAGTCTCAAAGCAAATGAGATACTTTATGAATGTGTATTTATGTGACACTGGACAAACAATATTCTGCAATAAGATTGAAAAACTTTGCTTGCAGAGATAAAATTACAGATAATTCCGACAAGTCAGATGAATATTCTTTTGTTTACTATATGTTGTTTCTCATAGAAGATATAGGTGAGTACATATTTGCTGTTAAAGTTTGAAGATAATGATGCATGTGTTTACAGATAATAATGCATGTGTTTACAGATAATAATGCATGTGTTTACAGATAATAATGCATGTGTTTACAGATAATGATGCATGTATTTACAGATAATAATGCATGTGTTTACAGATAATAATGCATGTGTTTACAGATAATAATGCATGTGTTTACAGATAATAATGCATGTGTTTACAGATAATAATGCATGTGTTTACAGATAATAATGCATGTATTTACAGATAATAATGCATGTGTTTACAGATAATAATGCATGTGTTTACAGATAATAATGCATGTGTTTACAGATAATAATGCATGTGTTTACAGATAATAATGCATGTGCTTACAGATAATAATGCATGTGCTTACAGATAATAATGCATGTGTTTACAGATAATAATGCATGTATTTACAGATAATAATGCCCTTTCCTCTCTAAGTATAATAGGGACTGTTAAAAATCGTAGGAGTTACGTTTCTAAGACTTATACTAGTTGAAGTTGACGACATAAATATTACTTGTTTCAAGAGGAATAAATGCTAATCTATACAAGTAAAAAATAGTATACCCTAAAAATCTTTTGATTATAATTCTTATTTTCTGCTTCGTAGAAAAGATTGGGACTGTGCGTTCGTGTGTGCGCTTGCTAGTAGGTACATGTATGATGTTGCAAGACTCCTTCTACGTCGTTTACGCAAGAGACTTTTTACTTTTGATAGGATCTGGAGAGGCTTAGAAAACTTGGTCAAACTCTGTGATGGGGATCTATTGGTTGGGGGCGGTATGACGGGCGGGGGTTAGAGATCAGGCAGGTGATTGGGTGGGTGCGCTGGCTATTAAGTAATTTTATCAATAACAATTACAACAATGCAGTCTAGGTACTAACAGCTGTTAGAATTCATTGCAATGCATTGTTTCTCCTGTGTTCGTGCGAAGTCATATGGCCAAAATATTGGTGTACTGACCAAAGTGTTATGATGAACGTTATTTTTCAAGTACACATACAGGTACATGTATACATGTACATTAATGCGTATAAACTGTGTTCTCTTATGTCCCTAATTACGTTAGATAGATAGATAGATAGATAGATAGATAGATAGATAGATAGATAGATAGATAGATAGATAGATAGATAGATAGATAGATAGATAGATAGATAGCGGATTCAGGACATTTCCCAAAAGGGGTGCCGTAACGCGCGGATCCTTGTTCGAATCTCCTTAGAGTACGAATTAAAATTCTCTAACCTGTATGATAATATTATTTATTCGTGTATATATATATATATATATATATATATATATATATATATATATATATATATATATATATATTAATATGGGGCGAGTGCCAGGTTGGGTAAACCTGGAGTACCACACACACACACAAACACACATTTATACTTACACAAATCAATTATGATGGATAAGGAAAAAAAACAAGTACAGGTAGCAAAATGGACGAAATATACGCCGACACTGAAGTTACATTTTGGTATAAAAATACATATAATACAATACATTTCACTTTTATATTCACGCCGGAATCGTAACGATGCCAGGGTTGGGATCCTTGAAATTATTGTGCATATATATTTATATAAGGTGGATGATCAATATACAATTCGAAAATTACAATATTGTATGTGTCATAATGATCTAGTAGATTTAATAGCTAACCTTCGTAGTATTGTAGTGCATGTAATAGTTTAGTACATATAGCATCATACAGTTTTTGTTTTGTTTTGTTTTGTTTTGTCATAAGTACAGATTACTTTTAATATAACCCATTTTTGTTAAAAATCTGGGCTCTAAGTATTAACCGAAAGATAATAATAAGAAGAAATAGAGATAGAAAGAAGAAACCGATGTGGACATGTATATGTGTTAAAAAGAGGCACATATACTTTTTATTTGTGAGAATTAAAATATGATAAACGTTTGTATAAACCTGATCAAGGTCATAGTTACGTACACAAACAAATACAAGGAACATCTCATGTGTCATGAAAAGTGAAAGTTACAAATAAATAGCCTTCTCAAATGAAAATTTACATCCTTTTTCTTCATACAGCAACATACTTTGTGAACTTAAGATTATTCAATCAATTGCTTGTATAATAACCATTTACTATCCAAAATTTTGACAATCACAATTTCTGTGTGCGTTGTATATTTGGACAATGAAATGAAATGAAATTTAAGTAGCTTTTTAAAAATATGACAAATTAGGTCTGTCTGTATAATGTCTACAGTTTCAAATAAATTGTTTTGCAATAAAAAAAAAAAGTAAATTTATTACACCATTGGCCTGAGTTTTCTCTTTGATTCCAAATATCATGATTTTCTTTTATAGAAAACAAAGTTGTTTGTTTAATTACACTTACTCTTGATCCATTGTAACATGTCATTAAAAAATGTATGATATGTGACAATCCCAGAACAGATGAGATATTATATCGGCACAAAGACAATTTTGATTTTTATGAAGTAAAGTATTTGAAACCCAAGTTCTGGGCAAAATCTTCAGTTGCATCCATTTAAAGTTTGGGAAGATTGTGGTATATGGAAGCAGAAAAAAATTCGTGTCAATCGTTTTCTTGTATATTACTAAACTGAACATTCTATTTCCTTATAAAATTTGTTTTGTGTGTGTGTGTCCATTTTAAATTATATTTACTTAAAACAAACTTTTATATCCTTTTTTATTTTTGATGATAGTGTGTGCCAAAACATTTATAAAAGGTTGCTATAAACAGCAAATACCAACTGAAATAAAATTTCCTTTTATAACATTTTATAGCCATGTGTATGCTTTGAAAGTCTAGTAAGTTAGTTCTAATGGAGAATCTACTTTTCAAGTTTTCAAAACAATTCCAGGAATCGTCTTCATTAATGAAACCTTTAATACAGATGGTAACTTTCTGAAACCATATTTGTTCTTAAAAGTTATGTTGCCTTCTATTCTTGTGCTAGTATTAAACAATACAGATGATTGTAAAACATGTTCATGCTAGTATTAAACAATACAGATGATTGTAAAACATGTTCATGCTAGTATTAAACAATACAGATGATTGTAAAACATGTTCATGCTAGTATTAAACAATACAGATGATTGTAAAACATGTTCATGCTAGTATTAAACAATACAGATGATTGTAAAACATGTTCATGCTAGTATTAAACAATACAGATGATTGTAAAACATGTTCATGCTAGTATTAAACAATACAGATGATTGTAAAACATGTTCATGCTAGTATTAAACAATACAGATGATTGTAAAACATGTTCATGCTAGTATTAAACAATACAGATGATTGTAAAACATGTTCATGCTAGTATTAAACAATACAGATGATTGTAAAACATGTTCATGCTAGTATTAAACAATACAGATGATTGTAAAACATGTTCATGCTAGTATTAAACAATACAGATGATTGTAAAACATGTTCATGCTAGTATTAAACAATACAGATGATTGTAAAACATGTTCATGTGAATTAGGTTGAACTGATTTATATAACTCTGAGAAAGCACTAAAAACATCTGTCCAAAATGGATTAGGTTTTTTCTTATTGACTAAACGAAATCTGTTCCAAAAACTAAATTTCACTTTGGTTTTTTACTGATTTGGACACTTATATGGAAACTATACTTATGTCCAAATTTGAGATTTATACTAAGTAATCCTCACTCCAGAAAACGAATGCGCCACACTATCTTATAATATTATGTAATATGCATGTTTTCTCCTATGCCATATGCAAGTGGTATAATGTTATGTAATAAGCATGTTTTCTCCTATGCCATATGCAAGTGGTATAATGTTATGTAATATGCATGTTTTCTCCTATGCCATATGCAAGTGGTATAATGTTGTGTAATAAGCATGTTTTCTCCTATGCCATATGCAAGTGGTATAATATTATGTAATAAGCATGTTTTCTCCTATGCCATATGCAAGTGGTATAATGTTATGTAATAAGCATGTTTTCTCCTATGCCATATGCAAGTGGTATAATGTTATGTAATAAGCATGTTTTCTCCTATGCCATATGCAAGTGGCATGAGAATCATTTCATGAATAAAGTTGTGTTATGTTCTAATCTATTCTAAATTTCTATCCATGTCAAATATCAAAGTTAAAAAGCATTAGGGGTGGGGAAATGGAACCTAGTCGTAGGTATAAGTATGGAATATAGTCGTAGGTATAACTATGGAACATAGTCGTGGTTATAGGTATGGAATCAAGTCGTGAGTGTAAGCATACGAATGCTTATACGTACGACTAGGTTCCGTCCTTTTTGGGGGATGTGCGCTTATTCGAGAGGGTACGGGGGTCGGTGCGTGCAGGTGAGGCGATGATTGCCGTAACCCGCGGAGACCAAAGTTCAATTCTTAGTAGGGGGCGAATTAAAAAATCCTCTAACCTGTATTATAATATTCTTCTGTATATACAATTTCATTTAATATTATTACGCATCCTTCTTTAGGGTACAGGGATAATACTTTCCGCTTGATCGATCGATCGAAACAATGTAACTGAGGTTACTAAGAAGTCTAACTAAAAAGGTACTTCATGTCGACTATCTTTATTTGCTTTGCATTCGGAGCTGCAAACGCTATCATCGGTTACCATCTTTCAAATCATTGCTGTCTTTATTGGTGATGTGTTAAACAAAGATTAAGATTATTAGTTCTAATTATTATAGAATTTGATATAATCCCTTTCCAATCGACCATTAGTACGCTTTTGTTTGACCAAATCTAATCCAATTAAGTTATTGTTTCCACATCTCCCCAACCGACACAATAGAGGCTAATTAGATGTCTGAATATATATATATATATATATATATATATATATATATATATATATATATATATATATATATATATATATATATATATATATATATATATATATGGCCCTTATAACGCTAATAACTCGGACTTGTTGAACAGGTAGGTGGATCCGCCACTGGATAGTTTGGTTGCTTGGTTTGGTGTTCACGGCACATCAACACAAGTAGGTTATTTAGTGTTGAGGCAATCGGAGTAAAGTGCCTTGTCAAATGACACACCACGGTAACCGGATTCAAGTTGATGAGATAGTATGATTCAAACCCGCACCCTTTCAGTCTCGAGTCTGGCGCGCTAACCACTAAGCCATCGCGGCTCTTGCCACTAGATAGATAGATAGATAGATAGATAGATAGATAGATAGATAGATAGATAGATAGATAGATAGATAGATAGATGGATGGATGGATGGATGGATGGATGGATGGATGGATGGATCGATCGATCGATCGATCGATCGATCGATCGATAGATAGATAGATGGGTAGGTAGGTATGTAAAGATACAGTTATGGCTCTGATTACAAAAATAAAAAAATACCTATACATAGGGTCGATACATCTTAAACTTACTCCACATACCAAGGAACGTTCCATAGACTGACCTATTGTTTTTCATTTAGCTACCTATATCAGCCCTTCATGAACGGTGAACCGTTGCTACCTCACCACCACCACCACCACCACCACCGAATTAATTGTGTGTAAAACACATATCCCCGCGATCCCTTATTATGACATACACTCGGCAGTCTGAGCCTCTTGGGTAGGTCTCTCTCTGATGGTAAGGACTCCCGCAGGGACAAATGTCAGCTGGGTATGTGTAGTCGTCTTGTCATGCCGAATAAATATTTAGGGTGGGCGTAATATATTTTCCAAGGTATGACACATTTGTATTTTTATGCCCAGTAAGTGTATTATGTGGTTATGGCGGGGGGGGGGGGGATCTCACTAGTTTATGTGCTATGACTCAGGGTCAAAGTTCTTTGTGGGTAGGGATAGACCATAGTACGTGACCCAATGGTTTCAGACTGTCATACGTTGGTACATGGGTAATTAATTATATATTTCAATTCTCAGACACGTGAAACAACCGTCTCAGGAGTTATTATAAATTTATGTCAAATCACTCCTAATCCCTAGCCCCAGTGCCAGAGAGGACATCAGAATACTTAAAGTGTTGACAAAATCTACTCCCATAGGACTATCATTGACCCAGATTTCCATGTGACTAGCTTAAGCGGTGGAGAAGGAGTTCAAAGACATTACACACTTAAACACATACGATCGAACCTACGTATATACTGGCAAATGGATGGCTTGTTTCACATCCCCTGACCCCCGCTTCTTTCAAAGCGCGGGGATTAAACATTACAGTGCAACGTTTAATGCATGTCAGCGTTGATCTCCATAGAAATGCGCATACTAGTATTTACCGGTTTTTGACAATATTATTGTAAGGAAAGGGAACAGTAAACCATATACTTTATCCTTGTATGTAATGCAAAAGCAACATTATTCTCACCCCAATTATATACATGTATATATATATATATATATATATATATATATATATATATATATATATATATATATATATATAATTTATATCACAATTTTATTTTATTTATTTGTTGCAAACGAGAATACAATTCTCTCTACTTGATTGGTAATACGTCCTATAAAAAAATATTGGTCCACATTTTTTGACACTTTTCTGTTGTTGATTTTCTGTTTACGGGTTTACCATCAACCCTTTGAGTATATCTGTTTCCGCCACTGATTCTTGTAAATAGAACACTTTCTTTAGTAAATAATATTTATGTATGAATATGCTTATGTATATTTATGAACATGCTTATACTATTTCAGCTTGTTGGATATTTTACTCCTTACTGGGCCTGCAGCCCGAGCTCGTGTGACCTGGATGGATTATTTTACACATGCGCAAAAAGCCCCTGTGAGAAAAAAAGTAGGTATCGTAGTCTGGATTTTAAACACTGATTTCTTGTCTCATTCCCTCAGCGCTTCGTTTGTCACCGCAAAAATTCCCACACAGTGGTTAACGTGATGGACACCTACGTAGGAGGATCGGGTTCGATCCCCAGGCCAGGCCGGGTTGACTGCCCTGTTTTTGAAAAGCCTGAAAGCGAGCTTAGTCCAAACTAAACCAAACTGTTTTTGTTCGTCTCTGATGCACACCATTCTATTTTTTCTTGTCGAAACCATATCATCTATGTGAGATTCTTGCTCTAATGTGGAGACTAACTAATCCTGATGCTTCTGTTTTTTATATTTTATACAGAGGGTATGCATCAGTTGCCGCAAGGAACCGGTTACCGCACGATCGTTACTTATTCATATATATGTGCAATACATTTTGAACTGACAGAAGAAACATTAGTACGCAATGTAAGGCACATTTTTTCTCTGTAACTAAAAAAAATACCGCAAAAAAATAAATTAAAAAAATACGATCGTACAGTAACTAGTTCCATGCGGCAACAGGAGCAGACCCTGTACATTCTGCAACCTACATTGACTGTAACTAGCAGGGTATGCAATAAGAATGCACATGAGCTCAGGAAGACATTTTTCTAACAATAAATTATTGTTTGAATATTGTTTGCATTTTATCCACTCTTATACATATTATGTTTTGTGTGTTAGTATGTGCAGTATCAATACTCCAACTTTGCAATATTTATGACTTTCTTTTGTGGTGGGTGAGGGTGTTGTTTGTTTACATAGTTTAAAAAATATTGATCTCTTTTATATTTCCTGGGACCACGCAGATCTTTGAGAGAAGATGTTCATTTTGTGGATTTCGGAAATCAATTTTTAAATAAGGAAACAGTGGCGACGTGGGGCAGGGGTCATTGCCACCAGGCGAAGGGTATGTGTGTGTGTGTAGGGGGGGGGGGGGGCGCAGTCGGAATTTTTTTTTTTTTTTGCAGTTGAAATTTTCATAGTATTTCACCTTCAGCTTAGTGTAACAGGGGCAATTCTTCACAAAACATATTTGTGATGGGGGAGGCAGGGTAACAGACATAAAAACTGTTCTCTGTAGCAAAGTAGGGGCGCCAATAAAGAACATTGTCCCCAGGTGGATCGAACCCTCGCGCCGCGACTATAAGGAAAATATGAAGCATAAACAAACGCACTTCCGCCATTTCAGCTTGACCACGCGACGGCTGCCTTCAGAGCTGATCTGTCTAATACAATCCTGTAATCCTCTCCGTAATCGGTGGAAATACATGTACTTCATACATCAAAATTTGTACCATTTTGTATTTTGTATCCGAAGGTGCTGCACATAGTTTGTGCATTTTATATTTGTTTTATTTCAGTTCTTGACAATGACATCATGACATTGGACACAATTGTCTTCATCTCCAACTTTCTTCTCGTGTTTGTGATGATAATTACATCGAAAATGTACAGCTTTCGTTTTGGAGGTTTCTCCCGCGAAGCGATCGTCGGTATTGGAATCTGGGCTGGCATCAATGGTGAGTTACGTTTTGTACTGTGCAGTTCAACCGTACTATCTTCCAAATTCCCACAACAGAAACGATTCCTTAACAGGTTATAGTCTGTTTTCGAAAGAAGCGACGAAAAAAAAAAAATGGTTTGATATTCGTCTTCTGTCCCAAGGACGACCTCTGTCCGATTCCTGCTCATTTCAGTCAAAAGTGATCAATGAAGTAGACTATGTTTCCATGTAGTGGTCGTTTTGCTAAGCCAATATACAAACAAGCAGACTGGTCGTTTAACTTAGCCAATATACAAACAAGCAGACTGGTCTTTTAACTTAGCCAATATACAAACAAGCAGACTGGTCTTTTAACTTAGCCAATATACAAACAAGCAGACTGGTCTTTTAACTTAGCCATTATACAAACAAGCAGACTCTTAAGTTATTTGGTACATAGGCATGTATAACTTTTTGCGTCTTTGGTGGAGTTGTCTATTTCCCGTTCGACAGCAGCAGCAGAGACTATAATCAGTCCGAAACATTAGTAATCACTTCTGTGTAACTTGTGTATCGATACAATGTGCCCCACTTAAACATACGTTAGTGTATATTTGCCTGCACGTTACTATAAACCACCCGTTTTGTGATCTCGTTCAGCTTGCTCAATTACTGACGTTGCTAGATATGCCTGTCTGTAGATTCACGTTCATGAAAGCTAAAGTTTTGTTGAAATTGCCTTTTTGTATCGGTGAGTTCGAAGCCGTTATTTCAATGATATCTCTGTGCGGAGACACTACTCTGTGTGAGAGAGATGTTAGCGGGAGTTGCGCTTCCTGAAGCGAAGCTGCCTTATTGTTAGGTGTGACCGCGAACAAATCGCAGATCCAATACAATGAACATAAAATCACCATATAGTCGTTCGATTTATTCCACCTTTGAAATCGACGGATATTTTGCTTTTTACAAGAATAACAAACTCAGATATGCTCAGGGATTATTTAACATATATGACTTTCCCAAGAAATACCCAAAGTTACCATCAGAATTTATCATCATTGTTCCATTTATGTCATTTCTCGCGAGGTAAGAATAACGTTGTAGTCACACGTATGTCATGCAGCAAACTATATGCACGTTTATAGGCTATCCTGGCACATTTGATGTGCAAAATGTTAACACTAGAAAATATCTTTCCTTCTTGCAAAATGTGCATCTTCAAAATATCAGCCCGTTTTCAATATAAAATTTGACACATTTTGGTCCTAAAAAGCATAATGGATGCCAAACATATGCTTGAAAAATTGCAACGTTCCGAAAAAGTACAATCCGGTCCCTACACAGTGAACACTGATGGCTAAACTCATTAAAAAGGGAGTTTGTAAACTGGCTGGTTATACCTGTACATGTGTGTGGTGAGGCCTTGCTATCAAAACACGTGGGTACATAACTGACCAATCATGTGCCTATTTAGAGGCCTGTTCACTAAAATAATCAGGGAGAAAATGACCACTCCTCATTTTAATTATCATTTTATACTCCAACTCTGTCTTTAAGGATGCAGACATTGTGGT
The DNA here is from genome assembly GCA_029931535.1 of Margaritifera margaritifera. Lineage (NCBI taxonomy): Eukaryota > Metazoa > Mollusca > Bivalvia > Unionida > Margaritiferidae > Margaritifera > Margaritifera margaritifera. The sequence goes on from JAQPZY010001552.1 coordinate 3,808,544, forward strand.
TTCACTTAGTCCTTTTTTTTTTCTTTTTTTTTTGAATATGTATGGTCAACATTTACATTCATAGTTAACGTAATTTTAATTTTACAGTTTTTAATAATAAAAAAGTTGTAAAATGAAAGCATTTTTGTTTTTGTCTTGGAGGTACTTAAATCCCATAGCACTAACGTTATTTTCCCTTCCAATTTATATCGTCTCCGAAACGTATGAAAAGCTGTGACAATTAAATTACGCTGTATGAAAATATATTCTAATATCTTTTTCAGACATTCTATCCATTGTTGGACTGATTCTGGTGTACACAAGATTTCAGCGTGTTGGGTGGTCTGCCAACCTGTTTACAGGAACAGCAGTTTCATTATGTATTGTAGGAGGTATTGCATTGTTGGTATGCATCTCAGGCAAATGTAAAAAGATCACACCTTTTTAGAACGTTACCAGATGTTTTGCATGCACAGTGAAACTGGAACAAAAATTCAATTATTTATATGAATATCTTTGGAAGTCACATATAAAACTGATAATTTAGAAATATTTTTGTTCGGTGTGTGAAGAGTTTAATGAATTGCCAATTTAGCATTCGAATCGATGTGCTGTAAAATGGTTGGTTCCCATGGAGTGTAAAATAAAGTAAGATATAGTAAGATACCAATGTAATGTTCCGAATAATAGTTCAATAACCCATATATTGGACGGATGGTTTGATGTTTGGCTATATTGTCGATAAAAAACAGAAAGCAGGAAAATTAGAGGAATCTGTTTTATGTCTCTGCAATAAAAGTATTAAAATAAAAAAGCAAACAAACAACAGCAACAACAACAACAACAAACCAAAAAACAAAAAACCAACAACACAGAAACACCCAATAAAATATTCAACAACATGACTGAAAGGTGTCGTTCCAGGAAGCTGCTTCACGATGTGCTAAACATAATTTTTACCAATAATCCATTTTTAGGAAAACCGTCAAATTGTGACACACCGTAATTACAGCACTATATAGTAGATACATCCGTTTGTGATACTTTGTTTTCTACATATCAATATTGACATGCACAAAAGAAATAAGTGTTTGATGTCACCTGAGCTTCATATAGCCTTCATTATCATCCGAGATGGAACAACCGCTCACAAAAAATAAAAGTATTACAATATTTTCGGATTGGTCCACAACAATAGAAGTTTCTTGCAGTAAAATGTAACGGCAAAATATGTGTGCATAGGTTATATTAAACAATGGAGAATTTATTCTTGCGTATGACTTCGTTCATACTCACGTATATAGTATTTATTTTGATTTTATTGTTTAATTGTTATATATTTAATCTTGTTAAAGACGCATTGCTCAATAACATATATCAAATGTGTTTATTGATTCTCCATCCATCTCCATTCACCCCCTCTCTATCTCTCTCTGAAGAATCTATGCGTGTTTGTGCGAAAGAGACTGTTTTGTACACCTGAACAATTTTTCAATGTTTGTTCAGTCTTGTATGAATACGGAGATAAAACTGTTTATTATGTTCGAATTTGAATGAGTTGCAAAAATGCTGTCAAAGAAAATTACATCATCTGTAATTACATAATAACTAGGAATTGTGGAGAAAAAAAACAGAACGTATTACATGGCATCCATTTACAAAACATATCAGACAGCTTGTTGATTCACCACTTTATAAAACTTTATTTTTACCACTATAAACTCAGTTCAACAAGTAACTGTTTATATATATATATATATATATATATATATATATATATATATATATATATATATTGATGATACTTTTATTAGAGTTTGCCTGTCTCTGTTAATTTAAACGTCAGTATTTCTACATCACCAATGAGCTATATTAGCTCCTAATTCTCTCTCTCTCTCTCTCTCTCTCTCTCTCTCTCTCTCTCTCTCTCTCTCTCTCTCTCTCTCTATATATATATATATATATATATATATATATATATATATATATATATATATATATATATATATATATACTAACAAAACAAACAAACAAAAAACAAAAAAACAAAACATGTAACACAAAAAGCCCATAGAGTTAAATAATAATAATTTTAAAAAAAATCTGATGAAAAACAGTATCAAAATGTGTAAAGTACATGCCTGTTTTGTGTTGGGTTAGAATAGCAAAAGTTTATAAAAAAAAAAAAAATCAAAGGCTATCAGCACATAGTACCAAACTACTTTGCCCTTATTCCTGGCTAAGGACAAATGACGGAAACAATGCATAGCGAAAAACAATGCCACATAAGACAAGAAGCCACAAAAATGTAGTTACAGTTATATCCCGGGAAAGTGATGCGTGGAGAAGCCAGTGAAGAAAATGCTTCTTTAAGAATGTTGTTGCACTATACTGAAATAGAGATAATAATAATAATAATAATAATAATAATAATAATAATAATAATAATAATATAAACAGACAAGGAGAATTTACATGGGTAAAAATTTTGGGAAATATTTGCGTATGAGTAAAGAAATGATGCTTGCATGAAATATCGATAAGATTTCATTGGTTAAGATCTCAATTGCAGAATGCAGTATTGTCCCTTTTCTCTCTCTCTCTCTCTCTCTCTCTCTCTCTCTCTCTCAATCAATCAATAGTGATATGCAGCAATTATATCCAGAAGGTTCAGTGCCCTGCTTACAGTGTCTACCATGCGTCACGTGGCTATCACCCTACTTAGAAACCAGGCAAATCCTGAGAAAAGAGGAGAAAAAAAACACACAAAAAAACAAACAAAGAAAACAAACAAACAAACTCCCGTCACCAATGGCCTTAATAAAAGCGGGTAACATGAATTCTTTGAATGTGCTTATTCATGTAAAGCAGTTTTTGAAATGTTTTTAACACTCTCCATTTCATTCTGTATGTGAATTTTATTTTTGAATAAATTTGCAGACAGCGACGTTCGTGTATACTTTATCCTCAGATCCCAACACATGTATTTGCCTGTAAAATTGATTAACCGAATTGCAACATGCAAAAATCTACGTTTGCACGCCGACCACTGATTCATTTTTTTTAGAAATCCCCTCGTTTTTCAAAGCAAAGGTGTGGATTATGTTATACTGCCTGTCCCTGAGAGCGCGCGTTCATAATGTCATGTAACGCTCACTTCACCATTCAAGATAGACTTTAAACCTTGGAATATATCAGGGGTGGTCTGTAAGTAGTATAGTGGGAGAGTATAGACTCAGACGGGAATCTTATGTTAAAAAGGGTCGAAAGTTTATAGCCTTAAATGGGGTTTTAACATGAGAAAATTTAGGGTCGAAAGTCTATAGCCTGAAAATGTCGAAGGTTTATAGAATCGAACGGGAATTTAACATGGGAAAATCTAATTGTCGAAAAAAATTGTAACATTGAGGCCATACATTTTCGACTCTCTGAGGCTATAAACTTTCGACCTTAAATTTCCCATGTTAAAATTCCGTATGAGTCTATAATCCTTCCACATGTTAAATTCTCGTTTGGATCTATACACTTTAGACCCTTTGACGCTATCAACTTTTCGACCATTCAATTTTACCCATGTCAAATTCCTATTGTCGCTATAAACTTTCGACCCTTTGAAGCTATACACTTTCGACGCTAAAATTTCCCATGTTAAATTTCAATTGTCACTGTAAACTTTCGACTCCTGTTAACATAGGACACCCCTTTGTCGCTATATCGGCAGAAATATTGAGGTCAAACACTTCTTACAATGTAACAATGTAACCCCGATTGAGGTCAACCACTTCTAGCAATGTTACAACGTAACCCCCCTTTGAAGTCAACCACTTCTAACAATGTTACATTTCTTTTTCTTCGACCATTCAATTTTTCCATGTTAAATTCCCGTTTGAGGCTATAAACTTTCGACCCCTTGAAGCTATAGACTTTCGACCATAAATTTTCTTATCCTAAAATCCCGTCTGAGGCTATAGACTTTCTACCCTTTTTAACATAAAATTCCCGCTAGAGTCTATAGTGTCCCACTATACTACTTATGTAGATATGCATAACGGATTTAGAAGTTTGAACCAACCCTTATTAGATGGAGCTAGAAGGAGAATGGGGTGGTTTTTACATCAAACTGAAATAACTCTTCAGTTGTATATATATATATATATATATATATATATATATATATATATATATATATATATATATATATATATATATATATATATATATGATTATTGTACATATTATTTCTCTTTGTGGTTTTGTTATTGATATTGCTTTGATCTGTGTATTTACTTTCTTCCCTATCACCATTTCAAGATTGATACGATATATTTCAAGTTTATGCAGTTGACATACTGCACAAATTAACTAATTTACTTCTTTGGTAGTTTTATATATATATATATATATATATATATATATATATATATATATATATATGTGTGTGTGTGTGTGTGTGTGTGTGTGTCTGTGTGTGTGGCTAAGACATTTTCGCATCAATTTCAATACTTCTGCCATGCTTGTCATATATTCTAGAATTTTGAAAGCGACACTTTTTCTAGCAACGCTGTAATAATAATTTTACCAAGTATTGTTTTTTTTTTTTACTGACATTCTATAATCTGTATACGTAATCAACTTTTATTACAGATGTCTCATTTTGTTGCTCAATTGTCCTTTCCTTCGTCATTATATCACGGAGATTCTGTACATGTTGCACTGTTTGGCAACCGGCCATGTAGCAACGGTTGCAGCAACCTTTCCCATAGGAATAGTCTCCGTTTCACTGCTTTTGTTTCACTTCTGTTTTGAAAAATCAAAACCAATACTACACTAGTTTTCCAGTCCTGCCATCTGTGTCCTGAATACAGTAAAATTCAACAACTTTATTTCCATAATTTGCAACTAGGGTCGCTTTGATGCCGACAAAAGTTACTGCTTTAGTCCTCTAATATTAAAATCTATGAATTTAAAAGAAAATATTATATTGTTACGACTCTATGGCTCGAACAAACATAACAAAAAGAAAGTGAAACCAACAACGTTTGTAAAAATCAACAAACAATTTATTCTAAATAATTAATGTGAAAATCAAAATACACTTACATTATCGTGTATTATGATCCAAATAATCCAACAATTATTAGTATCCTAATCAGAAGTCCTTTATATATATAGAAACTATAAAATGTCCCAAATGAATGAATAGATGAGTCTTCGTAATGAACGAATGTTCCGAATAGATGATGGTTCTGGATGAATGAGTCTGTAATGTTCCGATGTACCAACGATAATGTCATATCATCTTTAAGAATATTCAGAGGCATCCGAGAAAGTCCTAAATATAACTCCAGGTAGCTCTGATGAATGGTCCAATAAATAATTTCTTTCGAATTATCTATACAGCATGGCATTACAGCAGCATTACAGGATTCCAGCTCGGCTATTATTTCAAACGATCTGATGATTCCTAAGCTGATCATAAAAAAACCTGGGTTAGGGTTAGGGTTAACCCTAACCCTAACCCTAACCCTAACCCTAACAAGAACTCGAAGCCATTTTTAATTTCCGATGGCGTCCTGCTAGCATCATCAAATTATGGTTTGTTGTCACATTTAGAATTGCTGAAGTTTTAGAGGTATTGTATCCACAGCAATTACCTGGAGTATGTTAGTAAATAGAATATCGGAGACGCTACGTTTTCCAAAGGATCATCTGTCAAATTTGTTTCACAGACGGACTGAAACGTTTTACAATCTGCCTTATTCAATTTCGATCTCTGACCTACCCTCTGAGGTTGTAGTGTATTGCTTTTTAAAGTATACTGGAAAGTGGTCACCACCACATTATTTTTTTTAGTATTAACTTCTAAACCCCATTTATTACAACATATTTATAGCAAATTCAAACTATGTTATAAATCCTGTGGGTTTTTAAGAAGTACAACCATATCATCAGCAAATAACATCAATATAAATGTAATATCATTAGCGTTATGACAGAATTAATATTATCTTGCAGAAAAAGTTCTAGGTCATCCAGGAAAATAACAAAAAGGATCGGAGATAAAACCTCCCCTTCCTTTCAGACAACGGCACAATCGAAAAACCAGCGTAAGCGTTACATACTCCTACCCACGACTTAACATTTGTATACATATCTCCTATGATCCTAAGCAATTTACCATTAATACCAAGTTTATACAATCTATACTAAAGACCATTACGGTAAACACTATCAAAGGTCTTGTTAAATCAATGAAGGCACATTATAAAGGTTCATTGTTACATAACTGTCTTTGTACAGCAAAATTTAAAACGAACATAGGATCTATTATCGAACGACCTTTTCTAAATCCAAACTGAGCATCACTTAATCAGTCATTATCTTCAATCCATGAATTAATTTTTTTATTTACGATACTAGTAAATATTTTTTTAAAAAACAGCTAACTAACGTTATACGTTTATAATTAGTGACATCATTATGATCAACCTTCTTAAACAAAGGCACAATAATATCATCAGATCATTTATCAAAATATGTCCCCAATCTAATATAGCATTAAACATATCTACAAGATGCGATGACAATGTCTACAGTCTCTATAAAACATTCATTGAGCAATTAATCACCAGCAAAAGATTTATTGCCTTTTAAAAAAACGTATAACAGATTCTACCACTGCATCTGTAATAGGCTTGTCGAGCTCCTCAAAATTACAATTTACTCTATCGAAATTATTATATTCACAAAATTCATCAGCTTCATCGTTATTAACAGTTGCATTACAAACATTTAATTCACAAAATACTTATAGAAAGAATCTACACTAATATTTTGAACATTAGAAGCTTTTTTATGTGAGAAAAAACTCCACAAATCTTAGAGTTTACTATAACGTAGGAGTTAAATTTCCTTAATTCTATTTGCATGAAACATCTGCCTCTTCCTACGTACGAGTTTCTTGTAGTTGCTCTTATTCATACACATTTCCAATCTATTCTCTTCATTTTTGTAAAAGTTGAATTTATTCAAAGAATTAATATATAATGTTTTAGTATCGATACAATCAGAATCAAGCCATTCGGTCTTTTTCTTTACACAAATGCGCATATAAGATGCCTCAGTAACAACAGAAGGTTTGGAAAAGACGGATTTAGCAATCTCATGAATTACAGATACGAAGTAATTTTATCAACTATTAAGAGAATCTCTATTACCTATTTGTCGAGTTTGCGCAATATAATTAAAATTAGGCAATTTAGAAATTCAATCTCTTCTAAATTCGTCTCGTAAATCTTCTGTCCATTTAACGGTATTACCATTATACACAAAACAAGAATTGTTAAACTCTGTATTACCATTATACACAAAACAAGAATTGTTAAACTCTGTATTACCATTATACACAAAACAAGAATTGTTAAACTCTGTATTACCATTATACACAAAACAAGAATTGTTAATATCTGTATTACCATTATACACAAAACAAGAATTGTTAAACTCTGTATTACCATTATACACAAAACAAGAATTGTTAATAACTGTATTACCATTATACACAAAACAAGAATTGTTAAACTCTGTATTACCATTATACACAAAACAAGAATTGTTAATAACTGTATTACCATTATACACAAAACAAGAATTGTTAAGCTCTGTATTACACAAAATCGTAAATGAAATAGGGGCATAATCCGACCATGTACAAAATAGTTCTTTTGAAAATTGCCAATACATGAAATATCACATTCAATAAGAACCAAATAATTAATAACAGTAGAACCCATTCTATTGGTATAAGTAAAAGTTTCACTTAGATGGTCACTACCCAATCTACTGCTGGCTAAACGGAACGATTTTGATTTACACAAAATTAATAAAGTAATTTTATGCCGTGTGAATTAAAAACTGTGTCCGTTGAATTGTGTGGAATGGGCAGATCGGAACAATAATCTTGATCATCAGTCGAATTCACAATATTGTCACATACAACGGAATCACACCAAGAACCATTACAATTATGTCCATTCCAATTGCCGCACAAAAGTATTCTCCCTTGATATTCAAAGCTGTAAATGTCATCTTGTAATAGTTATAAAAGGTCAACATCTATCACGTTATAGGCCGGTCAGTTTTCAAACCAGATATGAACTCCAGCGAGATAAATATAATTTTGAACATTGAAAAAATGCTTTATCCATCAAATAGTATCAAAATCGTTACGTACAATTTTAATGCCAGGATTTAAAGAGTTTCTAAAAATAAAAATTAAAAAAAAAAACAAATAATTCTTCCACTACTGCACCTTTTATTTTATTAATTGTTATATAAAAACTACTGAAGCAGCCAAACTTACGTAGATATTAAAAGTAAATTAAATATATTTCTGAGCCTGGGCAGTCAATGTATGTTTGGATGTACTGCATATCAGTTTAGGGGTAACCCCCCCCCCAAAAAAAAAAAAAAAACAAAAAAAACCAACCATTTATACCAGGATATGCATTCAATCAGCTGACCTCTAAAATAATACTTTTCATTCTCTCTCAACATTTCACCAAACCTAAAAATAATAATTTTTTTTTTTACCTAGATTGATTTTCATACCTGACAAAAATTTGTCTAAAATTTATATTTGTTCCAGAGCAATTCGCAAAATCATCCGCATACAAAAACACCAAATACATCCTTCATGTTTCTATTTATAAATATACCATAAACACATTTCACCAAACCTAAAAATAAATATTTTTGTTTTACCTAGATTGATTTTGATAACCTGAATGTTGACAAAAGTTTGTCTAAAATGTATATTTGTTCCTGCGCAATTCGCAATATCATCCACATACAGAAAAAAGCAAATATACCGTGTCTTTTCACTTATAAAGATACCATGAGCACATCTTAAAGACATCTCTTCGATAAGATCATCAATCAAGAAAATAAAATGGGACTTAGCACACAACCTTGTCTTCTACCAACTTGACAGGAAAAATAATATGTTAGGCCTTCAGGAGTTTTAACACATGATTTCAAACTAACATACATGGATTTAGGCATATACATGCATATACCCTGAATACATTTTCTTGATAGTGAGACCCAAAGTTTGGTGTGAGATATGATATCAAATACTTTAGAAAATTCAACAAATAAACAATAAAATCCACTATTATTCTTTGACAAATACTTCTGTGCGATTTAATTTAGAACACAAATATTATCTGCTATGGATTATCTTTCGTTAAAACCTGCTTGCGACTCAGGATGATATTATTATCATCAGACCAAATACTTAGTCTGGTATTCAATACTTTTGTAAAAAAAATTGTACACAATACATCTATTAACGATATACCTCTGTAATTGTTGTAATCTTGAACTGAGCCTTGGTTATATACTGAACGAATTATAGTTTTGTCCTAATCATCAGGATATATACCAGAGTCAAACATTTTATTAAACAGAATCAGTAAGAAGAGTGCAATATCTATGAAAGTTTCTTTAAACATATCAATTCCCAATCCGTCAGGTCAGTTATTCTAACTCGTCCTACCAAAATCTAACATTTTCACGAAGATCCTTTATGACAGAATTTTACTTTTATACTATCACATACAAAGATATAATGCCTGGGACTAAATGCTAGCTTTGTTGATTTAGTTGCTTTATTTACTGCATCATTTAAATTTACACAATCGTCTATAAAAAAACAAATTATTAGTTTCCTGATATACACTAATAAGTGATTCTTGCTATTTATCTAATTTACCACCAGGATCTATTGTAATTACACTGTTGTCTCTAAAAAAAAAGAAGCCATTTTATGTTGTAAGTCTTATCATACATAAGGTTGGGCAGATAATGACAATAAAATAAAAAAAGTTTGCATATTCTGTTTCAATTAAATCTAATGCAAACATTGTCTTTTTGCAATATGTAAAACCACATATAATCATATTATGATGTTCTTTTAGGGACGTTTAGCAATTAGTAACTAGGAAGGGTCTTTAAAACATATTTTAATTGATTGTTCTGTGCATAGAAATAAAATAAATATACATTTTTTTTGCATCTACGTTTTCTTTACTGTTCATCTGTATGTGTCTTCCTACTTGAATATTTGCTAATCTATGTCTTGTTCCATGCGATGTATTATCGTGTGTGATTTTAAAAAGTCCAACCATAATGGCACATATTCTCCAATTCATAATCTTGGTTTGCAGGTTCTATCACTTCAGCTGCTTTTTCCAACGTAATCATAAATCGCAAATCCCGAGGAAGAGCACAAAGATACATCCGGCAATGATCTGTCAGTATTTGTAAATCTAGTGGAATTCTGAATGTCTTTGAGTATACAATAAACTAAATAGATTCTGTACCAGTGTTTTGTTCATTAGCTTTATGTGATGTTAAGTTTCTCACTTTTCAGTTCATTATACCTTGCTCTGTTTTATTTGTTCTCAGAGCTCTTGGTTAACAAAACGTTTTAAACGTCATGAGAATGTTGTAATCATCCAGCTTGAAAATATCATTACTACCATGAGAAAAGATTATGTCCTTAGTCAGCATTCTTCCAAGATTGCTTGCAACTGACTTATTTGCATCTCCTTAACTTTCACATCGAACAATACGAAAAAACTCCCAGGTACAACTAAAACATTTTGTCCTAACCTAGGCGTCACAAATTCTAAATATTGTTCAGATTTTATATTACTTCGAGTGTGGTAGTATAATGATGTACTGGATTAAGATGCTTTGCACCCTGTGGCGTTTTTTAAATGTTAGTGAGGAGTGAGGAGTCACATATTTTATATATTTTGTCATCCTATTTATTTAGTTAAACTTTTATAATTTATTATAGAACTTCCGCTCACGTCTCAAAGAAATGTATAGCCTATATAACACAAGCGCCCATTACAACGGCAACAAAAAACATACTCATAAGTTATCTGTTTATCAAAAGGTTGGTAAAAATCACTAAGTTCGGGTTGCCTAGGTATTACCAAAGTGGCACTATCGTCTGGATTAGTAGAATAATAAACACCAAAACTTTATCCAAGTTATTCAAATACTGACGAACCAACCATTGCTTTCTTAATTTTTCATTTATCTAGTCAAGTGTAAATCCTTTACATTCATTAAACTTTTTTCTGCAATTTCTTAATTCATTTATTGTCTTCCTCTTTATGCGTTAGATTAATCAGAATCAAATAACTTTAATAGAAAATTACTTCATGTGAATGCTAAAGCACTGGCAATTACTTCCACGATTATTACTGCTGCTCCTGCGATATAATGGTAGTAAATTTGTGTGCTGCATCCAAGTACTAAAATTAAACCCAAACGCTCAGGAATATCATCTTCAGCTCCACCAAATTGAAAACAAGACGCGAAATTCCTCTATATAAGATTATGTTCGAGTCTTTTACTAAACCTTCTTTACCTATTGCTACTAGTAAATCAAAATGTCATTTATTTAATGTCCGTAATCCAACATAAACTCCAAACTTATGTGAGGCTTTGATGTTTAACTATCTATGGAATAGAAAAAGTTGTAACAGATAGTAACTTATATATCGATGAAAAAGAATCAATTGGAATCATATTCTGGACCGACCAAGGGAAGATAGTGACAGCTCGGAGATCATCTGAAATGCAGATGACATTGTGAATGCTTGCTGGTTTCACTAAAGATTTCTCAAATGGGTGAAATAAAAATCTTTACCAGGGACAATGACAATTCCAAAACAAAAGTCAATTTAAATAGTAATTTCAAGAAATTCAGATCTCGGAATGGCCGCCAATTCTGTTACGACTCTAGATCTTAAAATAATGTAACAGAAAGAAAGTGAAACCAACAATGTACGTAAAATCAACAAACAATTTATTTCTCTGTAATTAAAATGAAAATTCAAAAACACTTTCAATTTGTGCATTACATTCCAAATGATCATTAATGTCCTAAACACAAGTTAGAAATTATAGAATGTTCCGAATGAATGAATGTTCCGAGTGAATAAATGTTCCCAAAAAATGAATAGTCTTGTATGTCCTGTACTACAACGATACAATTCAGAATATCTTTGAGAATATTCAGAAATATCCAAAAGTTATATATTTAAATCCAAAGGTTAATGAGCACTTTAATTCCAATGAATGTTCAAATAAATAATTCCTTTCGAATTATGTCTACAGCACTACAGCATTACAGCAAAACTGAAACTCTAACCATAAATAAATCCAAACAGCCTGATGATTCCAAGCAGACTGATCATAAAAAAACATGAATGTTTTTAACACAGGATTAAAAATTGGAATGAATAAATGCGTATCAAATCTGTATTTATACCCCTATTCTGATAACAAACAGTGCAAGAGAACATGCGTCGATTTAGTTAGTTAAATTAGTTATGAATAATTGTCAAAAAGACTGGCCTTGAACTCAAATGCCAGTAGATACCTTGTTGACATCTTAACCAAATTTAAACTGCGACTTACTATTTTACCGTGTTTTAAAGTACAGTCATAGCCCAAAAGTGAAGGCATTCATTATATATATATATATATATATATATATATATATATATATATATATATATATATATATATATATATATAACAAAATATTCTACAGCAATTTGATTTTTGTCTCTTCTTAATAAATAAACTTCTTTTGGTAACAAAAATTTTGATTAGTAGAAAGACAGTTTTATTTTAGATCTTTTTGAAAGTACAGTCCTTCTTATATTTTTTTATTAGATTTTTTTCATGTCCATTGATCGATTTTTTTTTATTTTCAATAGAGCAATACATAACAAAAAGTCCATAATTGTCTGTTAAAGCAGTTTTAAATTTAAAAAAAAAAAACAAAAGAACAAAACAACAACAGTAAATTCTCTATGTGAGTTAAATTATAATCGGATTGACTATATCGTCAGATTAAATAGTAATTGGATCAACAGGAATGGCAAATATTGTATAAGGTTTGAAAAAACTTTCATAATTATCTTTAAGGACACTGGATATCATATAAGTATTAAAGGGAATTCTTTGAGTCAAATTATGTAAATAAAAGCTTGATCAGCTCCAAAAATTACTAGAAAAGTATTTTTATATATTCTGAACTATATAATTCATTAAAAATGTAAACTGAAAAATGTCTTGCATTTGCAATTTCAAAAAGCATAGGGGTTTTTATTATAGGCTCCTAATTAAGCATCTTGTTTAAAAAAAATAAATAAAAAAGAATAGAATCGTGGTGGAATGATATTGGTAAAAATATTACTCCAAGCAAGAGAAGTTAAACCTTTAGGTACTGCTTTCATGTTAAGATTAGTAGAAATGAAGAAAAAACAATACTTCAGCCTTGTTGTAATTACTCTTGAGACAGTTAAATTAAACTTTGACCAACTTTAACTTTACAAACTACAAGAATAATATCACTAAGAGTATATTTATATGCTGTAGCAGCATAAACAGCTAATAATGTAAATTCAGGTGCATTAAAATATATTTGTAATGTAATATCCACTCCATTAATTTAATCTTTTGTAACTTTAAATACATCTTCTTGTAAACAGTCTATTAAAAAGAGCATTATTATACCACCAACAACAGGATCTGTATCTTCGGGATGATCTGAATTATCTATTACATCAATGCTGTATCTGGAGTGAGATTGTAAACATGTTTTAACAAGTTTATTAATGAAAGCTTTATAATGATACATACTATTATTAGTACTGACTTTAAATAAACTTCTATTTGTTTAACATAAGAATCCAATGCATTACGAGTAGTGCTCATTCTATATGAAGCAGTTACATCAGTACCATCTGGTTTAGTAATTTTCATTTGAAATGATAAAGTGGTTAAATTAAGAACAATGTATGACAGAATTTTGTTTAATAATAATAAGTTCAACATACTTATTATCCATAGGAGCTAAAGGTTTCACCTATTCAAATTAATAAAACTGTGTACTTAATTGATTATCAGCTTTTCAAAAGAGATCTAATTCTTTTGGTAAAGAAATATTTTGATTAATTTTATCAAGGAAAGCCATTTTTGTACAGTAAATAAGTGTCTAAATTTAATCTTTGGATAGATAATATCTTATGTTTTCCTTTTCCTTTAATTCTTTGCATCGATTTTTTAAGCCTGCCTCGTGTTAGATTATTTGCAACCTTTTCCTTTCAGTAGTGGTTTATTTCTTTCCTTTTTTAAGAAGTCGATCTCTTTTTCTTTAACTTTTTGTAATCTTTTCTCGTTAAGACATCCACAAGTAGTATTTTTTTTCTCTTTTCGGGCCTTCTCCTTTTTTTTTTCCTAACCAGATTCTTGTGGATCTGTAACATTTTGAATTACAGAATTATTTCCTGGATCCGAAAGTAATTCTGATTTTTATATACCAGGCTGTCCTACACAAATGTTATGACTTTCTGTATTAAATGAAGACATCCTGTCGTTTCCTGAATTCTAAATTCAATTCTATTTGTACGTCAGTAAAAGTTGTAGTTGTAGCTAACTTTTATCCTATCAAAAGTTGTAAACCATATTTAAATTCAATGAAGTTAAATTTTGGTGTTTTAACCTTTTTAGATCGAAGACTATGTTATATATAATAACTTTGTACTATATTTGATTTTCTAATGAGAATTGTGTTTAAAATTTGACTTTTAGAAGAATTTAATAAATTTTCTTCAACATCAATTAAATTACAAAATATTTCTACAATAATATAATCAGATGCAGTTATTGGATTTTTTTTATATTAGTACATTGTATAAATATATCTTTAAAGTTAGAGACACTGAGCATTTTGGCAAATGTGAAACCCCTCGCTTCCTGGTCTTTATTGATACAAGAAAGTTACCTTATTAGTGATGCATGTATCTATTTATGCTTTTCAATATAAAATTAGAATTTTATTCTTTAAAAAATAAAAAAAAATAAAAATGACAAAAACAAGATTCAAGTAAGATTTATAGTCTGATGATTGACAAGAAAAAGGGAGATAACTTCTCTTTATTTAAGTCAAAAGATAAAAGGGAGGTAACTCTAAAATAAAATATAACTTTTTTCAAGTAAAAGAAAATATTTATTTATTTTGCTCTTTAATACATTTCTAAAATGTATTTTCATTATTTTATTTTATTTTTTAAATTTGTTCCGCATTTTTTTCAAGCTCTTTTTTAAATTTCCCCTTGGAGGGAAGGGAGATAACTCTACCCTCCCTTCTTCTTTCCCTTTATCCATGGAGAAAAAGGGAGTTGAGATGGGAAGATAAATCTTCATTTCCTTGGGTAAGTAAGGTAGGTAACTTTTTTTTTATAGAAAAAATGTTTTTTCATCTCTTTGTTTTTACTATTTTTCTAAAAATTTTACAGATTTTTCTGGATTTATTTCATTTTACTGTGTGTGCCCGCTAAATTCCGGAAATGACTTGCAGTGTTTCCTTATTTTAACAACCATAACGAGAATATCCATATCCATAACTGGGAAAACCCGTGCTTATTTCATTTTTTCTATATTTGTGAAATTTTATAAATAATTCTAAAACAAATCCTTGTTCACCTATTAGTAATTTTACTACACCCACCCCACCACCTTTTATTATTAAAAATAAAACATAATTTACAAACATAACGGGAAAATCCAATGTAATTCCATTCTTCTTTCTCTTCTATATGGGTGAATTGTTTTTAAAAAATGGTTTGTAATGTTTTCATGTTTTTACAAACATAACGGGAACATCCATCTTAATTTCATTTTCGCCATATAAGTGAGATTTTAATTTCTACGTTATAGTTTTTATTTCTATTTTATAACATTCTACCATCCCCCATTCCTGGAGGGCGGGGCGGAGGGGGGGGGGGGGAATAGGTCTCTTCAAGATCCTTTTGGAGGGTAAGGGAGATAACTGTTCCTTCCTTTGATCCCTTCTTCCTTTCTTTGAGACGTTGATCGCTTTAAATGGAAGCTGAAGCATAGATAACTGTTCCTTCCTTTGACCTCTTGGAAGGGGGGGGGGGGGGGAGGGAAGGAGAGGAAGGGATGATAAATATTGGTAGTTGGTTTTTTTTAGAAAAAATTGATCCCCCACCCCACAAATAAAATCAAAACGTGTCGTCAATTATTTTTAAACTAATTTTCTCTAGACTTTTTTTGAACTTATTTACATTAAACTTACAGATTTCTATAATTAAATTTTTAAATTTTTAAATTAAAACATAATAATCAGTCTATTATTGTAAATATTTAAGAAAACTACAAAATTAGTAACCCGTCTAATATTTTAAGCTAAATTTTACATTTAAAGATAATTTCCAGAAGAATATCCGAATTTTACAGTATACTTAACGATGACAAACAGATTATACCCAAATTTTACATTACACTTAGTTTCTAGAATAACATCTGAATTTTTCATTATACGTAACGATAAAAACCGATGTATTTTTAATTTTTTTATTATTCTTAACGATACAAAGTGAGGATAGCCGAATATCATATAACTTAACGATAAACTCAAATTATTCAGAATTTTACATTATACTTAACAATATAAATAGAGGTATTCCGAATATCAGATAACTATTTTCCAAATTTTGCGTATAACTGAACAATAAAAACCGAGTATATTTCAAAATGGCAGCATCCATATTCCAAATGGCGGCGACCATATTCCAAGATTTTGGCGGCCGTTGGAGAAAGCGGAAGTTCGAGTTGGTCATGTAACCTCGTAATACAAAGTCAATGGACGTCCTATCTAACATGGGGTTTTAGGAAATACATTAACCGATAAACCGGAAGTCGATTTTACAATATTAAATTAACATAGGGTTGGCATTGACGCCACGTCTACCATCATTCATTACAAAATTAATTAAGCCAATTGTAATCTTAAGTAGAGAATTTATAAACCATTATAAATCTCTTACATCAGAACCCATAGACCACCACCCTAGATTATCACTGGTTGGGTTCTTGCCTAAGGGCGAGTTCATTCCCACTTATTTTGATGTTCGGTGCTAAGTACTGATAAGCTGGACCACAAATTCGAAGAGAACAGTTGTAATGTTGCAGCTTTGTGGAGTTTCACATTCCCCTATCCCTCGGCTTGTATTAATTCTATAGCTGGCAAACAGAAGAATATAGAAAAGCAACACCGACATAAGGCAGAATCTGAAAAAAGCATTAAGCTTCTTTATGACCATTTTAATTTCATCTGCAAGCAACATTCAAGTCATGTTGAAATTTTAATTTCATCAGCAAGCAACATTCGAGAAGCGTTTGCATGGAATGATCAAGGCAATAAAATAACATTATGCTCAAAACAATATAACAGAGCCAACGGGACTTTAATTGTCACTCTTTCGCACGACAAGCGGACGTGTTTACCAACTTCACAATGGCCGCCAGAAAGAATTAAACGTTCACAAAATGAAAGTCTTTCCAGCTGATACATCGTATACCCTTTATTCTGCGCACTACGCTTCTGTTTTGAAGTCTGTAATGAAGTGTTTAGAAAAGTTTGGAACGAATAGTTACGTTGTTAGACGTCCTATTTTTTACTCACATTGCGGCAATTAAACAATAAAGGATAGGTAGCTGCGCTAGACCATAGAAGGGCGAATAGATTTATGTACATCACTGTAATTGATTCTAATCTGAATATCAGCACAACAATATACAGCCGTGAAGTCTATTGGAAACTAGACACAACCATGAAGTCTGTTAAAACAATACACAACCATGAAGTCTATTAAAAAGAATACACAACCGTGAAGGCTATTAAAAAAACAAAACACAACCGTGAAGTCTATTAAAAACAATACACAACGGTTAAGTTTATTAAAAACGCAGCGAGTAACACATATTTCTTCTAAATTTAGCACTTAAATGAAATATGAATTTTACATTGACGGAAACAAGTACAAATGTGGCTGATATCTGTATGATTGGATATTTCCTTCTAAGTTAATCTTGCGCTACTTCTTTCTTCCATATTTTGCGATTTTAGTACTACTTGCAATGATAGAAGTCCGAGGTCAAGTGTATAAAAAGATTATGAATTACACGCTAATGTTTGCCTCTTTCAATATATTGAGTTTTGCAAGCTGCATTGAACTTGTCGGTGATTTTTTAAAAAAGGGGCCTCAGCAATGATGCTGTACGAGTATGATTTGGTTATTTGTACTATGGGGTACTTTCCAGAAACCTAAGCGATACCATACAGTGTGCTAATACCGGCTTCTTTTCTTTCTTTCCTTTTTTTTTCTTTTATTTTTATCAAAAACAATGATTCCAGTATGGAATATCAAAAACAATAATTCCAGTATGGAAACAAATTGTATAAGCAGTAAATTCGAGTATTTCCAATATAATAACCGCTATAAGAGATCGTATAAAAAATTAGAATAAGTCCATTTGGCAAAATGATTAGGTGTACGAAGATTTTCCATGAATACCGACATGAAAATGGCGGCCAGTTCAGAGAGAAATGTCTGATTGCAGGGATTGTCCCAGTAGGTGGCGAGACCAAGAATACACCATATCGCATGCGGCGCAACTGGAACATCCTTGAAGTTCAAATATGGGTGCAATATGTCTTCATTGTTTCTCGTATACTATAAAAACGTGGTGTATTTCTATTAAGCCTGTCATTACTTTGCAAATAGATTGAATAACTGATGTTATTTAGGTACGTTGTGCTTATTTCTTCAAAAATAGCTCATATGTATAGTTGTCGCGGGAAAATGCCTGGATAAGCCTATTAACCACCAAATATACATTGTTACGGAATTATGTATATGGAATCAATAATGTGCTTAAACTTTTGGCCTATGACTCTAATTAAAGTTGTGTCAAATATTGAGTCATATTTAAACTGGGTTTAGTTGTACTATTAATTCAAAATAACAACATGTTGACTGACCTTTTGTTCAAGGTCAGAGTTGTTTACTGTATCTGATGAAATAAACGCATTTAGTATTGCATTCTGGGTCGTAATATGACACGTTTCCTGTTGTGAAATGTGCCAATTGCAAGTTGTATAAAAGACCTGGAAATACGAATTAATTTTATTCCATTTTAGATCTTGAGTTGAAAATAACTTTTTTTATGATCAGCTTTTGGAATCCAGTTCGTTTGAACACAGAAGAATTCAACGAGTTACACATCATACCTCGGAGACAAAATATTAGTTTGCATTTGTATATTTTGTCAACGAGAAAGAGAGAGAAAGAGAGAGAGAGAGTACAACATCACAGTGTTTTCTTTTTTTCTTCCAAAGTTATAATAGCTAAGTACAGGTATAGGGAATTAGTGTCAACGTCACTCAACAGGAAATCGATTATAGATATGTCTAATTTAATTGCCTAATTTATATAATAATAAACAAATTAGCATAAACCACGTTATCTTTGATTTGGTATGAAATTTGACTTTTGCAGGGAAATGTCGAAATTGATTCATGTTCGATTGAAATTTAAATTCACTAAATTCGTACAGTTAAGTGAATTAGACGTACTCACTCCATGCAGATATGGTGAAACTAAACGATCAGTATGACCCTGTCAAACCATTCGTAGCACAGATGTTTTGGCAAATAGGGAACAACGTCGTTGATTGAAATATACAGTTTTCTCCCTTGTTTTGATTTTCTCTTGGTTTTGAGAAGTTTATTCTGGAAATACTCGTCTGGAGAAAAATTTAACACATTTTTCGACTACACCTGAATATTTACGTTTTCCGTCAAGTGTTGGAGATATGTAGGAGGAAATCAAAATGTTACGCCCTTTGAAACAATTGTATGTTTGGAAACCCTCATTGCAATTGAAACAATATTAAAATTTGAATCAATTTGAATAATATTCCCCAACTAGCGTAACAGATTGGACTGGACGCGTCGGTTCGGATAGCTCAAGTAATAGAGCGCCCGCCTAGAACTAGGGAGGTCCTGGGTTCAGGCTCGTGTCCGGCCGTGTAGTGTTCAATTTTAAATTTAGTTTCATGGGCAGGATTCCACATGCGCACCTCCAACCCGGCCAGGGAGAGTATAGTTAATTAAGTGGAAGTTGAACGTTGAGACACATTGACTTGTCTCAAATAGGCAAGGAGAAAATGTGATGGGATATGTCTGGGAGTGTCGGCTCAGACAGCTCAAGCGGTAGAGCGCAAATCTAGAGTTAGGAAGATCTCGGGTTCAAGTCCCGGTTCTGCCGTTAAAGATAATATAACTCCTGTTATATTTGGCGCCACGAGCAGAATTCCACCAGGTTGGCTGGTGATTGTGTAGTTACGTGACAGTTGAACGTTGAGACACAGGGACACGTATCAAAAAGACAGGCAGAAAGTGTTACGGTTAGGTCTTGGCGCGTCAGCTCGGATTGCTCAAGTGGTCGAACGCTCGTCAAGAGTTAGGGAGGTCCTGGATTCGACTGCCAAAGGTTTCAGTGCCCGCACAACACTTAACAATATTCACTTCCACTAATAAAGACACTTAGCTTCACAAAAAGGATACTTTTAATGGAGAGTAAATGCAGTAACACCTTACAAGTGAAACTCACTATACAGGCGACAAGAAAAATAGATTAAAAACTGAATAAGTTAACATTATAAATAAGATATATTATTATCTCAAATATCATGCATAAATATATCAAATTCTAAGAATACACATGACATAGATTGCAAGTGGAAAATACAATTTTCACAAGGAAATGTAAAAGAGCATATATACAAACTAATATGGCTTGAAAGCATTTTTAGGTATAACTCCGATAGTGAACATACCTAAACACTATGATGTATGCAACCTGTAATAAGAAATATTCAGCAAGTATAATTTGTTGGTGAGGCAATTTGAAAGCCAACAATACACAATCATGAACATTGGGAATATGAGAAGAGTTCTTAAGAATTTGAAAACTGGCATACCCGTAGTGAATGTATTGGGGTGCTGTGAAATTTAAGTTGCAATAGGAAACCAATATACTTTTATTACTTTCGCTAACCCTAGAGGTTCATGCCCTTATCAAATGTATTATTCTGTTTTCGTGTTTCGATAATTGAATCTCAAGATTCCCCGCCCGAAGTATTTCCATCATGTGGCGACTGGGCCCTATCCTCCAACCCTTGGAATACAGTCTCCATACTGTGCTTTGTCTCAGAAATCTCTCTCATAAATGCTCGCGCTGCAATAATTACTGCAGCTGCGACATTTTCTGTCCGATTTGAAGAATTTTCTTTGGCTGTTTCAACAATTTCTCCAATAACATTCTCTTGCTCAACACCTTAAAAGTTCGTATTTCTCTCATGGCTGGTAATGCTTGAATAGATGTATTGAATCGTCTTGACCTTCTTTCTGTAGCTTAACGTGACATACTTTGCCCCTCATTATAATCAATTTCTGCTGCTCTGTTCTCATTTAAGTCTATTTCTCTTTCGTTTGTCAAATGTATCATATCTTCTTTTTCAGAGGTGACATCTCCGCCAAAGTGACTACTACCAAAGTCTGTTGGTCCCACTGGAAGAGAACTGCCACCAATATCTGTTTCTTACTCAGATGAAGTCCCTTCGTCACGGCCATGGTCCCGCTTCAAATTCACGTGTCTCATCCCTTGACTTTGATTCCGCCGTTTATGCATGATAGATAAATTAGCTCACTATCATCTGTACTATGCGCAGACTCGCTCGATGGAAGCTCTTTAGCAAGAAGATACCTACCATGTAACTTCCTCTTCTGATCTCACTGAATATTTTCGTATTTTGACACCACCACCTCACCACCCTGTAACGTTTAAGCATGAGCCTTGTGTTTATAAATTAACACAGAAACAAAATCTGCAGTTTGGTTTAAAATTTACTTTGAGTTAGGCTTGAAAATGAATTGGTTTGTGTGGTGACTACCTTTGACAGTTACACTGGTACAGGAGATCAAATGCGTAACTTGGACTTCAAATGATCAGCCAACTTGGTTCATATGGTTATGTATGTCTGCTATAGATGTAAATATCTCAAAATCTAGATGATTGAGGGGTCATGAAAAGCATGCCAATTTGTTATAATGACAGTGAACTTCGATCATGCAGAGAGCCCATATTGTTTGCTTGAGCCACCTTCTCAGAGGAAAGATACAAAATTGCCCTTGACTGTCGGAAATTAACACTATACAA
Organism: Margaritifera margaritifera; assembly: GCA_029931535.1. Lineage (NCBI taxonomy): Eukaryota > Metazoa > Mollusca > Bivalvia > Unionida > Margaritiferidae > Margaritifera > Margaritifera margaritifera. The sequence continues at coordinate 3,830,710 of JAQPZY010001552.1, forward strand.
GAGGGGTGGGGGTAGTGTTAGTTCAGTGTAAAAGCTATCAGTTGTACAAGGAATTAACCTGAATACCTTAATTAAAATCTGACAAGCATGTTTTCCGTAAAAATCATTGGTTAGTTTTTATTTATATCTTTAATGTATAATTATTCTCATTTTCCTGTAACGTGTCTTAATCCAAAGAAAACTCACAAAAAAAACACAAAAAAAAAAATAAATAAAATAGAACTGACAAGTGAGACATCGGGTGTTTGCAACTCCCTGTGCATGGGTTCCCTGGATCTGCCCAAAAAATAGCAGAAACCACTGCTGCCACTAGATTTTATAACGGTCTAGTTCGGTGCAAATAATATTACATGTACAACACCAGATATGTTGAGGTCTCTTAAACTAATTCAGGCAGGGTGGGAACGGGGGAGTTAGATGCTAGAATCTTGAACACTAAATTCTTTCAACCATTACACATTCAAAATTAATTTATTAACAAATACATCAATCAAGTTGCAGATCATAATCATATTATACTTCTAGTCTTCGTATAATGGCCAGCATAGCATTATTATTTTGGTGTACACGTCTGTATGTGATAATACAGCTTAGAAGAATGACTTTTAGCGAATTATTATACAAGATTTTAGTGTTTGACTTCAAATGCAATAAAGTTAACTACAGAAATAAACATATGACTTGATCATAAGTTGGTAAGTACTAAATCAAAAAGGAGAAGTCTTGTATGACTTTTCCCTTCTACAATAGCATAGTACTTGCTTGAATTGAAATGATATGCACAATAATAAGTTTTAAATATATATACTGTTACGACTCTATGGTCTAAAAAAATGTAACAGAAAGAAAGTGAAACCAACAACTCAAGTAAAAATCAAAAAGGAATTTATTTCTAGATAATTAAAATGAAAAATCAAAAAGAAACTTACAGTAATGTGTATTAAAATCCAAATAATCCAATAAGAATTAGTGTTCTAATCACAAGTCCTAAATATAGAATATTTAGAATTCGCAGCTGTATCCTTGAATGTTATGATGTGCCAATGGTCTTCACAGTCCTGATGTACTAGTAGTCTTTAATGTGCTGATGTCAAAATGAAGTACTCCAAAATATCTCTGAACAAGTTCACATAAATTCCAAAATCATCAATTAAAAATCCAAAATCCAAAAGTCTATGAGCACTGTTACAATCCAATGAATATTTAAAATAATTCCTCTCTCCAAATTTTGAATTACTTTCCACAACTGTAATAGTTCTTTACAAGACTGATAGTAATGTCGAAACTGAAAAACTGTCCACTAAACATGATATATATATAAAGATAGGTCACATGACAGAACATTCTAGAATAATAAATGTATGTGTGACCATTGACATGTAACTCCTAAGGTATTTCCAGTTTTATCTGTAAACAAAATCAACCTTGACCTCAAATTGAGTAAACATGTTGTTTATCAAAACTATGCTTGAACTCAAATCTGAAGTAAACAACCTAATTCAAGGACACTAGTTAAACATGGTTTTTTTCTTCTGATAAACAACCTTAAGATTTAAGCAAATATCGAAGTCAAGAAACATTTATAATTTCCTAAAATATCTATAATATTATATAAACATCATACATAACAATACACATACATGAGTTGAATTGATATAATGCTGAATTTAATTGAGTGTGTCAAGTCGGTGAAAATAACACTGGTAACTTATTAAATCTCTGAGACTGTGTTAGTAAAGTTTTGCAAAAAGCAATTATAAGATTTAACAGAGTTGCTAAAATATTGAAACTGAATTTAGCTCGAGTCGAAAGGGTAAAGCTCACAATGACTTGGATATTATTATTCCTTATGAAAACTAAAAAACTTAAGTTTATAAAGTGATGGAATAAGCAATACAGAGTTGAATTAATATTGAATTAAGCCTACTATGTCAAGTCGGTGAGGATAAAGCTCACAATGACTTTGACAATAGAGCTTCTTACTAAAATTCTGGAATTATTTTATCGAGTGTTGAGTTAAATGTAAAATATTGTATATAATGGAAAACACTGAATCTATAATTTGAAAAGTAAATTATATACAGTAAATTATAAACTTTCAGCATCAAATAAATTATCAAGATATGGGTTACAAAAAAGACAACACATATCTCTAATTCAGCATAGAGGAACATCATAACGATGCGTTTAGTTTCATGAAAATAAATAAATACAGAAACTAATAAATAACTAAATTACTGATTAGTAATTATGATGCTCACTTTGACCCTACAAATCAGTTCTTATAACAAATAATTTAATTATCTATTGTTTTCTCACACAAGAAATATGAAATGAATAGAATCAATACAATTTGGAAGAGATAAAATTGAGGAAAATTACAAAAAGAAATATTATTTTGCGGTTTAAATAAACTTGAAACAAATCTTTACTGTCTAAAACGTTGCCTAAATTTCAAAAACTTTGTACTTTGTTCATACACTAAACAAATAAAAAACTAAAAATAAAATCTCAGAATTTAATTGTGATGTGAAGAACTTGTTAGAGGTCGAGCCGAATTCCCAACAAGCAGCCCACAACGCCTTATATACCTCGAACAAAACCCACAAATCCATAAAGTTGGTTTGAAACTTCCAATAAGCTACTAAGGTAACAGTAATTTAGCTAAGTTCTACAAAGATTCAATAAAGATTATCACAAAACTGATATTTTACATAGTATTAACTTAAAATTAGATCTATGCTAGAAAAAAATCCCTTCGTTTTTCGCGGCACCAACGTTGTTAACAGCGAGAGTTCGGAACTTGTATTAGGTCATGCACTCTTTGAACGTTATCGAGGTAGACCGCACGACAAGGGAAGTCAACAAATGAAGAAAATGGCTGTTATACACAATGATAAATACAAAACAAGAAATTGGTGATATGAACACATTGATTAGGTACTATGCAGATTGAAATGATTAAGCAAAACTAGGTATAGGTCAAATTATCAAGCATGTCAACCACAGGCTCTGATACTTTCCATTTTGGAACATCTATCTAAATCTGTTATACAAAACGACCTTAATTTGAGTGAAAATGTACAAACAGAGGGAATATTATTGTTCAACCATGTTAGAAAATCTGAGGCTAGTAGTGGCTGCTTGTATACTTATATACAAGCATGCATACTGCAATAAAAAGTACAGGTTATTACATTACCCTCTGCCAAAAGTGTTCGTGCCCTCACAACACTCTTCAAAATTCACTTCTACTAATAAAGGCACTTAGTGTATAGTCTAAATTTCGATGGAGAGTAATGTAGTAACTATAGTTTATTCGATGAAGAGTAATATAGTAACTACAGTTTATTCGATGGAGAGTAATACACCAACTACAGATTAATTGACATTTTTGTGTCTTAAATGTGAAGCTAACTATACATGCAACGAGAAAACATAGAATAAAAAAATACTTAAGTTAACATTATCAATAAGATATGTTAATAGCCTAAATATCATGAATAAATATTTCAAATTCTAAGTATACACATGACATGGATTGCAAATACAATTTTAACAATTTGAAAAACTGGCATACCGTAAGCGAACATATTGGGCTGCTGTGAAATTTATGTATATGTGGCGAAACCGATACACATAAATTATATTACTTTCGCTACCGCGTGCCATGCGTGCCTTTATCGAATGTACTACTCTAACTTCATGTCTCAATCACTGAATCTCGGGACTCCGTTTCTAACTTATATGAAAGTCCCTTGATCTCAGACCTATTCCCACTTCAAAAAGTCACGTGTCTCATCTCTTGACTTTAAATGCCCCTTTTAGATAAAACAGCTCAGTCAATTGCGCTATGCGCAGACTCGTTCGATAGAAGCTCTTTACCAACATGTAAGCTCCTCTTAAGGTATTTTGGACTTGCCCTGAACCCAGGTTTTGATTTCCTGGATCTACTCATGAAATTAGTATATCCCACTGATGTCACAGGACGTTGTAAACGCCTAGCTTGGTCCAGATAATATTACTTCAGTGTACAACATCAGAGATGAGTAGGCCCCTTTCCTAACGGCTAAGAGGTGGGGTGGATGCACAAAAGCCCTTGAATATTTGCACATAAACTTAAACGGTGTATTTTGAAATTTTAATACACGTTATACAGTTAACAATACATAATGGATTTTCTGCATTAAGTATTAACTCGAACATGTTTATCTACAGTTGTACAATGTTTTCATAAAGTTAAATTGACATATTGGCTGTATTCTACGGTAACGTATTGTTGCTTTCAATGCAAAACTATAAGATGTGTGATCCGACTCTCCGATTTCCTACGTGAATCAGATGTAGATGGCTGTTTTATGTAACGGTAAAGGGGTTCTGAACTTTATGCTGGATCATGTGCCTTTGCCCTATCTGTGGTCTTATTTTTTATGGTGGAACATTGTAAAATATAGTGTGTCACGAATGATTCTACCTTTGTTACAAATGTTTAACTAGTAATTAGGAAAATGAAGTAATAGTAGGAACTTATTATTGTCATTACCGTTTGTTGTTATAATCTTATTTGTGTTGTTATAAAAGTTTTTCGCTGCCAACTTCATACTCTACGATAATTATTTGTGGAAATGAATTCTTCATTCTTTGGAAGTTATACATTTAGATTTTTCGGCATTTACGGTGTAACATTAGAAACTTTTGTATTTGATTTAATTCGTGAACAACGATTTGAATATTATTAAAACATATTGGTTTAATGTAACATCTCAAATTATATTTCGACTACGTTTGGTTAATGGGTTATTTTATCATTTACAGAATTTCATATGATATTTCAAGATATGAAGTTGATAAGCCTTAATTTTTTTTAATTTTTTTGTGTGCATGAAGTAGAATAATTGCATTTTGTTTTCAAATCTAATTATATATATTCAATGTTGTTTTGATTTAATTAAGCAAAATCGGGTCGGTATCGCTGAGAGTTCTAGCTTGTTCGCCACATATAGTATCGAACCTTGTCATGTCACACAAACCCGCTAAATGTAAAAACCTATTTCAATTCCCTCGATGGAGTGACACCTTCCTAGTCAAAATACTCTCACTAGTTCTGACCCTATCTATTTGGGGAGGTTTAGCATTGGCTAATTCAATGCCATATATCATACGAAATTCATTTACAAGAAATGAAATGCTCACTCTTACGTTCAACCACTGAATAATCATTGAAGTCGTGCACATAAAGAAAACTTCACTGCACGTCGAAATAATCGTTCCTTATATCTTCCTCTTGCTTACCGTAAAGTCAATATTCAACAAACGTTAATCGAACATCTCATTAGATGAAATGCACTTTTAAAAAGCTTTGAGACAAATATATATATATATGGTGCAACTTGATTGTACCCATGTACTTTTGTTATTAATGCGGCTCGTTAAAAATTCCACTTTACAGATATGTGGAGAAATAATAGACGTAATACTGTAGGTTATTGATTTCCGGTTAATGCTGCCTCGGAGCCGGCTAGGAACTTGTTGGAAAATCCCGTGATGACACAACGCAGTGTGAGGCCTCATATTGTTTCACTAACCTCTTCCAAACGTCATCACACATCAGCAAGTTCTTGTTTCCTAGTTTTAAGGGAAAATGTTTTCGATGTATGAAAAGTTACATTATTGAGATATTCTAATTTCGTTTTGATAGGATTAAACATGTGAAAGTTCTACTTCTACTTGACTATCATCTCAGCTTTAATTCACATCATCAAATAAATCTATATAAACATTTTATATGATAGAATATTCATAGTTTTATTTTTCATTTATATATAAAACATTAAGTCCTATGTGTAATCGGAGGGTGAATTCCAAGAACATGTTTGTCAATATGACTAACTCTTTCTACCTTTTGGAAACATTCCAGAATTTCACTCCTTCTGAAGAAAAGAATGGAAATTATGTCATTCTGCCCGACTGGACGTACATATGTAATGTTACACAGCTCCTCCAAAACCACTTCAGATAAAGACTTCAACCTTTTAGATATTATTGTGTGCTTTGGAATCTGGATCCATCTCCTGATTATAGAGCTATGGGGGTGGGGTTGGCGCCACTTATGTGTAATGGGAGAGAGAGTGATGACTAAAAAAAAACACGCATGGATAGTGTTACTTTCCTGCACACTTCTATTTATGTCTATGAGCAAAAAAGAAATTACAAATGCGTTTCGTGAAATCTACCTGACCTGGGAACGGATTTATGAGCTTTTAATATGAATACAAATTAGGAGACCTTACCTACAATAATAAGTCCTCTTCTGGCCCTAGTAAGGGCAACATTTATCTGATGACGGTCGATTATGAAGCCTAGTTTCTGAGCACACCATCCCAATGTAGGGGTTGATTCTATCTCATGAACTGGTAACGATCTGACTGTACTGAAAATGACGTAGTCCCACTCTCCACCTAAAAGAAATACAGATCGTTTCATCATTTTTATACATATTATTGTTTATATATGACAGCAATCTACTAGTATATTGACGGATCCTGTCCCCTACCCAACGGTTGGAACTCGTCATCACATGACGTGCATGTTTCCCCTGGGTAAGTTCACTTAGGTACATACTAGTTTGTGGATATTTTCAATATAAAACACACAGTGAGCCAAATGAATTATAGTACTGACTTTTGACTAAACAATTATCTGGATAGCTTGCTCTTAGAAGTAATATTTTAGTTATCTGTACACAAAACTACAGCCAGTCGAACACTAGCAGGTCATGCAAAATCCCCTAAAAGTTTGTTGAAAAGATTTATAAGTACTCATGTTTTGTGCGAACTAAAAATACATTATTCACTTTTATTACAAAAAGCACAGAAGAACAAATTGACTTAACGCTTCCTTGATGCGATCCACTCGCAAAATTTTAATAATTTCGTTTATAATTTAAGAAAAATTTAATCCGCTTGATTTACAATGTCTTATTTTTATAACAAAGTACATACAATAATGTTTTTGTTAAGTCCAAATGTTAAACATTTGTGAAATTAATTACTTTAAAAGCCATATCTTGAAATATAGTACATCCCTCTAAGCATATACCTTGACTTGCCACAACGGTGTTGACTTTGAAATTTTTAAACTTTTCCCTCTCGAGGGTTTTCCTCAAAACGTGACATTGTGCGTTGTACTGAGAAATAACATTTATATCCTTTGTATCAACCTCTTCCACTTCAACCATATGTTTAAAGATCTTCACCTACAAGAAAGAGCACATTGAAATTACCTTTGAATAAATATTTCCACCGGTTATAACTATACTACATACATGCAAAGATTGAAATCAGCTGATGTTAAATGCATTCTTTTCGGCACCTTTTCTGCAAGGACCAAATTATGTAAATGTTTCGGTCATAAACTGTAATGATGTTCTTACCTTCACTTCCACATTTGTATATATGATCACATTTACAATGGGCTTTACATAGGAAGGAAAATATGATTCTAAGACAAAAATGAATTATTTTGTTTTCTTTTAGCTCAGTAGATGGAAACATTTTGTTGTGTTTTTAATCAAATCAGACTTTCGCTCAGTCGAAGGGCTACTTTATTAGAGAATTAAATGAATCATAATCGCATCTACGAGGTTGGTATACTCAATTTACATTTGCCGATTATGCATTTAATTGAACAAGAAACTTACAATGTGATAAAATAAATAATTCGGACTTGCGTGGAGCAAAACACTGGACATAAAGACCTGCCTAGCCATATTGTGCTTCTTTCTTAGCCTAACACGTTATCTGCATTCTCGATATGACTGAATTAGTTACCATTCTGTGCAAAAGGGTGATTCTCCTTTTCAACAAATGGAAATGGAAATGTTACTAAAGAATGCTGAGCTTTGTGTTCAAATGTAATATTTTAGGATAACATGATAACATGATTCAGAACAAATCGTTAATTACTTTGTTTAACATTTATCAGATACAAGACATCGAATTGGTAAAATGTTGACAAACTTGCTGAACATATTTCTGATTTGTCCTGACCAAGTACCGTCCCTTGTGGCTAGCTTGTGCTGAATACGGGGAATTGAATAATAGGTATAATTTAGCACCGTCAGAGTAAATAGTTACAAAGTAGGGCAATAACTAATCAAAAAAGGCAAACATCTGAACAAAACCGGTTCAAGGGAACATTATTTCACCTACAATCAAATGCCAGTAAGTCAATATTTCGTAAACTTTGTCACTCAATATGAAATTTCCTCTTTTGTATTGACGGTTTTGTTACTGACTATAAGGACCAATTTTCATATACGCACCACTTGTTTCACCTCTTTCGGATTACTTCTAGACTTTTCATTTCCCTCTTCTGTCGTTACAGTCAGCATTTCCTCTGTCCCTTCAATGTGACAGAAGACACGAGGTACATTTGAAACCGGCCATAGTTTCAAAAGCGGAAGTTCTTCCTCTCGTTTAAACACAGACGTTGCGGTCTCCAGTTCTTTGTGATAGAATTCGTTTGAAGGGAATTCACACAGCTGTGGGTGCTGGCATTTGAGAAAAAGAGGGAGAGAGAGAGATACGTTGGATGCTTAATTATGTTGTTTCTGTCTTTTACCGGTATCGATAAATATATCAACAGGTGATTAGTATGTTAATGTAGCTGTTCCACTTTCAATCAGCATTAAAAGTGACTGTTATGTCCCGGCAACACTTGGAGTAATTTAAATACCACGAAAATAAAAGGTGGCAATAATTATGTAGTTCACCTTTGAAATGTCTCTGACTCCGATGACATGCCAATATTCAGGAAATTTCCTGTGCGAGTGCTGAACGTCATGGTGTATCTAGAACTATGGTCCACGTCTAGTTGATTATAACCTGAACGCAAGTCCAGTCAGCCTAATACTTTTGCACTCTTGAACTTTAAAATACTCTCAAGTAATTGTGAGTTCTTCTATAAGTTATCAGTGATATTTTTAACGATATGAATAATGCCTAATAGCCCAGCAGTGTGCCATGGTTGCTTGAGATTACATAACATTTGGTGTTCTTCCAGTAACTTTAACAACCGCCGTGTTAGAGTAATCAATGTAACAATATTCATCATCACTTAAATTTGATAGTATTCGCCTTGTACGTCAGCTCTTTCCCCGTCCGAATTTGATATGAGGTTTACATATTCCTTCTGTTTTCATCTTGAAATAAAATTTCATGAAATTACTAAATTTCTTGCAGTAAATATTAGATGGGACATGTTTGGAGAATACCAAGTGACTGTGTACCGAGCTGATTTAGTCAGTAATGACATATTTCGAGCGAACTGCTTTAGATTTCATTCGGTCCCACAGCCCTGAGAAAGTAAAGTTAAAAACAAAAAAGAAACAACAACACAGGAAAAGAATACAATTTGTTTTGAGTGCTTTGACTGCTTGGGTAGAGAACATAAATAAAGATCCACACATATTATTGGAGACGTTTATCCTGTTTTTCTGGATATTCCTCAAACACTAGACACAGTACTTGATTACTGGCTTAGTCGGTTTGGTATAGAAACAAGACGTAAAGATGGTGGAGACTGTCCCCTGCAAACCATTTACAATAATGTGACAAGTTTACAACTTTATCTCGAAGATGAGTGTTATAGAAGTGACATCGATTTTTTTAAAAAAAAGGGATAACTCCACCTTCCATAACCTTCGCTGTGCTTTGGTTGCACGTACGTAAGAACTGATCACCAAGAGACTTGGAATTCGGAAAAGAACTGACATTATACAATATCTGATGAAGATCAATTATGAGATTCAGGAGTATTAGGTACCATCACCGCGAAAGGTTTGAACTATGCAGGTTTCTTTTACAACTGCAAAGTTTTTGGAATTCAGGGCATGTCTGAACATCGAGATCTCAACGTGGGGCAGTTCAATCTACAAGTCGATTCACATGGAAACGCAATCTTTGCGTACAATTCAAAGGAATATGACGATGGTATTTAAAAATGATGTGTTCCTAATAGCATACAAACTGTTTTTGTTCAGAAAAGGGAAACCATCATCAAAATTTAAGCTTTAACTGTGATAATTTATTGATTTTGATCAGTAAATACATCTTTATTAGGGAAAACGTAGCATTCACTTCTTAGCTTAAATAATATATTATTAAATACCGTGTGCAAGATAGTACAATAACACTTGGGACAACAAGGTTTTTCCATTTTAGAGAGATGGCCAGGTTACAGAGTTTTCATTAGTATCTGAACAGCCTAATTGTGACCCAAATATGTGGTCTTATTTCAGTGGTGTTATAGAGGGGTTGGTCGTGCAGATATTATGAAACAAATATTTTGTAAGAAATCTCAACGATGTATGATAGTAACTGTGTTTGTTTGTTTAATTCAAGTCATATACCGAATTGTTTGGAGAAACTTGTGATTGGATTAGATTTTTGGACAGCGGTGTTACTGATTCATCTTAAAGTGAGTCGACGCTGAACAGTTAGAAGCTACTGTGATATGGAATTATTTCTTTCTTTAGTTGCAGAAATATTAGTTATTAGTATATCAAATCAAAGGTCTAGACAGAAGACGTGTATGATTGATACGTTGTACGAATGATATTCCAAACATTGAATAAAAAATAAAATAGAATTATTACCATTTCGTCATCATGGAATTATTGATTACATCACATAATCTGTGTTTTCGTGCTAGAAGTGATTGTTCTTAGAAGAAAGTAACAAACTTTCAAACCTCGTCTTTATGGTGATTATCAATTAAACACACATCATAACAACATTCGTCAAATCTCAAAACATATACCTACAGTCTATACTATCCAATACAATAGAGATATCCCACATTTACAGCATAACTTGTATATATAGGGAACTCAAAACAGTGGCTTTATAACTGACCTAAACAATTACATGGGAGTCTTGCAGCAATTAAATATGTCTTAAGTGAAAATGAAACAAACACTGGCACGCAAGCAGCTGAAACAGCGATATTGGGATATGGAGCCAGCCCTACGAGCATAGTCAATATCTGGTGGAGTCTATTCGACATACATCGGAAAAATTAAACTTCTTAGCTCGCTGTCTCTATTCCCTTACAAATTCATCAATATTTGTTCATTGTTGTGTGTACAGGTTTGAAAAGGGGTTTCTTTTTAAAAAAATTTCGAGTCTACTTTATCCATTTGTTCCAGAGCGTTCCTGCGTTTGTATTGTCCGCATCGTAGTCAAAAGAATGGAAAAGCAGTAAAGTCTCCATATTTTTAGAATGTTTACAGTGACACTTTAGTATGCTAGCAAGTGGTGAGAGCTTGATGATCGACCCCCCCCCCCCCAACTAAAATACGATTGTGAAAGATCCAGACTGTTTGACACAGTGTTGTGTAGATGCCTTGAGGTCTCGTCGATATTGTGATGTTTATTAAATTATGTGTTAGTGTAGGAAACATGCACATAATACTAGAGACTGACTTCACACGACTACTCTTTTATTATGCAGCATGGCTGATACATTCAGCCTCCTGTTATAGGGGTATTCCATTTAGCCTAGAAATGGCCTTAGCAACATAAGATTGATCCAGATTTAAGTAAATTGGAAGTTTACAAACTTAACAAAACGATGCACTTTTATATTGTTCACTCTGGATACAAATGGTACACTGTTATTATTTGAAACAAATTCTCTATTGACTTACAAATTATCTACTGACTTTGGACAAAATTCAAGCTCAAACTCGGTGTATTATACTAATAGTCTTTTGCAAAGCAGTGTACAAGAAAATATGTTAACATGTGTTAGAGACGAACCAGTCAAAAAATAATGTACCAATTCGACAATGAATTTGTACTTACCATTCGGTACTGTTTATTCAAAAACGTAAATTTTACGTTGCGTTCATCATTGGTGGGTCTTAGATCCTCTGCATATCGTTCAAAGAGGGATCTGATCAGCCCCAACTTTGCTGCCGATTTGCATTTGATGATTGGCTGGAGTTGCTTGTGATCCCCAATCAATACCACCTGCTTAGGTTGGTTGGCTATTATAGGAGCCATATATTGAGGCTCTGGGCACATTCCAGCCTCGTCAATTATCAGCTGGTATATATTGGTCCCTGTAGGCACAAAAATGTAAAATCCGGCACACTTTGTTAAAATATGTCTAAAAAAGAGAGTCAGTCAATAAAAAAGAAAAAAAAAAAAAACAACCCACAAACAGAACAACAACTTTTTATTTTACATTAGCATTTGAAGGGAACGAAATGGTTCATTCGATTTGGCAAGAGAATGGTATAGTCTATATATGGGATCGGCAGGTGGGGCTGGATTTTACCAGATAATACAAATCCGCATACAACGAAACCCAAGAGACCTCAAAATCATATTGTTCAATCCAAATTTCGTTATGATCAAGGTAAAATATTATGCTATAAACCGGGAGGGTCCTTGAGATGTGCTCAGTATTATCCCATATTTCATTACTTCCGATTTCGTTATAAACGGAGTTTACAAGATTTATTGTTGTTTAAGGCAAATCCGAGCCTTAATATAAACATTGCGAGACCATTGGATTGTCATTTATAAACACAATTATTTTCAATATGTCTTTACTGTAAAACCTGCAAGTAGATAATACAACTGACTTTTACAGCTGACTATAGATGTTTTTTATCTTTAGACTCCACGCTTTACACCGAGGACAAACTATTAAATGAATTGAAAAAATCTGAAATTGTCTCAATGAAATGAACCGTGATTTTTTAGTTTTACAAAGACAAGAGCTCCAAAGCACAGATTTAAACAAAACTAGGTTTCCTGACTGTGAGCAGTATTAGTAATAAACCTTAATTTCATATTTTATTCGCATCATTAATTTTTCTTATTATCAATTTTTCTGACCCTAAAATATGCCCTTTAATAATGTGAAAATTACCCATCAGCAATTTTGGGCTCGTAGCAACACCTGTCGTGCACAGGATGATCTCATGATGTCGAAGCTCTTCCATTGTTGCTTTGCTGATCAGTGACCTGTATTTGCTAATTTCCTCGAAGTGAGGTATATAGTTCTTCTTGGAGAATTTGCGATCAAACTCGGCAATCTGCTCAGCGAAGGGTTTTCCACTTTTTCTTATTAAATGATGGACGGATACATCACGTAGATTCCCAGCTGCTTTTAGATCTCGCATTGAGCGTCTGGATGTAAAAACTGCCCCTGGTATAGGGTATTCCAAGGCCTCGATTGAGCGACCGTATAGTCGGACTATGTCTGGACAATCGCCTTTAAGATTCTCTCTCATCCAACCTGTACCACAGGGAATAATAAAAGAATTCATGTACTTAATTGAAACTTCAACTATTTGTTCTAAACCCCGCCCACACACATCGGAATATCTTTCCCACTTGTATAAAAAAATTCAAAATATTACAGACTTATTGCTTAAAGTACAGATAAACTAACTTTTAAATTGGAGACAAATCCATTCAAATACTTTTTGAGTTATCAAAGCTCAAAATTACTTTATATGTTCTACATTTTAGTGCGGAACGTGGGATCTTCTCAGTTTGCGTTCGCACAAGAAAACATGTAATATGTAACACTGTGCAAAACAAAACAGCTTGTGGTCACACCATTGATTATAGCTAATTAGATAACAAAGGTGTTTAGTAGTATGAAAAAGGATGAGTTGCCCGAGTTTGCCAGACATTATGATCTTTCTGAAGCGAAAGCATATTTAATAAGGCAAGAGATAAGGAATATTTTTATTTAGTATTTCGTGGGAGAGGAAATTTTGGATAACAATGCTTTGGATTTGATTTGGAAGTGTGTATCTGGTTTTGATAGGAAATTAAGGGAATTACAGCTAAAAAACCCCAGATGGAATTGGAATTAGGAAAACTCGGTTTCAGAGAGAAATGATGGAAATGCAAATTCAGAAAGAGTAAGAAGAGAAGGAAATGCAAATTCAGAGAGAGAGAGGGGGGAGGGGAAAGAAGGAGGGGAAATGCAGATGCTGAGAGAGAGAGAGAGAACGAGGAGAGACAGATGAAGAGAGAAGAAAGAGAAATGCAATATAGAATAAAAGAATTAGAACTGGCAAGCGGAGCACTCTCCCCCCTTTACACACAAGTTCAGGTTCCGATGTAGCCAAATATATTATTTTAGTATCCCCTTTTCAGGAAAAAGAAGTAGATAAATACTTTCTTCACTTTGAGAAAATTGATGAAAACTTGAAATGGCCCAGACAGCGTTTGACTTTGGTACTACTGAGTGTACTTATTGTCAAAGCTCGTGAAGTCTGCACTTCACTGTCTGTATAACAGAGTGTTGATTATGATGTGGTTATGGAATATATCTTGAAGGGTTATGAGGCATTTCAACAGGGGTTTAAGAATTGTAGAAAAGAATCTGGACAAACCCATGTCGAATTTGCAAGCGAAAATGAACAACTATTTGATAGGTGGTGCCCAGCCAAGAAGGTTGATAAAGATTACGATAACCTCGGACAGCTCATATTTATTGAAGAGTGCAAGAAGTGCATCCATAGTGATGTCAAGACCTATCTTGACGAGGACAGAGTGGAAACTTTGGAAAATGTTGCTCGCATGGCTGATGATTATTCCTTGACTCACAAAGTTTCATTTGTCAGTAAGTCTACCTCTCAGCAGGGTTTTGGTAAAAACTCATCGCAGTCTCATACGAGTACTTCCAAATTTCAATCCTGTACAACTTCTAGAAATCGAACATATGATAAGACTGATCAGAAATCCTTATCTCTTCCTACGTGCACTTACTGTAAAAAGAAAGGGCACGTCATTTCTGATTGCTTCAGGTTGAAAAATAAGCAACATAATAAAGACAAAGCTATTCCAAACGCTCTTATTTCAAAGAGGTAAAGGTCGCGGTCTTGTATTAAAAGCAATACATTTGTTGGGTCAAAGAAACCCCAGTCTGATTTTATTTCGAAGACTTATGAACCATTCATGTCAGAAGGTTCTATATCACTTATTGGTGATTCTGACAAAACTATCCCTATTAAAATACAAAAAGACACAAAAGCTTCTCAGAATCTTTTGTTGTCAGGTATTTTGCCTTTGTCTGAGAAGTCTTCTTCTAGTGAAAGTGTTCGTATTCTGGGAGTAGAGTGCGGCTTTGTAAATGTTCCTCTCCATTGTTTCAATTTGGCATCAGACTTAGTTTCTGGACCTGTGACTGTTGGGGCAGTCACTACTTTACCTATAGAAGGTATTCATTTGTTACTAGGCAATGACCTAGCATGAGATAAGGTCGTGGTTAATCCACTTGTAGCTGACAAGCCTTGTTTGGCTCAAAGAGTTGATCCTATTGAGATTGAAATCCCTGATTTGTATCCTGCTTATTCAGTTACCAGAGCTATGGCAGAAAGAGCTCTTCAGAATAATGTTGATCCGGAAATTATTCCTTTAGCTGACACATTTATTGGTCAGTCTTTTGATCAGGTCACCTTTTCTCCTAGTATTGAAACTAAAACCTTTTCTCCTAGGATAAAAACTAAAACCATTGTAAAAGCTTTGGTAAATTATTGTATTTCGCACTTGTTTGCCTTCCCAAATCTGTCCAGTCTGATCAAGGGTCACATTTTATGTCTGAGAGTTTCGAACACGTTATGCATGCGTTAGGCATCCAACAGTTTAAATCTTCTGCCTATCACCCTGAAAGTCAAGGGGCTTTGGAAAGATTTCATCAAACTTTGAAGAATATGATTTGGTCATATTGCTTTGATACAGGAACAGATTGGGATGAGGGTGTTAATTTGTTGTTGTTTGCTGTTAGGGATTCAGTTCAAGAATCATTGGGTTTTCGTCCTTTTGAACTGGTTTTTGTACATACTGTCCGTGGACCAATGAAGGTATTGAAAGAAAAACTTCTTTCAAAGGAAGATTCAGAGATTTATCTTCTTGACTATGTCTCTGATTTCAAATATAGGTTGTAAAAGGTTTGTGATGTAGCAAGAAAATATATTCACTCTACTCAGTCACAAATGAAATTAAGGTATGACAGAAATACAAAGGAAGGGAGTTTTCAGCCTGGTGATAAAGTTCTGTCTCTCTTGCCTATACCTCTAAATCCTCTTCGAGCGAAATTTTATGGTCCTTATGCAGTTAAAAAGAAAGTAAATGACTTAAATTATAACATTAACACTCCTGGGAGGCGGAAACAGAAACAACTTTGTCATATAAGTATCTTAAAGGAGTTTTTTGACAGAGATAGAGCAGTTAATTATTCAATCAACTTAGTTGTACCTGTCCACACAGTGAGGATGTAAACGATGGAATGCAATCTGACCTTAGTGACTTTGGTTTAACCAAACTTCCGAATTCAAAAATATTAAACAATCTGGACTATAAACTTGCACATCTACAACAACAGGAAAGGAAGGAACTAAAACAGCTGTTACATGAGTATGAGCACTTGTTTCTTGGTGTTCCAACATGAACAAATAAAATTTCTCATGACGTTGATATTGTAGATTCTACACCTGTGAAACAGCATCTTTACAGGATGAATCCTCTCAAGCGGAAATATTTGAAAAAAAGAAATTCAGTATTTATTGGAGAATGATTTTATAGAATCAAGTAAACGTAACTGGAGTTCACACTG
This sequence comes from Margaritifera margaritifera, assembly GCA_029931535.1. Lineage (NCBI taxonomy): Eukaryota > Metazoa > Mollusca > Bivalvia > Unionida > Margaritiferidae > Margaritifera > Margaritifera margaritifera. The sequence continues at coordinate 3,847,360 of JAQPZY010001552.1, forward strand.
TATTCTCGTGCATAAACCAGATAATCATTCCGCATGTGTACTGACTATAGAAAAGTCAACAGTGTCACCAAAATGGATTAATTTCCAATGCCAAGAATAGATGATTGCATCTACAAAATTAAAAATGCGAAATATGTCACCAAGTTTGACCTTTCAAACGGATTCTGGCAAGTTTCACTTACGGAAAAAGAGCAAAAGAAATTTCGGCATTTGCAACTCCAGATGGACTTTATCAGTACAAAGTGATGCAGTTTGGAATGAAAAGTTCTCGGACAACATTCCCACGTCTTATGAACATGTTAACATCTGGTCTAGATAATTTTGACGCGTACATCAATGACGTCATTATATACAACGACACCTGGGAAGATCACTTGGAAACAATTCGGGAATTCTTTGATCGACTCATTGATGCAAACCTGACGGATAATTTATTCAAAAGTAACTTTTGCCCAGTTTGTGTCACATTTTAGGTCATATTGTAGGACAAGGTCAAGGTAAACCTGTAGAAGTACTATATTGCTTTAGTTTGTGTATATTTGGTGTAATTAAGCTGAGTGTCATTCATAAGACATCTTCCTATGTAATTTTGATTATTATAGTATCATATGCATATTTGACAAATATGTAAAAGAAAGCTTTATTGCATAAATCTTTCTTTTTCTTTATGAGGGTAGGTGTTATGAATATTTAATCTATAATGTATGTTTGAATCTATTAAATGAAGGTGGGTTGTACTTTAAATTCTGGTCACTTGTCAACCGAATATTAACAAGCATTTAAGTTCAAGGCCAGTCATGTTGACAGTTAGACTGTTTTTGTTCCCCTCCATTTTATTGCTTCACATCCTGTTGATATAAGTCAAGACAAATATGTATAAATAGGTATTTGGTAAACAAATAATTCCTTCCTTTTTTAGATCTCTCTGTGGGAATCCATTTGTAATCAGATTTTACATTGTGCCATTGAAATCAGATATAATTCGAGAGGAATTATTTATTTAAGATATTCATTGAAATTACTAAAGTGCTCATTGACTTTTGAATTAATATTTTACTTTGGACCTTTGTGAACTCATTCAAAGGTATTCTGGATTGTATCATTTTGGTATAAATGGACATTCAAGATTATTCGAATTAATTCGAACATTCAACATTTTTGGACTTTTTATTAGGACATTTAGGATTATTTGCACTTTGATTCACACTATATTAAGTATCTTTTGAATTTCACTTTGTATTATAGGGAAATAAATTTCTTCTTGATATTACTTACATTGCTGGTTTCACTTTCTTTCTGTTACATACTTTTAAGACCTATAGTCGTAACAAAAGCAAAGAGTAAATTATCTGAAACGTTACTATCTTCAAACAGCCAAAAGCCCCAGCCATGTGTTCTTAAAATAGTCTGAGGAGGAAACTCAAGCTCAAACTGAAAGTCAGAAAAGTTTGACCTTCTGTAAATAAAAGTACAAATAAATAGAGTCATGGAACATTTGGAATTTTCGTACTTTGGGTTACTCAAGCAGCATGCCTAATTTGGAAGACATAGATGTACTCAAAGTATACTATTCACATATGTGGGTTTTGAATGGGAGTTTGAGTACGATTTGAAAAGTCTGTTGTGAATATGGACCCTGGTGTAGTGATACTTTGTAATGACCTTACTCACTCGCAATATTATCTACCGACTTGTTCGATGGTCCACAGAAAAGTACTTGTTCCTCCTTCTTTATTTGGGAGTTTATCTTGCTAAACAGGTATATCAACTTGATGGCAGTGTAAGACTTAACTGTACCTACAAGTACATTCATGGACATACATATATCATGCGAATGACATTATAAAGAATACTGATATTGATTCCTTCAACACAAATAAATCATCGAAGCTTTGGAAATAACTTTATGTGGGGCTACTTTACCAACAAAAGGGTCTCAAAGACAAACTTGGTACAAGAGAGAACTAAAATGCTTTAAGCAACGATTTTTAAATGCAAATCAGTTGACATCATTCATAATTTCGTCAGAGGAAGACGTGTATTACAAATTAAGAAAAATGTTTTCCTTAATTTTTTTAAAGATTAATGTTTAAGGTATATTAAATGATTAAATGCCAATTACGCAACTACTGTGGTGAGGAATATAATAATAAAAATAATAATAATAATAATAATAATAATAATAATAATAATAAATTTCTCCCATAGGGGTTTGGAAATTGAAGAGAGTGAAAAGATATCTATCTGACTCCTATCCATGTATTTTTTCCTAATTTCGTTACGGAAAACTTTTGCCACAGGCATGAATATACCAATATTCAATATCTTATAATCGATATTTATATGGATTATTTTTAAACCATTAATTCAGAATGTAATTTGGAAAAAGAAGAGAAGTCAAATCTGTAAATTTGGTTTTGCATTTGCATTTAAAACGAGCATTCGTTCATATAATTATATAAATATTACATTTCTGAGGTTACTAATGTATATATCCCAAGATATATATATATATATATATATATATATATATATATATATATATATATATATATATATATATATATATATATATATATATATATATATATATTAAACGGTCCTCCGGCAAGCAATAATGCAAATAACACAAAAAAATGTAATTATTATATGTGACTTACAGGCGGTGGGAATCACAGAAATTAAGCATAGTGATAAGAACATCATATCACAATGATAATTGTTTCTATAGGAACACAAATAGCTATACAACTCGTGTCAAACTAAAAATAATCACCCCACACCAGTGCATAAACCATATCAAACCATAACACAATACACATGCATAATACACATCTTATAGATCTGCAGTAACTTTATCTGGTTCAGGAAACCTACCTGGTGGACCTTGAATCAACGAAAACGCTGATACAAGAGTTTTGTCAATGGCTTCTCTTTGACTTTGATTGTTTTTGTATAAATATTTAAACGGCACTTCCCTTTGGCTCAGACATGATACCTGAAGATGTTCCAGATCTGTAACGGAAAGGAAAGTGCAAATTTCATTTAAATCTGACAAAACCACACATACTCATATCCTCCCCCCCCCCCCCCCCCCCCCCGGCTCGGATCTCCCGACGGTTGGAGCTAAACACATTCTCCTTTGGGACCCCACGTACCCACTAAAAGCTAAAAACAAAACAAAGTTCAAGATCAAACATACACAAAACACACACACGCGCCAAACAAATAAATAATTACGCGATGCCACATAGAAGGCAAACTATGGGAAACAAATTAAATGGAAAAGGTAACGAAAGTGGCAATGAAATTTAAAGACTCAAATACATCTCCAATATCAGACCAAAGTTTCTACGATATTTACAGCGAAAACATTATAGATGAGTCTGACAACATCGCTTTCTGAAGACAAGAAAGAGATGTTCCTTTTTAACTATGTCATTAGTAATCATGCATGTGGCAGTCAGAGCAACCTGAAAAAATATCCAATTACTATGCATGTGAATTACTTAAGAATGTAGTAGGAATAATAATAATAATAATAATGTTATTATTATTATTATTATTATTATTATTATTATTATTATTACTTAAAAGTGAGTGGAACTAAATAAACTGGAAGGTCAGAAACGTTCACACAGTTGTTTAAATAGTACAATAGTAGAACTGGAGCTTTGTGTTTAAGGCGACTTCACCAAGTGTTCAAACCTGCAATATCCACTTTTTCTCTTTTTATGCGCGTTCAGTCTCTTTCCATGTGGGATTGAACTTTATGAATGCATTTCGAGCGACTAGACAGAATACTCGGATGAGTTGTAGTGGTTTGCAAGCTTCGTGTTGACTGTTTCTTATTCATTCTTTTCCTAAAGTCCTATCGCCAACTTATATATATCTTTCCTAAAGTCCTATCGCCAACTTACTGGGTGGGACAGAGTGGGAGTTTCAGGGCGTAAATAATGTTTTTTGTGACACATCTTAATTTTTGATTAATATCGTAACTAACTACTGTTGTTAAACTCTTGAATATTATAGTCTTGTTATTTGTTTACGGATTAAACAACGTCGTCTGTCGTTTCATCTATATGCCTCGTTTTTCGTATTGTCGTTTGAGTTCATTCTGGCACACACAAGGCGGTCTTGTAAGTTTTGGCTTGTCGGTAAGCGACAAAATCTCTGCCCAATAAGCTCCGGCAGCTACAAATTATTGTTGGGCGAAAAAAAAAAATTTGATGTAGCTAGCCAAATTTCTAGGCATAACAAGAATAAATTTAAAATTTTCAGGACGATTCCGACTAAATTACCCTTGATAGCCCTTCATAGATGATTCTTTGAAGACCCTTGTATTAGGCATACAGAAGAGTCAACAAATTGCCAGTGCTACCGGTTTTCAATAATTGATTAAATGATTGGTGTTTAACGGCACATCAGCATATGACATGTTATACTGTGCCCATGCATGAGGTACTTGGAGTAAATTGACTTGACAGAAAACACAACGGAGGTCGATCATGCCTGATCTGGGCAGGATTCGAACCTGCACCATTCGTATCAAGAGTCTGGTACGCTAATCACTAAATCACAGTAGCTCTCACGAAAGCTACTGGATAGTCTGTCCAATGTTTGGGACATCTGGGTGGTATGTTCTTACGAAAGGGATATTGTTGTTGGCAGTTTTAACTTTGTATTTGTTGATTGCTCCCATGTTTGGCAATTGCTGTATCTATATCTTTGTTCTGTGTCCCCATCTTTTGAGGCGCCTTTGAGTCTTTGTTGAATGTCTACTCATCGGAACATAAACGCTTTGTACGATGACATAGGCAGGGCGGATTTTAATTTGTCAACAGATATATATATATATATATATATATATATATATATATATATATATATATATATAGAGAGAGAGAGAGAGAGAGAGAGAGAGAGAGAGAGAGAGAGAGAGAGAGATAGAGAGAGAGGGGGAGGGAGAGATCAACGTGTCTGTAATTGTTTATCACGGATTAGATAAGAAGAAATACATACGGATTTAGATGTTATTGTATATATTCAGGTATATATAGTTCTTTTGATTCCGATGAGTAGCTGTCCTGTAAATAGTTTTTGATTGAGAACTTTGGATATTCTTACATGGCATAGAGTATATGAGTCAGATTCTGCACCAGCTATGTTGACTATTTTTAGTGAAAATGGAAGAAGTAGAAGAAAAAAAGGAAAAGGTCGATTACTGTTGAAAACATTTACATTCGCATGTATATCTACATACCTAATATTGGAATCTTCCGGCCCACTGCAATCGCCTTTGCTAGTACACTGGCACCGTCTAAAATCTGAAGACAGGACTCTGTTCTCCTGTTGTGTAATACATTAATTTTATAAACAATGTCAATTCTAAACCTAACTTTTTCCGAACGATATCAGTTCATAATACAGCAATCAAGTCTGACTTAATCTTTAATATTAATTCATACATGATTTTTTAAAATAAAAATTCATCGACATATATTATACAGATAGGTTTTAGAATTATATTACATTCCGCTGTTGTTAAATACACCTTCCCTTTTGAAAACCCAATTACATGTGGAAACAAATTGTAGTGAAAAGGAATAGTAAGTGCAGTTAAATTGACAAGCTATGCTTTGTAATGAAACTTTATATATGATTGAAAAATAAATTTATTTAAGATGATTTATACTTTGGATTTTAAATCTCTTGAAGCATGTCATTTGTCTTTTCTCCTCGCATCTTTATCATTATATTAAATTGTGAAACTGTAATAAAATAATTTTGAAAGCTACAAATAATACGTTTTTAAAACTAAATTTCAGAAAGGTATGTATGGCAGCGTTTTGTCTTATCAAATTCAAAAAATGACTTCTCAAGAGACGCACTGGTACTTTTGATTCTCGTGAAGAAGAATACCTTCAACGTACCTATCAACATCAGATTTAATCAACATTTCTACGCTGCATGGTAAACGAAGGGTTTCTCCCAAACTAGCTGGAATAGCTGGAGCATTTGGGTGCAGTTCAAAGTCAACAGTCACAAAATCTCTTGAATTTTCTTTTCCTGCCTTCAGTGTTCCATAGGTTGCATGGGTGGAGTGTCCTTCGGATCCCATTTCTTTTAATTCTATCTCTACTGAGATGACTTCACCATGAGCAATCCATTACCAATAATTGTGATCGTCAATGGCGATATTCTGATCTGCAGAAGTCATCACCTTGGATCGAATACACAACCAATCACGGGACTTATTCACTACTGTTTTTTTCATTTTGCCACCCGACTCATCATCATCGGTCATGTAATCCCTATTGTCTAATACGATATTTCTTATTCGGCAGAACTTTACTGGAATTTTAAACCTGCCACAAAAGCGATCGAGATCTGTTGTGAATTGGACTGAAAGGTTGTTAATGATGTAGGAGCCCTCTTCATTCACCGCAGATACAGCCGCTTCCATCAACACAAGTGGAATCCACCGTCTTTTATAATCATCCACGCTTCCATACATCGGGATAGTATGTAGTTTGGAGTAACAATACAGCCACTTCACTGGATCATCTGTATGATGTAAGCAGAAGTTTATATTCTCAGTCATTTTAAAGAGTTGAGGACGTGGTGTCAAAACTCCCGTTCGAAAATCTGCCGACATCTGTACAGTGACTGTCTGGCCGTAAGAAAAGGCTATACTGAATGCAACGTATGGTGCCACTGCTTCCCCGTCGCGAAAATCCTCCGTGCTTACGTCCTCGACGATATTTTCACGACCAGGTTGATACGAATGATGAACACGATCAGCTATACGTCCGAGCACTTGTGTAAGTTCATGCGGTCTGTTCTGAACCAATTTCTCGAGTCCAGTTGCCCAGTCTTTGATGGGGACAAATACAAGCTCTTTGTAGGGGTCAATTTGTTTTGTTATGGTGTAGTCTGTATAGGGCAGTCTTTTAAGAGTGTAGCGGCAATCATAAAGTCGCTTTCTCCATTCTACTGAGACTATATTTCTTTTAGTCTCTTGGTTCTTTGAAATTTTTGGACTTGTGGTAATATCTAAAAGTTTAAATGGCAGAAGAAATCTTTGAAACTCGCCTAGCACAGGTGTGATTAGAGTAATACCCTCGTCAGATACACCCATAATTACGCATGTGCACAACTTAGGATGAGATCTCAGACTCTCAGCAACAATCAATGATTTACATTTCTCTTCGTAAACTTCAGTCTTGGATGTTTTTTCGTTGCTCTTACAGCAAATATTCTCAATTTCTTGCTGAGTATAGCAGCATTGCTCGTTTCGTAGCATGCAGTGTACCATTCGATGTACGACCATATCTAAATAACGTCGTATCGGTGATGTGAAGTGTGTGTAAGGACACATATTCATGTTGAAGCATTTTCCATCCACAGATATATCTTGCAATTTTGATGAACATTTGTAAGTTGCCTTATTCTGCATCGACAACCATTTGTGAAGAGCAATAAATTGCAGAGGATGGAGCTCGTCAATTTTCATCATTTTACTAGCCCTTTCAAGGTCTATTTGATATTTTGTACATAGAACAGATAAGAACTCCTCAGATATATGAACCACTTGATCATCTTCACTGTCAAGGCACTTTTCAAATGACGGTTTTTTACCCTCCATCAGTAAACTATCTTGCAAATATAGTAATACATCTCTGATTCCTTCGTGTTCACTCCACCAGTTTTCTATGTCGGCTTTTGATGGGGAGTCCTGGCATAGTAAAGGAACTTGTTTTGGATATACCCCCAAACGCTTTGCTGCCACACATTTGTTTGTCTGAATCATGAATTCTTCGACTAAAAAGTGTGCCTCAAACATATCAGAGTCCTTCAACCTCATAGCAAACATAGAATTGCCCAGTCTCTTCTTGCGGAGCTCTGTGGCGATTTTAAACAGTCGGTGTACATAAGTGGATATAGTCGGTTCAAAGTCATTCGCTTTACCCTCCAAAATGTTCTGCACCTGAAAGCTGTACGCGAGACTGGATAATGGTCTTGCAAATGTTCGGCGAGCCAATGATCTCGCCATCCTTGTCGAAATAAAAGAATACTGACAAGCAGTTCCTGTTCTCCTTGGGTAATAAGCTGAAAACATTTTCGCTGAGAGGCTCGGGTAGCAGTCGTCGTGGTTTCCCTATGTTTGGATAGAAAGTGGTTAGCCTCTTCTGAGCATCTATATCAGTCGGATCACTTATCTTTATGATTGTAGTTACATCTGTAACATGAACACCCACGCAATCCCGATCTCCTTTAATTTCAGTGCGTCATCCAGGGCTTTAGCATTATCGGGATCAACAGTAAAAGCGCAAAGGTGTGAAAAATTGACTCGATCTTGCTCAGAAACATAATTTTGACTTCACTCACATTTGGATAAAATATAGTTTACATGTTCCACTGTCTGTTTTCCATACATATTCGGGACCCCATACATTGCATCTAATACCGTTAAACTCGCATTAATGTTTGTGGATCCACTAGTCAAAACTTGAACAACTGCCCCAAGAGGGTATTGGTACTGTTTGTTCCATGTTAGAAAGGCCACGATCAAAACAATGTTTTTTCTATCCTCCTCAGGAACAAATTTAAGTCCACGGAAAACGAGTTTCTTTTGTTCCCTATTGTAATTATAGACATCCAAAAAGTTCTTACTAATTTTGTGGGGACGTTCTTCTTTTGCGTGGCTGTCATAAATATGAATCTTAGGAAGGGTTTTGCACAATGGTATCATTAGATTCCATGCCTAACCATCAAGAACGCAGACAAACACTGGATGTTTTATGTCTTTGAAGCGAGGACAGTTGACACGTTTTAAAACTTTTCCGTACTTTTTCTCGGGGTTTTGGTTTTCTTTTTCCAAATTCAGTATTTCAACAAAAACTTCACCCCCTGTGAAATTCTGACCTGCTTTAGATCTCCCAGCGATTTCAATTATCTTTACGTTCTTGTTGGGTTCAGCTGGGATGCAGAAAGCATGATTGGGAGACTCAATATATAAGGTACATGGGATGTATTTGTCCGGTGATTGCCTTAGCCTTTCTTCCATTTCTTCTGCATTACATTCTTCTGAGTAAATTGGTTCTTTACTAAATAACTTTGGATTAAAGAAAGTAAAATTCAAGTCAAGACCTTCATTCAACATTTGATATTCTAATTTCACATCGGAACTGTTACTAATTGTGCTCCTGCATGATGTTGTAAACTTTTCTCGAAATATGAAAAATCATTGTCAATATCCATCGATGCTTTATTTTCCATTGTTTTCCGCTCAGTACACGGCACTGTCTATTCTCAGTACACGTCACTGTCTATTCTCAGAAATGATTTGGTCGATGTTGTTTCTTGATCAGTGGCCTTAAAGATAGAGTATGTGTTTTACATGGAAATGAGAATTAGGCATAATGATATTTTGTGTACGAAGACAGTAAGTCAGATAGATAGATAATCAATATAAAGTTTCCAAAGTTATATGGATAATGATTATAAACCTCTATAACAAGATTAATGACTAAAGCTAAAGATTTGTCACGATCGACAAGTTTAAGATTAAATCAATTTTGCTTAATCATAGTTTCTTAATTTTGATGCGCACACCACGTCTTACTATATTCCCACGCCTTCTTAGGTTATCCATTCGACCATACTCCGTCTTCTTTACCCCTCCCCCCTTTCGTCAACGTTAAGCTCCGAAGGGTGGATATACAAACTTAAATCTGTTATGCGCATTCACAAACTTATTCTGGAAACTCAGATGTTGGGGGAGCTTTCTCGAACATCTTATGCTCATTTGTAGATGCAAAACGGAAAAGCGGAGACATTGCACACGCTCCCATATTACAACGCAGGAAAAAAACCAACCTATTTGCGCTAGTGAAATAATATTTTATGATGAAGTATGAAAATATCTAATTGAGTGCCGAAAACAAAAGCCAGCTGTACCTCAAGGGCCAAACAAGCCCCCCCCCCCCAACAAAAGCCCCCCTCTCCCCCCCCCCCCCCCCCCCCCCCCAACCAACCAATTTAGGGTCATGTGACTCCTTCAGCCAGTGGAAGAACTCTATCTGATGTATGAATAATTTAACTTTCATGCTAGCGTCCCCTTTCATAAAAATTTCGCAGTACTGGCTGTGTTTTGGTACATTGATAATTTTAATTTCCTTCTCCGCCCAACTGCACACCTTATACTCTGACACTCAAAACCGCGTCTTTGTTCATGATTACATGGTCCTGTACATGGTGACAATACTATTTGTAATACGGCACAACCTTGTGTTATCTGAATTGTGAAGTATAGGTCACGTTACACAGGAGCTCAGACGATAATCTGAACATTGATCCCTCTCATAACAAATTGACACACAATATAACATTATATGCGGCAATTAGACATGTTGCAATTGAGTCGTGCAAAAAATTGTCTTTAAACTAACGTCTGGAAATGAAACACTGTCGTGTGTGTGTGCGTGTCGGTGGAGGGGGGGGGGCGGGGGGCTATGTAGCAAATATTAGGAATGTTTTGGGGAGTGGTCTAATGTCTTGTATGTACTCCTTGCTTACCTTTAATGATTTTGTTTCGCCTTTCGTGCAGTTGGTATCTTTTAAACAGAAAATTGACATTCATTACCATGTGTGCATGTATTATTTCCATAAAATCATCTTCACTGTCAATTCACCCCATTGCTCCTATCCAAACAATGGTACCCCTCCCTATCTGATACTTCTTTCATAAGATAAGGCGACATAACAACAACAACAACAACAACACTAATAATAATAACAACAACAACAATAACAATAACTTGGAGTTTCAGGTAATAATACCGTATAATGAATTTAAGGAAGCAATGATGACTGCTAGAACATAGCTTTCTAATTACAGTGATCCCGTGTTTGGACCCCACTAGAGATAATAATTTAGTTTTACTAATACATTATCTGCCAATATTAGTAATACAGTGTATTTTTTTCGTCTCTTATAACTGGGTTTATAAAGAAATATTACTGTCATAAGCGCTTAAAAGAACTAGGTTACAATTAACCTCTCTCTCTCTCTCTCTCTCTCTCTCTCTCTCTCTCTCTCTCTCTCTCTATATATATATATATATATATATATATATATATATATATATATATATATATATATATATATATTTGGAATATATATGTAATATACATACAAAGAAGACACACAAAATGACTTTTTATCTCACAGTATAGTATTGAAGAGTTGCCCTCGATTTAGAAATTTAAAAATTACTTTTGTCCGTTGAGAATGATATATAGAAGTCAACATGCAAAGTTTTTACGTAATCTGTTTCTTGGTGGTAATCCACTGTAACACGAAACATATTCATACCAACTGTAATTGACACGTCTTCAGAATCGACATTATCTCAATTTATTCGTCAGACAGGAAATGCACCGTCTCAAGGTTTTCCTCTTCAAACAGGATATGCACCGTCTCAGGGGTTTCATAAATATATCATTTGATGTTATCTTACAGTTATCTATTGTAGTGGACATTGTACTCGTACAGCTATGATACATTTAAAGGAATACTATTAAACTATCGAGTATTAAAATAATTGGTATTGAGAATATAGTAAAGTATGCAATAATATCATTATTTCCTTTGCTGGAGGACTCGAATACGAGAATATGAATGTGCATTCAAAATACTTTTAAAGCATTTAACGACAAAACAAAGGAGAGGTTAAACAACTATTAACAATATCAAAACACATCAGAGTCTGACGATTGACCGATATGCAATAATGTCTGTCAAGTTTCATAGTCATTCATTCATCATTAGTTTTGAGACTAATTGTGCACACAAGAATAATCATTTAGAGTATTGTAATAGACTTGGGGTTCTATAGCTTTTATATGATGGGTAGGGAGGGTAGTTTTGCATGTCGTAAATTACATATGTTGTTAATGGCAATGAGTATATACTGCTGAAAGAGTGAATTTCAACATTGTAGCATGATTGGAAATGTAGAGATCGTGACTTATCCTGATATTTGTATGCACTTGTTCATGTTGGGTGTCAAGTGTGATCGTCGGTCATGTGGGTAGCAACTGCTGTGTCATCAAGTTCGATCTTGCACATCGTTAAATACTCATACAATCTTGTAGAATCTTACTTCATATGAGTTTAATGTTTACTTACAAAACACCCAGAAATATGCTTACCACACTTACTTTCCCTTCCAAATAAGCATTCGAATAGCACTAAGCTTAATGACTTCATCAGCTGACATTACAAAATACGTCTGCAGCCAAGTTTGCCGACGCAAGATCACATTTTTATTTAATTTCACTTGTTCATGGTAAATGCTGGCCTTCTTTATACAAGTATGAGTATGTTTTGAACTTTTAATATTGTATTCTTCATTTTTTATGCTAGTCAATGTATTTTCAATGTTGTCAGCGTTCACTAATACTTGTTTATTCTTCAACCATGCCTAGCGACCTTGGTTACGACTTAAGAGGATTTTATGTTTGACGGACAAGAGATAATACAGAATGTTTATATATTTGCTACTGATTGAGTGTAAACGGACAAGTAATGCTAATTAAATTGTACGATAACCCTCAGTTTGCATCACTGGTTGTAGAGTATCTGTTCGGCACAACCCGACCTGTTATGCGTGCCGGACAAGCAATGATTGGTCAGAATTACGTCACATGACTATTTTCCGAAGAGTATAAATAGGAGCGAAATTCGAAGGTCGGCAAATAGCTGTCAACAGTAATAGCGTCCATAGTTACATATCTTCACCAAACAAAAACATTACTGTCTTCGTGTATTTATAATATACACATATTAAACCACATTAATAAGCTAATAGATAGTTATAAAAATAAGACAAGTAAATGAAATTTTATTTCTTTATTATCAAAATAGAGACTGAAATGACATCTGTAGTACAATAATCTGAATCAATTCAATTCATTGCTACTGATTCCGGTTTAATGCAAAACTAATATTGTGCCATACTAAAAATAAGCAGCTATCTCCCGCCACACTAAGAATTCAATGTTTACTTACAAAATACCTGCACTGTAGGCCATCCATTTTTTGCTGAATGATTAGATTGGGGTTATGAAGGCCAGCATATAATAGTCTCTGTATATTACACATGCTTATATATTCATGTTTTAGTCGTCTTTTCCTTTCATTAGCATTTTATTATAATTACAGTCAACAAAAAAAAGGGTTCCAAATTGAAGAATTTTTAAAACTTATTATAACAATTATATAAGCTTACACATATACCCCCCCCCCAATCTGTTACAAATGGTGTCAGAAGTGGGATGTCATAGTTCTATGTGACATCCAGGATTGAACCTAAGTCCATTTTCGAAGTGTGCCGGTAATATCAACAGCGCTAAATAGTTCCCCGTACTTACCTGAGGTCCCGAAGGACGCCAAAATACCAACTGATATCTGAGTGTTCCTTGTCTTTAAGCTGGCAAAAGTCCAGAATTTTGACAATAAGATGAAGATCAATTATAAATTGGCCAAGGAGGTATATATGCGGAAGGAAATGAACTTTCCCAAGACAGCTCTGATGACGTCAATAATAACGAAGATGGTTGAGATATAATTGAGCACGAGGCAAGACCTAACGCCAGGGGACCTAGAAATAGCAGAACAAGTAGTGTTTTTAGCATTAAGCCAGAACCATATGATGGAACTGAAGATTGGGAGGAATATATTTCCCATTTTGAAATCTGCTCAGAGCTGGGCATTGGAGAGAGTCAGAAAAGTTATAGTCTTGGCCACAAGCCTACGAGGACCAGCAAGAACATTTTACATTAGCCTATCTACAGAAGAAAAGAGTACTTACAAATCATTAGATCGACAACTGGGACACAGATTTGGCAGTACAAGACAACAAAGCAGATGGCTGTCACGTCTGGAATCCCGTAAGCGCTTGTCTGGGGAGGCAATTGCAGCACTGGCAGATGATTTAAGGCAGATGTCACAGAGGGCATATGTCAACCTTGACTCAAAAGCTCAGGAAGCATTAGCTCTAAACCAGCTTTATACATGTATTTCGCTTGAAATGAAATGCAGATACATAGACACAGACTGTCAGACCGCTGCACAGGTAGTTGAAATAATTGAAAGATATGAGGCCATTATGGGTGACCAAGGTAGAAAATCGAATGTTCGAGGAGTGATCCAGAAAAGAACTTAAATAAAGTACAGACATAAAGTGATAGGAAACTTGAAGAGTCTCGTAGATTGCTTACTGGAAGACTAGAACGACTAGAAAATTCCAGATTTTCCCGACAAGGTCAAAATCAAATTTCTAGTAAGAATGCTGGAAACAAGACATGTTTCATATGCAGTGCATCAGACCACTTTTTCAGGAATTGTCCCATATATAAGAAATTTCAAGCTTAGACAAGTACTACCATTCAATACCATGGAAGCAATCCAAAAGCAGGAAATGCAAGAGGACAGGAAAACTTCAGGCCGTCACCTCTGTAGGCCGGGAGTTGATGGATAAGGAACGGCCTGCCAAAAGAAAAAACGAATGGAGGTGACATATCTGAAAACATTATACGTTTGGAGCATATTGGGAAGAAAAAAGGAAAATGGGACAATGTTCTTTTTGTGAAAGGCGACCTCTACGGATTGCCAGTACATTTACTAATAGACAGCGGTTCTACTTCTACAATACTTCCATATGATAAATATCTGATGATGGAGGATGATAAGAAACCACCGCTAGAGCAAATACATCTAAAGTTACTTGACATAAATGGCAATGAATTAAGAGTGCACGGGTATTCCAATATGCCACTGACATTTGATTCCTCAGTTTATGCAGTGAATGTCCTTGTCTGTGTTATGGACCCGTTTGCCATTTTAGGGCAAGAATTCTTGATGCAGCATGTCAACAGAATTGATTATAAACGTTTACTCCTCTGCACAGATTATAGTGATATTCAGTGTTTCATAAGGGGAGAAGCCAATGTGGTGTTTCGTGTCGAAGTGAAGGAGACTATTACAATACCCCCTCAGTCTCGAATGTGGATACCAGTTTCAATCCCTGGGTGAGAACACCTAACTGATAATGGAATTGTTGAGACCTCTCCAAAATTATGGCAGGAGAAGAACATTGCACTCACAAGAGGGATTGTAGATTCAAAGGCTGAGAATCAAATAGTACAGGTATTAAACACTGGCCCAGAACAGGTTATCTTATACCCAAAGACAACACTTGGAACATGTGAGTCCTGTTATCATTCTCCAGACCCAGAGGTAACCCAGTGCAATGCAGTATCTATGGATGAATGCAAAGCAGCAACTGATCAACCGCCAGAACATCTGCAAGATTTATGGGAAATGAGTTATATCCGCCTCAACAACGAAGAAAAGAGGAGTCTAGCATCTTGACTGATAAAGTACCAGGATGTCTTCTCGAAGTCATCTGATGACCTTGGAAGAACCAATCTCGTAAAACATCGCATCAACACAGCCAATGCAACTCCTATAAGGCAGCCTCCACGTAGATTGCTATTAGGAATAGAGAAATAGAGAAGACTGAAATCAAGAAAATGCTAGATCAGGGAGTCGTTGAGCCTTCAAACAGTGCATAGAGTTCTAACATAGTGTTGGTCACCAAGAAGGATAACTCCACCCGATTTTGTGTAGACTACAGGAAACTCAATGATGTAACGGTGAAGGATGCGTATCCGTTACCCATGGTCGATGAGTGTCTAGATGCCCTTTCAGGTTGACTGCCTTTTTTACTAGTCAAGGTCTGTATCAATTCACAGTATTGCCATTTGGTTTAGCAAACAGTCCATCCACATTTGAGCGACTAGTGGAAACTGTCCTGAGAGGTTTGCAATGGGAAGAATGCTTGCTGTACATGGATGATATTATTGGACCAAGGTCGACTTTTGATGAAAGTCTCATAAGGCTGGAACATGTATTTATCCATCTGCGAGTAGCAAACCTGAAGCTGAAGCCATCAAAATGTATCTTCTTTCAGAATAGTGTAAACTTCCTGGGACATGTTGTCTCTGAGGATGGAGTTCATACATATGCTGGCAAGATCGCTGCAGTTAACGATTGGCGAGTTCCACAGAATGCCAAAGAAATTAAGAGTTTTCTTGGACTAGCCTCATACTACAGGAGATTTGTCAAGGGATTTGCCGAGATTGTAAAACCATTGAATAAGATATGCAAAAAGGGCAAAAAGTTCAGTTGGTCTGAAGAATGTGAAAGGGCATTCAACCAGCTAAAACAAGCTTTGATGTCGCCTCCAATCTTAGCATATCCAAAGCCTGGACTACAATTCATACTGACACAGATGCCAGGGACCTTTCAGTGGGAGCAGTTCTATCGCCAGCACAGGATGGTGTACAGAACGTTATCGCCTACATGAGCACGTCCCTCAACAAGCACGAAGTCTCATACTGTATCACTTGGAAGGAGCTATTTGCAGTTGTGTTAGCCGTTAAGAGCTTCCACTCCTACTTGTATGGTCAAAAAGTTCTTCTTCGCACCGACAATGCAGCAGTGAGCTTTATGCGAAACTTGAAAAATCCAACTGGACAAGTTGGAAGATGGCTGCAAGAGCTATGTACATATGACATGAAGGTTACTCACGGAGCTGGACACAAACACAGAAATGCTGACGCATTATCGAGAGACCCATGTAAGGTTTGTCATAGACAGCAAGAAGGGAATACAATGTCTGAAGATGAGATTTGTTGCCAAAAAGCTGTTAGTCCAGTAGAACAGAAGGCAGTTACAGGCGATGGTGATAATCCCAATGTTGAAGCCCTCAGAACTGTTACTAGAGGTCAGCAAAAGGATAAACTGGAGCAGTTAAAGAACAATGACTTGTGGATTGCTGGATGGGAACCAGATGAAATTAGGCATCAGCAACTGAACGATCCTAATATCGGATTGATAATGTCTGCTCTGGAGGAAGGAACAGATAGGCCGAAATGGGAAGATGTCTCAAGCAGTGCAGCATCATTAAAAACACTCTGGAGTCAGTGGGACCGTCTATGTTTACAAGGAGGCATGCTGTATTGCAAATGGGAATTCGACAATGGGGATATCAAATTTCAGTTCATTGATCCACAAACCAAGAAACAAGAGCTCTTGAAGTATTTTCATGACATACCAACAGCAGCCCACCTTGGAGTTGAGAAAACTCTGGAGAGACTGAAGACTGGATTCTACTGGCCAGGCATGAAAGTATATGTTCAAGAATACTATCGAAAATGTGACAGGTGCTCTGCCCGTAAACCTTCAGATAGCCATAATAGAGCCCCGTTAGGACACTATGTTGTTGGAGAACCATTTGAAAGAGTAGCACTCGATATTCTTGGGCTACTTCCAAAGACAAGATTGGGAAACAAGTACATACTTCTTATCTGTGATTGTTTTACTACATGGACAGAGGCAATTGCTATACCGGATCAGGAGGCTGTAACCGTCGCAGAAGCATTTGTGAACAACTTTGTCTGTAGATTTGGAACACCATTGTAACTAAACTCAGATCAGAGGAAGAATTTTGAGTCTCAAGTGTTTCAAGATATGTGACGATATCTTCATATTGACAAAACTAGAACTACAAGCATGAGGCCCAAGTCAAATGGAAATGTGGAGAGATTCAATCGCACACCTGAAGTGATGCTGACCATGTGCTGTGAATCAAAACAGAGCTGTTGGGATTAAATACTGCCACAGGTTATGCTTGCATACCGCTCCTCTGTTCACTCAAGCACGTCGCAGACACCAAATATGATGATGTTGGGACGAGAAGTTGTCATGCCATTACAAGCAGTAATTGGGCAGCCAAACAGCACAGATACAATTGTAGAATGTTGAGAGTATGCTTGTAACCGAATGAGGAACTTTGAATGGGTTCATGAAATGGACAGGAAATGTCTGAAACAAAAGACAGTACATCAGAAGAAATACTATGATTTACTAGCCAAAAAGAGATTTTTGCAAACAGGACAGGCTGTGTGGGTGCACGAGCCAGTCATGAAAGTTGGAGTATGTAAGAAACTGACCTCATCTTGAAAGGGCCCCTTCGTTGTTGTTAAGAAAATTGATGATGTGACTTACCGTGTGAAGAGGTCGATAAGACAGCCGTTGAAGGTCTACCACATTGATCGTTTGGCACCTTATCGTGGAAGGAACACACCATTGTCGGCAAAGCAGTACCAAACATCGGAATCTCGTCAACTATGAGGATATTTCTGCTCTCTACTTACCGTTAAATGTACCTGGTTACCGTTATGCAGTTCAAATTTATTTCTGATGGACTGTGATGATGCAGAGGCATCAAACTGGGCTGGAAACATCTGTTCTAGACGGGCACCGATTTTATTTTTTTAGTGATGTTTGCTAGCACACCATTTTGGATGGAAGGTGGAGCTCTACCGCGAGGTTTATGTACGGTTAGGGACTGGACTGATCACCCAGTTGCCTCTCCAGTGATGGTATACTTACTCTTGCTGGACAGACAGAGTAAGAAAAATGGTTCCATTATCAGATGTGATGATGGGGGCGGTGCGTCCATTATGAACATGATGTTTTCCATTTGTGATGAATCAGCTTGTCGGACTTGAAGTTGTTTTGATCGGATGATGTGCTGAGAAGAGTGCTCAATTATCATTGTAATACCGTGTTATCCGAAGATGGATATATTGTTAAAGTTCCAATTATCCAGATCTAGATGTATTGAGCAGGTGCTTTACGAAAATGTGTGCCTTCAAATCACAAGTTAGGAAATTTTAAAGTATGGCTATACCAACTTGCATGGGAGATATCTATTAGCTGATTAACGTCCTGTCATGGCAAAAGTGATAATTATAAATTCCTGCAGGTAATGTAACCTTTCCTTTCTTTCAGTGTTCTTCCCTTGGTTACAGAATGGCTGCCTCCACAGTGAGACTTGCTTGTTGCATCTGCCCAGAGACATTCAGCAGCAACAATGATTTAAAGAACCACCTTATAGCTAGTCCCAACAGTTGCATGAGGGTAATATGTTCATGGTGTATCCGAGAGGAGACCACTTATCGGAGGATGACAGAACTCAAATATCATATCGAGATTCGCCATAGTTCTCTCCTCAAGATTCTGACGTCGGACTTTTTCAGGGAGAGCAATGGTTTCTGGTTGGCGATGCAGCCCGAGAACTACAGGAAAGATATTAGGCCTAATGCATGGGATTCAGCAGTAGCGATCATAACCAGAGCAGCAGTTTTAGGATGGTTAGGAGCAGTTAAAAAGTCATCGAAGGGACAGCAGGAGTGGGAGTCCGGGTGGGATGCCATGCTTGGACGAACTTCAAGACCAAGCCAGCAGTCCAGTCCGAAAATTCGACCAGATACATCACTGTCTGAGTCCAGATGCATTCCGGATTATGAAGAAGAGATAGAGGAGCCAGAGTACAGAAAGCGCCGATGTGAATCCGACTCACCAACACGGCCAGAGATTCAAACAGAGTTGGAGGTGCATTCCTTTCAAATGACTGGAGAAAGAAAAACCATACAAATCGTATCAACAAATGGGACCCTGTGGTACAGATGTGAAGTGAAGAAAGCAGAAACAAACGCGAGATTGCTGGATACTCTCCTCTGGAGAGTAAGTGCAAGGAGTCACACTTCTCCTACGACTCCTTCCTCTAAAATGACCACCCTGGAAGAGGCTGACAGGGAATTTACACTTAAGCTGGCTAAAGTCATCGGGGTGAACAAAGACTCCATCACATGTATCAGCAAAACATCAGTTTTTTTTACTCCACCTCGTGTTGTTGAAGTTGAGGAAACTCCTTGCCGTGTGCCCGCAATGCCAAAACCACAGGAGCTAAGTACACCAGTAGCAGCCATGTGCATACTGCCAGAAACGCCCAGGCTAGCTGAGGATGCTCCAAGTATCCTATACCTGTCAATAAGAAGTTCATCCTTACCCCACATGTCCAGTGCAGCCTGTAATAATCCGAAGAGGTGTCCGGACACCAAAGAGAGAATTCTTGTGATCCAGGAAAAAGGATTTATACCGCTTTCGTCACCAGCTCGCCGGGACTGCAAGAAGGAGATGAATTTCACTTTCATGGAAGGGTCCACAGTCATCTACTGGCCATCTGAGGTATGGACCAATATGACACCTGAAAAGAAGCTCCTGTCCTGGGAATACATCGCCATGATACTTGAGACAGGGATGAACCCAGCACTAGAGAGGAGTTGTCTCATGGATAAGTATAATATCCTTGCCCTTCCTGGAACACCTGAACCCGCATATGGGGGTGAAATGGTGCCAAGGAGAGCCAGATACTACAGCTATGAATGGCTTCGACAACTGGCCATACACAGGAGTAGAACAACTGCAGAAAAAGAATCATTAGCAATGATTGAATGATCAATGAATAGAAGATACATATCCACTGATAAAGTTTTAAGAAGAATAAAGTCAGTTCCTTTGCGCATGAATTAAAATGTAATATCGTTTCCATAAAACTGCTGATCAGACTGAAAATGATATTAGAATTCTTTCCAAATTTGGACTTCTTTTTGATTCAGGAGAATCAATTTTGTTTTAAGCGGGGGGTGGTGTAATAGACTTGGGGTTCTATAGCTTTTATATGATGGGTAGGGAGTGTAGTTTTTGCATGTCGTAAATTAAATATGTTGTTAATGTCAATGATTATATGCTGCTGAAAGAGTGAATTTCAACATTGTAGCATGATTGGAAATGTAGAGATCGTGGCTTACCCTGATAATTGTATGCACTTGTTCATGTTGGGTGTCAAGTGTGATCGTCGGTCATGTGGGTAGCAACTGCTGTGTCATCAAGTTCGATCTTGCACATCGTTAAATACTCATAAAATCTTGTAGAATCTTACTTCATATGAGTTTATTGTTTACTTACAAAATACCCAGAAATATGCTTATCACACTTACTTTCCCTTCCAAATAAGCATTCGAATAGCACTAAACTTAATGACTTCATCAGCTGACACTACAAAATACGTCTGCAGCCAAGATGGCCAAAGCTAGATCACATTTTTATTTAATTTCACTTGTTTATGGTAAATGCTGGCCTTCTTTATACAAGTATGAGTATGTTTTGAACTTTTAATATTGTATTCTTCATTTGTATTATCAAAAAAGAGACTGAAATGACATCTGTTCTACAATAATCTGAATCAATTCAATTCATTGCTACTGATTCCGATTTAATGCAAAACTAATATTGTGCCATACTAAAATAAGAAGCTATCTCTCGCCACACTAAGAATTCAATGTTTACTTACAAAATACCTGCACTGTAGGCCATCCATTTTTTGCTGAATAATTAGATTGTGGTTATGAAGGCCAGCATATAATAGTCTCTGTATATTACACATACTTATGTACTCATGTTTTAGTCATCTTTTCCTTTCATTAGCATTTTATTATAATTACAGTCAACAAAAAAAGGGTTCCAAATTGAAGAATTTTTTATACTTATTATTACAATTATATAAGCTTACACATATATCCCACCCCCAATCTGTTACAATATATATCATTAACACCAGAAATGGCGTAATTAGTTAGAGCACGATGAAAGAGTGATATGCATGTGCTGACCTTATGTTGTTAATGTCTGCCGTGTTTCATTGCAATTTATCAAACATTGCGGGACTAGTTACACATACAATAATTATCACATACAGTATATAGCGTCAAAACCAAAAAGGGGAATAACTCTAGAAAAATGTACCAGAGCGCAATGACAGAATGAAATGTGCATGTTTACCTCTGTAAAAAATGTCAGCTAAGTTTCAGACAATTCTCAAACGTCGTGGGACTGGTTGCACACACATAAATTATCATATATGGCATAATACTTTTAACACCAAAAAGGGGAATAATACTGAAGAAACGCACAAAAGCATGACAACACAACGATATGTGCATGTTGGCCACATGTTTGTAATGTCTGCCAAGTTTCTGGGCAATTCATCAAATGTTCTGAATATACACACGAGATTTAACTTATAAAATGGACCTTTAAAAGCAAAAAGACCCATCTCTAAAAACATGCATGAGAGTGCGTTGACAGAATGCTAGAGTTTTTGTTTACCAACTAGCGCAATAAGACAGCTACCTCACTTATATATTAAATATTTATGAATGCTAGTCTGTCAGGGCTGATTGACAGCCGTAGAAGGCACGTAGCTATGTGTATTTAGAAATAAAGAAAAGCGACGAATTTCTTCAATGATGTATATACTGTAGTGTTATAAAGCATATATAAAAAATAAAGGAACAAAACAATACGTTTGATTCCTAATTATACCGATGTCAGAGTTTATTTTAATCACTAATTTAGACACTCTCTTCGAATTAATATCTATAGCAGTTTCAGACAGTTTGCAGTTTTCTTAAAGAGTGTCTTGTCCGTCTTCCGCGCACCAGCATAACATCTTCTGAGAGTGATCTTGATTAGTTTAGTACTACATCTCACAATGTCGTTGTTGCACTGCACGGCGTCAACATTTACAAAAGACTTATTTAAGAAAAAATACGTCAGTACTAATTTTAAAAAGATATCAGTTTGGTTCTCTGAAGATTCAGAAGTTGTGAATAATATGTGTGTAAATAATTCCAATCTTTGATTGTTCTGGATAAATAAATTTGTAACTATCCGTTCGTGCATAGAGTACCAGGTTGGTATATTCATGTTGGTTTATACTGGTACTTTTGGTTTATTCAAATTGTAGCAGTGTATTTTTAGCTGGATTTTTTGTAACCTTTGTAGAAAAATATTCATTTATTTTCTATTCTAAGTTGGTTTAATGGATTCCATGACAACTTATTCAATATTCAGATCATACTCCCTGGGGTATAGTCCTAATTGGGTGTAACAAACCTGGCTACTCGACTTTGGATTGTTGTTGTTGTTGTTGTTGTTGTCAGTTTCATCCTGTAAAACCTGGGAATGGAGGTCTCATACTGTACAATCATAATCTAAAACAGGTCTATCTAAACCCTTGAAAGCTAATTCTTTCGCATTTTATGTGTAAAATGATAAGTTACGTCTGAGCAGGTTTAAAGTGCGATTTGCATTGGTGCATGATCGTGTGCGCGAGTCGAGATGGTTTGTTCACTGACACGTGAAATTCTGTGCGCCAGTTATTGACAGTGTTACTTGTATGAGTATAATAATGCATTTTATTGACATTCCAATCTATTCTATATTAAAAAGATAATTGATAACTTAGGTGCACTAAATGCTTAAAAAAATTATTTCTTCAATAATTTTGCAAAACGTTAAAAAATAGTGTTATATAGATATGGATGCCCAGGCATCAAGAAAGAAACATTGTTTTGATGCTGTCTGTAGTAATTATGTAGTAAGTTCTATCCTGTATGATGACAAGTGACACCAACGAATATCATTGCAAAAAATGGAGGACTGTTTTCATCGTGTCATGAAATAATAACAATATTGGCCACAATTAATTCGGCTAACAATCAGAAACATATAAATCCAATAAAATTTCCCACAAAAAAACAAAACAACAAAAAACAAAAGAAAAAACAATAAAAAAAAACACATATAGGTCTATTCATTTATCACAGTTTAGTCACCCATTTCAGTAAGGTTCTTATCAACATATGGTCAACCACTACATAATGTGATCATAAGTGTTTTGACGCCGAGACCAGAAAATCGCTTCCGGATTAATTTGCTGTTTATATATATTGGTTATGCTCAAAAGAAAATGGATTATTGCTTATAATTCAACTGAATCTAGTTTACTAAAACAACTGATGGTGACTCTGTACTAAAACAACTGATGGTGACTCATACCAAACTGGGTATCTCGTGACAGTACATACACGTTTGAGTTTACAAGCACTAAAATCGACCCCAGACCTCAGAAATTAACACCCTTTACAGAAAGGAAAAGGATTATTGCAACTTTATGGATGAGCTGTACAGGTCAATCGTAATAGGTACACCAGCCATCGGCAGCTTGTTATATGGCGTTATGTCTTCAAGTTCCGTTATGTCCGCAATCAACCATCAGTTCCGTATGGAATGGAATAACACTGGAATACGTAGACATAATGGGATATAATATAAATCAGAGTAAGATCAGCCATTACAATAAAGTCAATTAGAGAATTATCAACATTTATAAGATGATATTCTTTTAGAGTAAGGTTAACCATAAGCATGACATCATCCATCAGAGTACGGTCAACCGTTACAATACGGATTCCATCATAATAAGGATGTCCTCCCTAAAGTCATCCATCTGAGTAAGGTCAACCACTGCAGTAGGTTTGCAGTCATACTATGACAACAATTGCTATAGGGCACCCATTAAAGCAAAGTCAACCATTGCCAGAAGGTTATTCATCAAAGTAATGTCAACTATTACAATAGTTTCTTTGAGTTTATTGACAACTATTACTATAAAGTCATCCAACAAAGTAAGGTGAATCATTACAGTAAGGTTTTCATCGTAATAAGGACAACCATAAGATCTTCCATTAGAATAATGCTAGGTATTACTATAAGTTATAATAAGATAAACCTTTAAAATGACTACATATATTAAATTAATCTCAACGATTAATAGAAGATCATCCATCAAAATAACGCCAACCCTTACAACAAGCTTATCCGTCAGCGTAAGGTCAATCATTTCAATAATGTCAGTTACCAGAATATATTCCATCAGCATAAGGACAATCATTCCAAAAACGTCATACATGATAGAAAGAACAGTCGTTAAAATAAGATCATTATCAGGATAAGAAGGCCATCTTTCAGAGAAAGGTTAGGCATGAGCACGAGGTCATTCGAAAAAGTTTAGCCATGGCAGTGCGGTCATTCGTAAGAGTAAGGTCAACCATTTTCATAAGGTCATTTATCAGAGTAAGTTCTATCATCATAAGGGCAATCACCACAAGAAAATTAGATATAATAAAAGAACAACCATTACAATACGATAATCCATTAGGGTAAGGTCAAGCTTTCGAATAAGACCATCAATCAGGCTGTGTTAACCGTTATAATAAGACCATCAATCAGGGTTATATTAACCATTATAATAAGACCATCAATTAGGGTTGTATTAACCGTTATAATAAGACCATCAATCAGGGTTGTATTAACCGTTATAATAAGAAGATCAATCAGGGTTGTATTAACCATTATAATAAGAACTTTAATCAGGGTTGTATTAAACATTATAATAAGACCATCGTTCACAGTAATGTCAACTATTACCATAACACTATCCTTAAGAGTAAGGTCAGCCATTACAATAAGGTCATGCGTCATGGTAGCATTAAAAGTTATATTAAGGTCATTGATTAGAGTAAGATTAAACACTACAATGAGATTACCATCAGTATAAGGTGATCATTACTTAAAGGTCATCCATCAGAGTGATAATAAAGTAAGGTTATAAAGTACAATATGTCCTCCAGCAGTTTCAGATCAAGCGTTAGTATTGTTCTTGCATCAAAGAAAGATCAACCTTTACGAAAAGATCATCCATCAGAGCAATGTCAACCGGGGCAATAAGGACATCGATTGAGTAATCACAAGCAAAACTGTCAGTTCATCCATCAGAGCAATGTCAACCGGGGCAGTAAGGACATCCATTGAGTAATGACAAGCAAAACTGTCAGTTCATCCATCATAAGTAGTTCAACCATTCGAATAAGGTCACACATTAGTGTAATGATTTATCTAACTCTGTTGATTTCAATTACTGGAAAAGTTGACCTAGTTATAACGATAAATAACAGTCTTAAAACTATTGGTTTATTTTCTATCATAGCTGATACTTTTTGAAAGAGTAGACCTTGTTTTAATAGCTGACATAACTCTGAGGGTTAGGGTACTTCAGCGGTTCATTCCACTCTAATAATTAATCTTCCTGTAATATTGGAGCATACTTTGATGTTTAACATTACTGTCTTGGTTATTCACAATTATAAGAATGCTTGATAATGCCGAGTCCAGTGAACTTACTCCAAAGGTTAACCTTGATGCAATGGTTGACCCTTCTGTAAAGACTGACGTGATTTTAATTATTATCTACCGGTTTAATAATGGTTGACCTTCGTTTAATAGTTTACATTGATGTAACCTTGCTGGAATAGTTATCGACAAAATCAATATAATGACTGACCTTAACATGAGATGGCCTTCGCTGTAATAGTTAACCTCAGTCTAATTGTTGATCTGACTGTCAAGTACAATCTGATTTACAATGCCATTACGCTAAGTTACAATGATAGGCTATCAAATTTCAATAATTGTGGACCTCACGGCAATGACAGTGCAACTTGTTTTATAATAATAGCCAAACCAGCTCTGGTGGTTGTTCTCGCTATAATTGTTGATCTTGATACAATGGTTGACCTTATTTAAATGCTTATCTTCAGGGTTAAAATAATGGTTTGCCCTTCTATAATGATGGACAATTTGTAATGGGTAAATATTTCTGTAATGTCTGAAATTACTCTGATGGTTGACTTTGCTGTAGTGGTTGTAATGCAGTGATTAAACGTACTCTAATGGTTGATCCTACTGTTATAGCTAAGCTTAAAGTAACGGTTAGTCTCAACGTTAGTATCACAGTTGACCCTGCATATAGTCTTCGCCAAATGCAAATCTCTCTCTCTCTCTCTCTCTCGAGCATCATTAACAGCTTGAACAGTATCATTCTTCAGACCATATTTTATCTATTTTTCTCAAGAAGGTGGGCTAATAAATAATTAAAAATAAGAGTACCACACATTATTAAACCTGCATTCTGCCTTGTTACGGGTGACAGTGACATTGATCTTGACCTTGAGCTTGATCAACAGACTTCTTTGTCGCATCATGAGCAACACCGATGTGAAGGGTGGTAAAGGTATCTGCATACAACTAACATTCTTACATCCAACATTTGAATTATTCTAACACTATAAATCCACCGTAAATTGGTTTGTTTAATTTGATTTTCTTGTTTGTTTGAAGAAGTCTATCTCACAATTATTTTTTACTTTTTGTGTCAAATTTGTATTCAGTTCAATATAAGATTTAAGCCATGGTTGAATAAGATGAAAAAAGACAACTCGGTATATCTTTCTTAGTTTTAAGGCTTACTGTATGCAAGGCGTTATGTTTAAACCTAACTGTATGCTAAGCTTTACGTTTGAACCTAACTGTATGCAAAACTTTATGCTTGAACCTAACTGTATGCACAGCTTTATGTTTCTCAAATGAAAGACATATCTCTCTTTTTATGTACATACCAGTTTGGGTACAAATGGTTTTGTCATTTTGCAAATACAATTTAAAAATATACATTCTAAATATTTGAAGAAAAACTTTTACCCATATGAATACACAGGTAGCTTTAAAAGATTTAATGAAATAGATGTACCACCAATATAAATGTTTTACTCATCACTTAACGATGCATACATATCCAGTGACGATTATCTGTATGTTTAGGTTGCAATGGAACATTTTAAACTTCAGAACAATGCTTTAATAATTTGATTAAGCACTAATAAGGAATTAATATGGCAGGTTGTAAAATAAAAACTGTTAGCAGTCTCATGATGCATCAATTTTACTATTCAAGTGTAAGTTATTTTGAGACTACTAACAGTTTTTATTTAACAACCTGCCATATTGATTCCTTATTTTTGCTTAATCAAATTACTAAAGCTTTGTTCTGTTCTAGGTAATACGCACATGATTCTTTTACACTGCAAATAACAGGTAAAAAAGATTTCTTAATGAGGGAGGGAGTCTATTATGATATAGCTCTCCATTTGTATAGGAACTATACAAACAGTGAAAAACCTAAACAGCCTATACTTAAAGTCTTTTCTTTTCAATTTGTATCCTGCTTTTCTTTATATTTATCTAGTTCTCTTTCAAATTCTTCCCGTCCTCTAAAATAACTTTCTTCATTTCCTCTATGTAAACCTGCGGTAAGTATCTGACGTCTTGGCTTTCTGCGTTGGTTATTTTCTTTCTAATTGCATTTTTCATCTCTGTGTACATGTTTTACTCGTTGGTGATCAAAGTAAACCCTTCATGGTGGATTCAATTATCACTGATCTCTTTGCTTATCAAGTCGATAATACTGTTTAACTTACTAACTGCAGATGTTACTATTTCATAATGTTTGAAGACTTTGCTGTATGCCAGTTTTGCCCTGAGAGCCTTTGGAACAAATTCTATTGCTGTTGCACCAAACCTACTAAAATGCAAAGTAGCAACAGCACATGTAGCTATTCCTGCAACAACTATCCGAATGATGTTATTTCCATATCACCTAAAACTGTTGCAATCTTAACCTCCGCCCAATTCAAAACGTTGTATGCTCCTTTCTTTTTGTTCCTCACACCTCGATAATGTTCGATCTCTCTAACCAAATTATTTTTAATCTTGTGTGTGTGTGTGTGTGTGTGTGTGTGTGTGTGTGTGTGTGTGTGTGTTTCAGAGGACATCTGCCTGTAGGTAAAGGCAATGCTATTTATTAGTCAAAAACATAAATCATTTAGCAATGTTAGTTTGATTGTGCCTTTGTTTTGTACAGTGTTAAGAATTTTGTCCGGTAAAGGTCCACGTTCTATTAGGTACTCTATTGTAGACTAAGTAAAAATGGAATAATTAGTTTTTACAATTTCTCCAATATTCATTTTTGACGGTGAATCTATTGACTTTCTAAATTACTTCTTCAAAAGTATGATGTGGGCAAGTGTGAGGGTAGATTTATCCGCTGCATGGTTAACAGAGTTGACAATCTTTTTTATTTCACTCTACTTTTATTGGCAGGCAAAAAATAATGACATTTATTACTTGAAAAGTTAAAGCATTTATGGTATTGGGTTGGATAGAGTCCATGCTTCGCCGCTATTTATAGACAAAGTCTTGTCATGTTGTTCATTAGTAATGTTGATTTTCATTCTATCTAACGACTTGCTTTATATACGTTTAAAAAGTGCATGATACAATAATCACAATGACGAAAATTTTAGAGGAATTAAAATCACAAAAATAGCATTTTTAAAGCACTAAAAATCTGATATGACATTAAAAGTACTCTATGTAACCTTTATTGATTTTAACATAGATTGTTACATTTTACAAAACCTGAAGGTGTCATTGACGTTGACCCTCATATTGATGATTTCATTCCATGTTCATCATTTTATTTATCAGATCCTAAGCAACAGAGATAATGTTTTTACTGGTCAAACGCCTGATACATGATGGCCAGAGAGAACAGATTTGTTTTTTTTTTAAAGTCTAAGATGTCTTCTAGGCAAGAGATAGAAGAGCACAACAGAAAAGCTAATTTACTCAAGATGTCTAATATTATCATTGAGGAGAGTCGGAGCAGGATTGCCTACTCTACATTCCCTGTGAGAATTCGTTGTACACTAAGCAGCTGCACATGTAATAACAACTACTGCAACAATTGTCGATAAAGGTGCAAATACGTCAACATCAATGCAACCAGTACACATTCATATAGTAAGCATTTTAGGAGTATTTTCAGATTCAATTGTTTCTTTTCACTTTTTGGAATTAACATGCTTGAAATTTATTAAACTAACACTCAATATAGATAGAGGTAATCCCAATAGGAACGACAAAACATCAGTGAGGTATCTGATTATATTTGGGGTAATATAATCATGTTTCAGCTCATTTTGTAAACTGTATAAATTATCGATCGAAATAAATTTGTTAATCAGTAATGTTACAGTAAAAATTGCAACATCTGAAAAAATGACATGGAAATTTAGCTCTAGCATCGACAAAGCTTCAAATGCATTCTTGATTTGTTTCTTGCCCAACTCTTTGTCAGCTAAATCTTTACTAGTTACCTCGTCGTATGTTCAATTTTCAATAGTTATGTTCAATTTCTATATGTCCTCTTCCAATGCCGTAAAAATGGAGTTATTTATATTTGTTTTCTTCAATAAATCCCAATTTTTTCCAGCTGTGCTTTGTCCATTTCTTTGTGAAGAGTAAGAAAAACTGATGGTTTTGTATACATTCAGCTATTAGAAAATATTGCTTTGTACTATTATGAACCTAACCTATTAACAAAAGGTTTTATAACTTCAACAAAAAAGTCCAGGTGGAGAAATAATCAATAGGTTCAAAAAAGACATAAGATGAACATAAATATCAGTTGATGATAAATGATTTTAGAATTGAAGACAGCTCAATACAGTTGTATGACATAGATGGAAACATAGCTAGAATATCAAAGGCAAACAAATCAGGAACAATTTTGGCTCAAAAATAAAATAAAAAATGGATCTGTGGATAAACAGACAAAAGATAAGGATTTGGAAAAAAGCTATAAAAAGCAAAATTAGAAATACATTTATTCCAAATTATTGGTTGAAAAGCATTTGTTAACCCTGTATTCGAAGGATATATGCTTCTTATCGTGCTAGAAAGAACAAGGACTGTGCAGAGATCAACATAATCTAAAGACCCACCAGAACAGACAGTCAACATCAGACATCCAATACAAGTTCTTGAGGATACTGAGATGCAAACAACAGAAAGTAATTAGCATTTTGATGAACAGGCAAGAGAAGTAGAAAACTTGATAGCTGATTACCACAGAAGAATTCAAAGAGGAGAACTTCCACCTACGGTTAAAAGAGTATTCACTACAAAAGAAGAAAAATGACTAAATACTCTGGAAGCTGTTATTTCGAAACTTGTATCTATGAAATCTCATGTTGAAGTGTATGACAAACAGACTGGGAACATAAAAAGAAACCAGAAGAGAAACAGATGCAACCAAAAGGGTTAAATCATAAGAACTGTTGTCAAGCGTTGAAAGTAAAACAGTGCAATTAGTTTGACATCTAAAATAGTTCGAGAGAAATTTTAGATTAAATATTGAAGAAAAATGTCAAACCTTATAAAAAAATTACTTTTAAGTGACGGATTGAAGTAAATTATTGAGAGAAATTGTGACAACTGCCTCTATAGCTACACCAAGGACTATTTCAACAATTGTTCTATCTATAGAAAATTTGATAAAACGTGTTGTTTTACCTAACTCTCCTCCACCTCAGCATTCTACACTATCTCAACATTCTATTTCACCTTAGCCCCTACTTCATCTCTTTATACAGCAACCGAATCATTATTTTTTTACAAAATCAAACATGGCTTGAAGAATTTAGATAATTGTTCGTCCGAGATAGCGGAAAATGGAGCAGTAGCAAAATGTCTAGATTCATTGATAGTCGGATAACTTATTTATTTAAGAGTACTGATCAGATTGTTTCTTTTTATATGACTATATCATATTACTTGCTTTGGCATTAGATTGTTTGTTACTTGCAATGTTGATCAAAGGTGTAGACGCGAGTAGTGTAGTGCGGCGAATTAGGGGCCTTTGGGACTCCCATGTTAAACAGGGTCCAAAAGGTTAGGTGACTATGGGAAATTAGCATTAGGCCGCCATTTTGAAGTGTATGTTTGTAATAGTGTAGCATTATGCGTCGGTCTGCACTCGAACTGAAATGCCATATTACGTCATACATTTCATCACATCTGTGATGTCGAGAGCACATTGTATACATTGTTATATTGTTAGAAGTTGTTGACCTGAAATGACTTCTAACGGGAATTTAGCATTGAGGCTACATTGTTACATTGTTGCTAATCTCAAATGGGCAACACGCCGTATATAGTGACCAATACTCAGACATCTACTATATAGGATAGTGATACACCAACAGATTTACGACTGAAAGGATGTACGTGACTGGAAACGTTCGACACTTGGAAACAAGAGGTGACTGATTATGCCAAAGACATTGTCTGTGACTGATGAAATAAAGGAAACATGAACTTTCGTTTTTGAAATGTAAATTTGTTGCACCATGAAAGAAAAGCCATGAACTTTACTTTTTGAAATGTAAGTATGTTGTACCATAAAAAAAAAACAACACACGAACAATGTCTGTCCCGTATATATTTACTTAAGAGAATACACTCGTGCAGTTTCAATCTGTGAGGATGGAAGCGACCCAACAGATGACACTTCTGGTTAGAGATTTATAGAGAGTCATTCAAAAATACACTTTCGACAAAACTTCTGGAGAAGCTCCACCTATCAAAATAAAAGTCAAGATACTTGTTATGTCTGTCAAGAGAAAGGACATTGTACTCCAGACTATCCACAACGTCAAAGAAACGGAACCTCTATCTCAGGAGAAAAGAGAGAGACAACGTAAAGATACCTGTTATCATTGTCAAGAGAACAGACATTGGTCTACAGAGTGTCCCAAGAAAGTGAAAACATAGAAAAAAAAACGGAAATTTAAGAACCAACAGCAGCAGAAGAAGAAAAATAAGAATAAGAAGAATAAACAGAAGAAGAACCCATTCTTTCAAAGAAATTTAAAGCAAGACAAGCAGAAGAAACAGCAGAAAAAAACCCATTACAGTGGAAAAATTCAAAAAAGAAAAACAGTTATAGAAGAAGAAGAAACAAAAATAGACTTTTGTGATGTGTTTTGAAATTTCATTGTGATTCTTATTCAAGTTAATATACCAAAAAACGTAAGTGTATATATGCCTTGATTGTTTTCTTCAATATTGATAAGATACCCAAACACACTTTTACGGACCCAAAAAGTTTTTTTTCTTAATAAGTACATACACTCCATGTACGACGCACAACTTCGGTGTACTTAAGTGTTGAAGTTTTCAAATTCGAGCAGAAAAGTTTGTAACCTTACACTAAAAAAAAACTTAGCTTCATGCCAAATTCAGACTTAGTCTGAAAATGTGACAAATTTAATTCTCTCACCAACAAAGCATAGGTAACATTGCACTCAGCGTATTAAATCTTAAGAAACAAATACATTTGTAACGAAGTGAACCAAACTGACACTGAATATTTTGCAACACACTTTCTGTCAATGTTTATCAAGCGACAGTGGGTTAGTGAGTGTATTAAAATTAGCATGGCAAAAACAAACATCGTAAATTTGTAACAAACTGAAAAACCAAATCTGCCTCACTTAGCACTGGATACTTTTGCAACAAAACGTTTTGCCAATGTTTATCAAGCGACAATAGGTAGCCGTTTAGTGAGAAAATGAATCTAAGACGACAAAAACGAAAACAGTATAAAAAACTGTGGTGGTCAGGGAGGAGTGGCACTCATTCAAACAGGTGAATATTCTTTATACATGTTTCATTCTTATAATGATACACCATTGTATGTTGTTCACATAAAAATCTGCATGTATAGATAAGTAGTTCATGAAAAACTTGTATAGATATAAAAATCAGTCATGTCCGTTCATTTGTCTGTCCGCTTGTTGAGATATCCTAGTATATATTTGTTTGAAAAACATACGTTTTGCTTTAATAAAAATAAAAAGCCACGTGTAGATGCTTAAATAATAGCTTATATTCAGCAAATAAATATTCCTAATAAGACATTTTTTGCTATTTCTTATGTTATCAGTTTTTGCTGTATTTCCTATTACGTACTTTTGAATAGTCGAGTTATGCTGTCCTCCGACAGCTCTTGTTTATTATATGCGCACAAATCTAATTAGCTGATAATTCATATAGTAAAATGCTCCTGTAGAGATTTAAAAAATAGAAGGAAAAAAAAAAGACTTTTTAAAAGACCTGAAGTGGAATATTTCCTCCTATTCTAGATGAATAATGTCTCATAAAAATGTCCTTTGTTGACAAAAGCCAGAGCTGTAGTTACTGGTAAGCTCCTCTGAACACTTAACTGTTTGGTTAGTTTTATATGCCAATACAAATCCCAGTCAACTACTACGTGGCATATTAAAAGTAAAGACGTGTAAAACAAAATGTACATGTCTGGACAGACAACATTACCAGGGCAGGTAAGTGATAAGTGTCTTATGACATAGCAATTAAGGTATGAAATCTTACACACTACAGACTGTCCGAGGTTAGTATCGGCCTGTCCAGACTGTATCTCCATAGAGTATTTGCGGGTATCAGTCTGAGGAATATGCGGTAAAACCTGGTCAGCCCTTGCGGATTGTTTACATCAAGCGGATACATTTTGATGACATTCCTTAAGCAAGTTTTGATATCATCGAGATTATGACGTCAAAAGGGCATAACATTAAATATATGACTCTAGACTAATCACAAAGAAATTGATCTTAAAACATTCTTGCTGACTGATTTACTTTATATTACCTTAAAGGTGCGATTTGGCATACTTTTTTCAGTATGAATTTATTGACCGTTGTCACTGATCAAAGCGCGGTCTAGCGCCTAAACATTTGGGGAGCCTCGTTTCCATTTTGCATGTTTCTGTTGTTTTTGTTTTTTTTAGGGGGGGGGGGGGTGCAGGCATTGGTTTGACATTTCACCGGTTGAACATAAATTTTGTTTTACCCATGCTCGTGTTGGGCCATTTATCGCGAACTCTCCACATATATGCGAAGACTTATAACAGTCTTCTTGGTCAATTTTGTCATTATTGAGTTGATTTTGGTAATGCATTATACATAAATAATAATTATGCAAATATCGTAAACTTAGCAAACTTTACTCAACAATTGGGAACGAGTTGAAAACTCATCAGGTCCAAACATTTTTCTTGTGTTGAGATGCTTATAAGAAAATCTTGGGAAATGTAATATTGATTTCTGTGTCTCAATTTGTATACTGTATCATAATATATTTTTCTTGGAATATTTCCTACTGCATTTATTCGAGATTCTAACTTAAACAACATGTGGCTTATTTACAATGGCTATCTATCCCTATTCCATTCAACATGTGATTAAAGCAGCAATTTCAAAAGGAATCATTGTAAAGGACATATTTACTCCCTATACTTTCGAACATAAGAGACAAATTTAAGATAATAAAATTTATAATCAGTATGCTTTCAAGGATGGCTGTAGAAATCAGTATGTAGCCTTCACTCGAGGCACACGTAACTCGTGTCTTACTCATCGTTTACACGTGTTTTCACGAGTGAAGAAAAACAACAGCACAGTCTAATCAGTAAAAATACAGGGGACGGCCTAGTGGTTAAACTGGCCCTGTAAACACAGAATTTGTAAATATTTACGATCTCTTTTTTTATTTAAAATAATACTGTACTTTCTTGATAATATATTTTTCGTTTCTGATTACACAGATTTTTGCAATCTTTTTTCTCTCAGTGTCATTCATGGCTGGATGCTACACTTTCAAAATACCGATGTAAGCACTTAGCAATTCACCTACTGGATACCATAGAGAGTATTTCATATGAGGTTTAGTTCGAAGTTGAAAAATCTGTTTTTAAGGCTACAAGGTTTTGCCTCTCCTATTAGTTGCAAGAATAAGTATGACCTTTATGAGTTTTTTGCTGCTTCTTCGTCTTGTCGATGTCGAATTGCGAAGGCACCTTCTCTGGAAAGTTATAAAAGGCGGCAAACTATTCACTTACCCGTGTAAGATACTATAGTGTGTAATATGACACTATTCTCCATGATATACTTCTGGGGTATATCGCTTATATTCGCATACCACGTATATATACTATCCAGATGGTATATATTTATGTGTTATATCTTGCTCATTAAAAAGTCCAATTTGTTTTTCGAGTACACATTCAAAGTCAGCATAAGCTGCACAGGGATGTTCTACTGTATTTTTTATGGGGGTGGGAGAGGTTGGAGGTTGGCAACTGACATAAAAACTGTTCTCTGTGGCAAATTAGGGGCGCCACTAAAGAACATTGCCCCCGGGTGCCTCGGTAGGGGCGCCACCAAAGAACATTGCCCCAGGGCGCCTCGAACCCTAGCGCCGCCACTTTTTGTAGTGTAGACCGTTTCTAAAACTAGCCTGATTGGAGCAGAGGTCCTCGACTTTCTGAACCAGTTCTCGTCATCTATCTTTACGGCATTGTAATATATTTATCTGAGTGATTTGTTTTATTTCAGTAAATGTTCGTTCGTTCGTTCGTTTGATTAACGACGCGTGCGGCCATTCAGCCATTTACGTCGTGTTAATGGGCGCAAAGCGCCCTACTTAATTAGTCGTCAATGGGTTACCGAGCTGCAACCCATTGAACACTTTAATGTGTGCAAGGCACACTATTTAATTATTCATGTCTGGTGTCTGGAGGTGGCAAAGGCGGTGTCAGGGTTGGCGTAGGAGGAGCGTAGCGTCACCGGATGGCTCCATCGATCCAGGATTTATTTTATGCCAAATTTTGTTGTCGTCTTGCACGTTATTCTATAATTTTGAATTATGAACTCTTTACTTTGTGGCGTTTGCGGGTTAGTCAAGGGTAAGAATAGAGTTTGGTTCAGTCCAAGGAGTGTTCTATAATTTCTTTCATTACTTAGTCATATGCACCTTTTTACGTTTGTTTCGAGTTTTATTTGTGTCTGATCGTTGCCCTTTGTGCGGCTAGTCCTGATGGTTTGTGTTATCGACCACCTTTAGTTTTCGGTTTGTTGATGGAATGAGTTTCAGCTTCCAATCTCATGGTGCATATGCATCTTTGTATATTTGGTTAATTTTGGTTTGGTGATATTCGTAGTTTATTGTTTCTACTTTGTGCGAAGGTCCCCTGATGGTCTGGGCATGGGGCCACCTTATAATCTTAATTGATTTGTTTTGGTGACCTTACGTTCTGGGGGTGTTATAACTTTATTGCGTTTTGTGGCTCGGGCCTGATGGTCTGGGTTGGGACCACCTGATATCAGCTAAGTGGTGTTTTTTGGGACAGGTAATATATTGTTGCTCCTTGGACAATTCACCGAGTACCATCACCGAGTTTGAAAAGAAAAGAAAAGAAAGCAGAAAACTGATAAAGATTTTTTTTTTTTTTTTTTTTTTTTTAAAGAAAAAAAGATAGTCATTCACTCATTCATGCATGCATGTTAGTGGTCGTGCATTGGATTAGTTTCAGGGTTAGATTCGGGGGGGGGGGAGGGATGGATGAAATGTGTGTCTTTTTAATTTTCTGATACTGCTTGCAATGCGAGGGACCAGGTTCGCCTACGCGTATCCCCTCCGTAAGGGGAGAGGACTTACTTGGTTTCCTCCCTGCGCGTCTATTCCTAGATTTTAACACTTGCAGTGCGAGAGACCAGGTTCGCCTACGCGTATCTCCTCCGTAAGGGTAGAGGACTTACTTGGTTTCCTTACTGCTCGTGTGATCTATGATACTTGTTTGTTTATGTTAGCAGTTGTAATTTGAACTTTCCCGACGGATGTTGATTTACTAACCGGGTTTATATTTTACCTCGCTTTCCGATGTCTGATATATATCCCAGGATGTTTTTGTATACCGAATTGATGTTGTTATTTTCAGTAGTTAGGAAATTCGGGTATTGGACTGGGGCTTTTAGTTGTTTTTGATTTTCTTGGAACTTTTTCCTGTGTTGACTGTAGGTGGGGTATTCATTGAATATGTGGCCTAATGTGTCTGGGGTTGGGCAGTGAGGGCAGTTAATTCCTGCCTCTGTAGGTGGGGTATTCATTGAATATGTGGCCTAATGTGTCTGGGGTTGGGCAGTGAGGGCAGTTAATTCCTGCCTCTTTTATACCAGGTAGAAACCTACCAAAACTGCTAGCTAGTAGTGTGTTTCCAGTTTTTAGTCTGGTTATGACTTTGGAGTCGTGTGGGTTTGTTAGGTTAGGGACGCTAACGTTTCTACTAACTAACTTAAGCAGGTTGAAGAGTTTTCCCCCTTTTATGGAGTTATTCCATTCCCGCTGCCATTTCATATCTATTTTCAGCCTAATCATACTGTATATTTCGAGTACGCTGTAATACAACTGGTGTACTTCGGATTCGCTTAGTTTGTTTTTAGCTTCTTTATCAGCCCTCTCGTTTCCGGGTATGTTAGTGTGGGAGGGTACCCGCATACATTCTACAGTATGGTTATTTTGTTCCGAGATTTTGAGTCTTAAGTAGACTTCTCTTAACAATTTTTCTCTACTGGAGGAGTTGCCTGTTTCCAGAGTTTGCAGCACGCTGAGGGAGTCGCTAATTATCACTGCTTTTGTTGTTTGGGTGTCCTGAATCCATTTGATGGCTTCGTTAATAGCCCAAAATTCGACAGTGTAAATTGAGCAGTGATCGGGAAGCCACGCCCCCAGCGTGATGTTTTTCCCCCTGGGATCACGACTGCTGCTGCAGTGCGTCCCGGGTCTGGGGATTTGGACCCATCTGTGTAAATTTGGGTGTATCCCTCATACCTACTCTCTATTTCAGTTAGTACTTTTGCCCTTATTTCTAATGGTTGCTGTCGTTTATCACCATCGTTTAGCGCATTTACATTGATTACAGGGGGTTTACAGGTCCAAGGGGCGGTGTCCGGGTATTTAGTGACTTCCGCTTGGAGGTTAGTGAGGTCTAATTCCCTTTTCAGATCATGGATTTTTTTTCCCCCCGGTAGATTTTTGAGGAGTTTATGCCTAAATGGCTTGTTGCATTTCTCAATGATGTTTTGAGTAGGGTGCGAGTTGGTATGGATGGAAATCCTAGTTGCATATCTTAAGAGTAACTCCTCCCGTCTAAGGTTTAGGTGGAGTTCCCCGGTTAATATTCCGAGCTCTTCTCTAGAAGTGTTACCGAGAGCACCGGTGCAGATAAGCAGAGCCTGGCGTTGTATTCGATCTAATTGTTTAAGAAGGTTGGGGTTTGCCGAAGCATACGCTTGGCACCCATAGTCAATTTTTGATCGAATAAGAGTCCTATATAATGTAAGAAGAGTGGCTTGTTCCGCCCCCCAATCGGTCCCTATAAGGTTCCTCAAGAGGTTTAGATCTTGACTACATCTTCTTACTAGCTCTGTTAGGTGTCTGCCCCATGTAAGGTGCTCTTCGAATAACATTCCCAGGAAGCGTGCAACTTTTTCGAATTTGATTTCGGTTCCGTTTAGGAAAAGTTTAGGTGGATCCCTACGCGTTTTAGTTTTAGGGGTAAACAGTACGCCGACTGTTTTTCCTGGGGATATTTTGAAGCCCCACCTATCGGCCCATTGACCAATCTGTATGCGGCTAACCACAGCTTTGCTGGAGGGATTTCCCGGTCTCCAGATTCCGCTGTCGTCAGCAAATTGGGATAGGTCCAGATAAGTATGATCAACTGACCTGTCGAGATCGTTTATCATGATGTTAAAAAGCGTGGGGCTTAGTACACTGCCCTGAGGGGTACCATTTTCTAGTGCGTGTGTTTGAGAGTATTGATTGCCCACTCTTGTTTGGATATTTCGACCTGTCAAGAAGTTAGATATCCATTTATGTATACGGCCAATTATTCCGTAGTGATTTAATTTAGCAATTAATCCTTTGGTCCAGATTAGATCATATGCTTTTTCCAGGTCGAGGAATACGGCGATTAAGTTACGATCTCATTTCCTATTTGCATTAAATGCTAATCTTATGTTTGCTTCCAGGCGAAGCAATTGATCTAATGTGGA
Source organism: Margaritifera margaritifera (assembly GCA_029931535.1). Taxonomy (NCBI): domain Eukaryota; kingdom Metazoa; phylum Mollusca; class Bivalvia; order Unionida; family Margaritiferidae; genus Margaritifera; species Margaritifera margaritifera. The sequence continues at coordinate 3,886,897 of JAQPZY010001552.1, forward strand.
TCGTTTGTTGCTGAATCCGCTTTGATTGTTGGATATCAACTTCCTGCTTTCTTGGCGGTATTTAACCTATTGTTAATCATAGTCTCCGTGACTTACATATGTTGTTGGTGAGTGAAATCGGTCTGTACGAATTTATATCTGCTGTATCTTTTCCGGGTTTCGGGATAGGTATGACTATTGCCTGTTTCCAACGTTTTGGAATTTCTCCCGATCGCCAGATCAAATTCAGCACCCCCAAAATCGCCAGTTCTGTTTTTTCGGGGAGATTTTTGTAGATTTCATACCCCAGCATGTCTTCACCTGGTGAGGTGGGTTTTTTTTATTAGTGAGTGCTTTTCGCCACTCATGGATAGTGAAATCTACGTTTAAGGGGCTTGTGTGGTTTCCCCTGTCTATGAACAATTCCGGGTGTTCTCTTTCTATTTCGTTCCGGTGGTTTTGGAATTTTATTGAGTGATTGGCATTACTGCTCATGCCGGCAAAGTGTGAGGCTAGTTTTTCGGCTTTTTCCGCATCGGTTGTAAGTCCGGAGAGTTTTGGGGTCGAAAAGGACGTTTTCCCCCTAATTCTCTTAATTTTATCCCATATTTGTTTTGAGTTTGCCTTGTACTTTAGGGATGAGCAGTATTCCTTCCACGAGTTTTGTTTGGCCGTGAATACAGTGTTTTTCACATGGCGTTCTTTCTCTTTGTAAACAAGGAAATCCTGAGAATTTTTAGTGTGCCTAAACCGATTTAGGGCCTTTTTTTTCTTCTCTTTTATGGCTTGTTTGCATTCTTCATTCCACCAGGGAACGGACTGTTTAATGCTCCGCCCTCCTGTTCTGGATATGATCCGCTCCGCTGCTGACGACAGCGCCTTAACGATATTTTTTTCAGTAAATGTATGTCTTTTATACTTTTATAGCTAATATATTGGTAGTGGTCGTCATTTCAAGAAGAAAAAAAAAACATAGCAACTTGCATTAATGGCTGTCCAAATTTATCCAAATGGACGGATCTCAAAATAAGGTTAAGTCCACGTCATCCATGGAATAAATGCATATATTCTATTTATAATTTATTGCTCATGTAATTCTTAAATGCGTATATTTAATGACGGTCCACGACATGAAAATGGAATACAATAATGGTCCGTGATTATTTCCCCTTATTCATCTACTATTACTTAATCAACGTATGCTTTCCCCTGCAAAATAATGTAAACAAGGTGAATTTATTGCAATTCAGGACCACTATTTGTATAAACGCGTTTACAAGTCGATGTTGATTGTTGCTTTTAAACCTACTTTGAAAGCAGCTAAAGACTGAGACAACACAGAATTAATTCAAATTAAAAAATGTATGCTTTTTGAGACCTCTGGCGTGAACTGGTGGCTGACGAGAACTGGTAGGACGCCAGAAAGGGTCCTATGCACTATGTTCATATAATTATGTTTTGGTGTTTGGTTGTATCCAATTTAGGTAGAACAGGTTTTGGGATCGTACAAAATAACATGGTTAGTCAGAATCAGACAGCTATAGCATGTGTTTAAGATTTTACTGTGCCAAACGTCTGTGATTTATAAAAGGCAGGGTCGGTTTAACCACTAGGCAAACTAGGCAGTCGCCTAGGGCGGCAACATTGAGGGAAAGAGAAATGAGCGCAAAATAGAAGATAATAAGCGTCTAAAAATAGAAAAAGAAAAATAGAAAGAAAGAATAAATGTGTAAATGTGTGTGTGTGTGTGTGTGCGTTTGTAAAAGGTGTAAAACGAGGACATCGGTGAGAATACACACCAACATACCGGGGACACACCTCGAAACGGGGACTCCCCCGTTTTGTAATAGCTGCAAAAATGGATTGCCACGACCTTACTTGGTTATAAAAACCTTGAACAAAACGTATCTGAGCAGGTCCCCGTTTGGTCGGTATTTTTTCACATCTTACCATACACAAAAATACACACGTCCCACTAGACTTAAAATTTCGTGTGTATCAGTCGGAAAACTGAGTCCCCGTTTACGCGGTAAAATTCTCGTTGTCAGCCCCGCTGCTTTCTCTCGCACTTTGGTACCGAACTATTTACTGAAGCTGGCATCAAGAAGATCTAACAGGATTCAGATCAGGTATGTAAGCATAGACAAATATATATTATTGATTTTCATTTTAACACAGAGCGGAAAGTCGATTATATGTTTATTAATGAATAACCCACCATTCATAACACATTTTTGCCAACTTAAAAAGATGGGGAATAAATGAAAACTGAATAGACGGTTTTGCAAATGTAGTACACACCACTTTTTCAGATGAATTGATAAGATTTATGCAGGTATTGTTCAGACAAATTACGATAGGCAAGATACTCTAGTCACTCAGCTCTGCTTAAACACAGCCATTGGCCTTTCGAAAAGAAATACATCGTAAAATATGAACTCTTGAAATGTAGTTTGTTATATGAAAGACTTTTGTTGTCTATTTGAAAGTATATGTGCTATGAATTGAGTTTTCATTAGGATATTGTAACAATAGTGACTTGGTATTTTTGCATGCAGTCTAAATATTTGCATCCTTTAAGTTTACTACTGCTACTACAAATCATCATCATCATCATCATCATCACCATCATCATCGTCGTCGTCGTCGTCGTCGTCGTTATCATCATCATCATCATTATCATCATCATCATAACCACCATCACAACCACCACAATCACCACCACAACCACCATCAACATCATCATTGTTGTAAAGGAGCAAACAATTAATTGTCTACATAGTAATCAAGTAATTAATAATAGTAACCGTTCCTTTCTTCCACTTTACAGCGTTAGAGTTAAATCTGACAAGTCGATCTTAAGCTAATTGGAAAAAATAGCTTTTTGTAAAACATAAAACAGTTTTCATAATTATATTCAGTGTTTCTGTATGTATCTTAAATGGGCAAGCATGTATCAGTACAAATAATTTCAAGCAAAATATTTATATGATTCTTGCTGACTCAAAGCTATATTGTCGAATACTTCCTTTTTTTTTCTTTCTCGCTTTCTTTTTTTCTCTCTTTCTTTCCTTACTCTGTTCAGTCGGTACTTTTAATACTATTACATTCTTTCTAATTTTCTTCTTTCGTTCTTTTTCTACTTTACTTGTTTTTATTCTTTGTTACAAACGCAGGGAAATAGCACAATTGTTTGAAAGATTTGAGCACAACTTAAATATTTGTTCTTCAACTTGTTAATCACCATGGCTCTATTAAATTCATCATTCACTCATAATACATCAAAGATAATTTTCACAACACTGAAACAGTCAGCTTTCCTTTCTTTACAGAATGTATCTTATCTTATATGATAATAGGAAATGTTTTGCTTATAGCTTAACCGTAGAAGTCCTTGTTTTCTTATCACAAATGCTAAATCTGGTCGACGTATATAAGACGAATCACCTTGATCTATTATACTGTTATACTGAGGTACGATTGCAAATTTAAAATGGTAATGTACATGAGATAACAAATACGTATGTGAACAGCAGTCTAGCAGCAGGAAATTCTCAATTCAGTAATTTGTTTATACAACGGTGTGGTATAAACGACTGTGAAAACTCCGAGAACAGGTACATACACCTTTGAAGGGTTGAGTAACAAATTAATTTTTTTTTTCACCCTTCAAAGTGTCGATATAGATTTGTAAGTTTGCTTGAAAGGAGACGATGGCACCATCTGTGCTATTTCCCTTACAAAAATGTTTACAAGTGGTATGAGTTCAATAAGCACATTTTCCTCTGTGGATAATAATTAATCGTTTGTTCAGACCTCCAAGGAGGCCGGGGTTTATTCAGAAATGTATTTTCCTTTAGGTGTGAAAGCAGTTCGAACTGATGCCACATTTCGCCAAATAGGATCAACTGCCATATCTGTGCAAATATCCTTACAAAAATCATTGAATTTACCTTTCAACTTATTTTAACAAGGGAACAGTTAAAGTTGCATTGATAATTTGAACACGTGCTATGGACTGCAATACTAACAAGAAAATTAGTTTACTGAGCAAATAGAGACTGAGAAAAGCGCTTTATCGATTTAGATTCTCGTCTTTGCACTATTTGATTAAAGAAAGCTACGTTGGTCTCCAGGGTTCCTTTCATATACTTAATTGACAAATTGGACGGGTTTACGGCCTGGATACATGTGAATTCAATCGTCATTGCTCGAATATTAACACGTCTCAGCTCAGCTGGTAAAGCGTCGGACACGTAAATTATAAAATCGCTGGTTTAATACCTACATGTACCCAGGCCAGCCCGGGTTGTCTACCTCCGTGTGTCCTTGGAAAATGCAATTAACTCTGATTTCTGCTGCATAATATAGCCAATAAGATGTCAAAAGTACTGTTAAAGTCAACAAAAACAAAACAAAGCAAAATATATTTTGAAATATTATGACATGATTCAGTTTGTAAAAAAGTTCGTTGTTGAATATATCTGACAATTTAGGTTAAACAACTTTAGGATTGTTGTGACATTGTTTCATACTGCTATATATAGGTGCATCAAGAATATATTGATAATACGGCCGAAAAAACTGCCTGGACATGAGCATCGGCTAACACTCCATGTACCACATGCATGAATATGTACACGGTTATTGATTTTGTGAACATTTACAGGCAGTAAATTAAAAAGAGCCGTTTTCACATGTAACGTTTCGGTCTTAGAAAATACAGATGTTTAATATGCAACCATAACCGATCATTTCCTCTAGTTTTTATGCATATAAAGTTGTGAAATTTCAGAGACAAAAACCATTTTGAAAATTCTAAAATTCGTGTTAAGGAGAAGGGATATATATTGAGAAAATTAAACGAACACTTTTAATATTCAGTCCAATTAATCATGATATAAAAATATCAAAAATATATTTGGTGAAAATGCACACAGAAGAATGAGCATACAAGTGGCGTTCGTATACTCTGGATGAGGGTTTCTCTCTCTTGTCCCCCCCCCCCCTCTCTCTCTCTGTCTCATATATTAAAATACAGAACCAATAGAACACTTATGACAGAACAAATAGAACAGAACTAAACGTTATTGGTTGATTAGGTCTAACAATAGGCATACGTACACAAGTACAAATAAAAATTATTAATGGTAGTGGTATAGCGGATGGAGAAGCGAAGGGTCGAAGGGTATATTTTGATCAATATTTTGGACACACATGACAAAATGGGTTCAGACGATGATAGACATAACTGTTCTGAGTTTATATGGGTACAAAATGATTTAAATATCAGTTCCATAAATTAACTTGTTCTTGTCTGTATGTTAAGATTTTTATTATTTTGCAAATCACTAAATTTGTATGTACTAACAATTTTGAGACACGTCTTACTTATATATTATTTTCTTATTTTAGCAAAATATTGACATTGAAAAAGATAGGTAAATTCATCACTTATATCTTGTGAGTCACATAATTCACTTTTTTTTTCTTCAGATATTTCCAAATTTTCCTACCTTCCAGTTTCATTTATAAACCTCGGATTCCTTGTACAGAACTTTGTTAACATTATTCTCTAATTTGTGGCATACATGTTAAAAATGGTTCAAACTTAAAATATTTTTTCAAATTTCCGATAAGCTCAACTTTTAGAGGAATCAAAAACACTAAAATGACAAGTTTGTATATATTTCTATGTCAGCCTACCAATAGGTGGAAATAACTGAGATAACCATCAATTATTCAGTCCTAAATCACGCAAAATTTGTTTGATAAAGGAAAGCCATTTAAAAATGCATAACCGGCAGTAACAGAGTATAACATATTATCATAAAATATTTTTTCAATGTTACTCCTTTTTCCATTAACATATTGAGCCCAAAATATATCATCTCTAATTCTTATAAAAATGCTCGTAGTAAAACCTACCGGTCTCTCCACACAACATACATAGCTGGATTTGTTTTCTCAAAAATACAACATTTCGTAAGAATTATGTGTACATATTCGATAACATAATTATCACTAAAACTGGCAGATCACACATCAATGTAACAATAACGGCAATGCAATATTTTCAAAAAGTTTGAATTGTAAATCAGATGAAAAAAGCGAATTTATTGTTTATTAGCATCTACAGTGATTCTCTTTTTTTCGAATGAAATGAACAATTGTGTTTAAAAAGTAGCTCTAAATATAAAATCTAATCAACTATTTCCCAGTGATGTGTTTCCAAATAAAAAGAGAAAGGCTTAGATTGCCTTGATACCAAATATTTATTTTTCAAACATTGACTTTTAATATCCATTCTCTGCAGTATATACAGAATTCATTCAAAGTCTTCTGCAGATCTTTTTCCTTATCTGCAAGAAAAACAGTTTCGTCAGCATAATGAATAATAAATACCTTAAAATTTAAGGTATTCGTGAAGGATCTTGTTATCCTCTATGTTTATGATAGAATTATTAGGCAATCAAATCAATTTACAATCAATAATAATTTTGTAATGATTATTATCAGGACGATACTACCATCGGCATTATAAATTCTCTCTCTGTCGCTCCCTCTCTCTCTCTCTCTTTTTTTTTTTTAGTGCCTGAAAATTTTTAACAAACACAGACTTTCTATTCTCGAGTTCGGATGTATCTGGTTACAATGGTGATGGAGGAACATGTTTAGATCATCAGAACTGTGTAATCTGTTTGACAAGGTGATGATAACAGAACCTGAAGAAAGCCTGCTCAGTGTGTGTTGAATGAACTACCGTTGTCATAGGACTGGATAAGTATATGTTTATATGACTTCTAAGATGACAGAAATTCTTAACCAAGTGTATGATGCACACACGCCATGCCCTGCAGCCCCAGCACAACACAACGCACACATTTAAATGTATATTATGTATATTTTGCTCTTTCGGAAAGCATTTGCAAAAGAATGTCATATTTGTTTCAAATTTATGTATTATTTCTTACTTTTTAATTTATATTTTATTTCGCTGAAGTTAACAATACCCTTCCACATCCTATGCTTGTAACAATAATTGATACTGAAGAGAAAAAAAAAAAGAATTTGAGTAAATTGAAATTAATGAATTTTAGCGAATCTGACATTAAACTTTCACGATGGACTTTACATTACATAACTATACCGAAAGTATCTGGTCTGTAGCACCGTGTAGTCAGTGAGTATGCGAATAATGTAGTGAACCTATTACAAAACACAGGAGCGGATTTAGGGAGATTTATGGCGTTCAATCGAACTCCCAGGTTTAAACTCGAACCCCAATAGAAAAACATAACAAATGATATCCTGATGCAAAAATAATGACTATAGAAGTCGGAAAAAATCTGACACTCCATTTCTTATCTCCATCCTATTTTTCCCGAAATTATGGACTGTAGGGAGCAAATAAATAAGTTTAGTCGGGGAAATGCACATAAAGTGTCATATTTTGCACATTAATCCAACCCTCGAATGTGTAGCTTAATTTGTCAATAAATAAAGACAATATTTCTCTTTGATCTCAGGTTCTTATTGAGAGAGAGAGAGAGAGAGAGAGAGAGAGAGAGAGAGAGAGAGAGAGAGAGAGAGAGAGAGAGAGAGAGAACACTAAATGTGCTCGAAGATGTGTTTAAACAATACTTCTCTTAGAAATGATGATTGAGTTAAGAAGAGGGAGGGGTTACGTCATTAAACGTCACAAATTATTTCACATATCTGAGGCATAATCGTTTTTCTGTTAATAAATTTGTCTCAAAACAAACTAGTTCAGGGCGTTTTTTCACTTAATTCACTTATTTTACTTAATTTGTTAATTAACTTCTTGATCTAGTGGGCACTTTTGTCGGGACATAATTCGATTTTACATTAACCGAGGATTAATTAACAGACGTTGCACATGCCATTTAACCAGTACATACTTATGTATGCCAGTATTTATTTCTATTAAAGTATTCATCTGATTCAACAGGCATAATCTTTTTTTCCTTTATGAATACCAACTTTCTCCCTTACTCTATCTGGTATGTAAGTGAGTCGTTTACATGATATTATATTTTCATTTATTTAACTGAGTATTACATAGATAATATTTGCACTGCCATAATAGAATTTGTAATTGTTTTATATATGTATACTGAAGGGCCAATAGGCCTAATGTCAATATAGTTCTCCTTCCGCTATTTAAATGTTTTGGCATATACCCATCGTGATACCCCCTCCTTCACACCCCCACTACCACCTACCCATCCCCGACTATTTTTCAAAGCTATTCTCTTATAACTACTACTACTACTAATAGATTTGGTAATTTATAATCATAATACTCTGAATACAATCTCTCTCTCTCTCTCTCTCTTACCAGATTTCAACGCAGCTTTATACATGTATTTTCCTTAGCCTTTGAAAGAAGCCTATCGATTAAGGCTCAGTAACTCCAAGGTCAATGTCACTGTTACTTAAAACAGATTTTTCGTTTGTATTGCATTTCTAGACTAGAACATAATTTTTCAACATTTTCATAACATTTAACATTTTCGATAATAAAAGGTTCTTCTAAATTTGGAGTTACTACACTGACGTTCAAGGTCAAGTCTTGTGTTGGAGGGGTATCATATACCGTTTGCAGTACTCTTATTTCTGTGCGTCTGTCGATAATGTATCGAAGAATTTTCTGTTTTTATTGATTTTAACGGCACGTTTAACACATTACTGACTTTATCAAGCCGAGAAAATTGGAGCTAAGTGGCTTTCCCAAGGAAACACCGAGGAAACTCACACAGACTGGCTTGGGTGGGTATCGAACCTGCGACCTCTGGATTAAGAGTCCGATGCTCTACCAACTGAACTACAGCGGATGCCTCCCAGTGGATCCCAAGAGGACGAGGAACCCGAAAGTAAAACGCGCATAATTAACATATGAGCAAATTTTTACGTAGAATCAATACTTTTTATGTTAATTTTTAAGTAATTATTTTGGTTAGTTTGTACAATATGTGCTACTAATAAATATGTCAGATGATAATCAATATTATTATAATATCAAAACCCAACGTGAGAACAATGAGTAACCTACTAATATTGTGAAAATTAATAAAGAACGCAGACCAAAACGTTCAATCCTTTGGGAACATAAACATATACATTATTTTCTTGAGAAGAATATTCTCATGCATGTTATAGTAGAAAGTAAATAGTAAATGAGATTTATTCACAAAATTGGTTAGAACATTTCTTGCAAGATGGATATTGATATTAATTTCTTGTGACCCATAAATGAAAATAATCTTGATATATTCAGTATATTGTATTACCTTACAGTGCCAAAAACAACAATCAATCAGATTTATTTTCATTTTGTCTAGAAGAATCTGAATTCGAGGAGGAAATCAATGCCTGGGAAGAGCAGCCTGGCAAAATTAGTGACCAGGCGAACAAAAGTAAGAAATATTCTACCAGCAGTTCAAGATGTTTATTTTCCTGGGTTGTCACTTTACGATTGAATCTATTTGAATTCCAAATTCTATAATGTTCGGGTGTTTGCATATATTATCTTTTCCATAGTTTTCTCGTTGTATTGATCATGAAGGTGTATTATGACTCTGTGGGATAAAACGAAATGAAAATTACCATGTTACAATCAAGTACATGTTTGTGTCAATCGAACGACCATGTATGTAGTTTTTTAAAATGATAATTAATGACGATGATACCTGTTTTACCATATTAGTTTAGTGACTAGTAGACAGTGCATTTTTACTTTGACTCAATATTATAGAGTCATTTTTAGAAATTTTTTAAACATTGATTTTTTACAAATAATGCGTGATGATAAAGGGCTGATTTGCACATTTTTGTCATAAGTATGATTAGTACTTATTTTGAAATGACAGGCTCAAAGAGGTTGTTGGAAGGAGCAGGAGAAAACACAGGAAAGCGTATGAAGGTCAATAACCACCCCCAAATGACCTTGGAGGAAGGAAGAACAAAGTGCTGTCCTAAAACATCACAATAAATTCATTCTAGTTAAGATAGTTCCAGAAAAGAGGGATATTGAGAACATGATTGCAAAAGAGCCAGGTGTGAGTGGCAGAAGTTGGAAAAATATGAAACGCTTGTACAGAAATAAAATAATTGCTTCTCACCAAAAGTAAAAATGCAAAGAAGTGATCAAATTACTTCCGGAATCAGAAAATGTAAGATAAAATCGAGTACTGAAACATCTTTTTCCCTTTAGTACAATTCACACATTTTCATGAATATACAACAATGTTGGAGCTGCATTTCCTCAAAAATGTAATTTTCAACAAATGATATCATACGTTGCCAGGTGGGTGGTATATGTGCTGATATTGTATAGCTTGATCACTTCGTACAGTATTCGTAATAGATACCATTTAAGCGACATAAAGAATGAAGTTTGTTATAGGTCACAATACGATTTATTGTTGAGCCTGGGTAGAATGACACGTTCCAATCAGTGTATGATTCAATTAAGTGTTATGTGTAATGTTTACATATTTAACTTTTGTCCTACATATTTAAGTTTGTCCTTGATTAAAGGATGGTAAACAAGTTGTTTACTTAGAATCAGAGGTCAGGGTTGCTTTTGTTTACAATTATGATGCTTTGTTTTGCTTGTTTTTTTGTGTGTTTTTTTTCTCACTAGAATTACTGATATTTATCAGGTAAGTCTAATGATTTTCTAGAAAATAATGTCAGGTGACATGTGCTTATATATAGAAAGTTTGGTAAGCAGTATTTCATTCCTATGCTGACTATCAGTCTTTAAGGAATTTGGTTTAATACTCAGATGTTTATAGTTGTGTTGTGAAAATCAGAGCAAATTCAGAGAAAGGAATTATTTATTTAAAATATTCATTGGAATTACTAAAGTGCTCATTCTCATTTTGGATTGATACATGACTTGGAATTTTGTGAATTCGTTCAAAGATATTCTGGATTACATCATTCAGGCATATCAGGACATTCAAGACTATGCGTACACCATGACATTCAAGGCTACTGGAATTCATTCGGAACATTCTATATTTTGGACTTGTGATTAGGGCACAGGATTATTGGATTATTTGGATTTTAATTCACAATATTGTAAGTGTCTTTTTAATTTTCACTTTATATGTCTAGAAATAAATTGCTTGTTGATTTTACTGACATTGTTGGTTTCACTTTCTTTCTTTTACATATTTTTAAGACCTAGTGTCGTAACATAAACATGACGTGTTTTGTTGTTAAATCAGGATTGCCCCGCAATAAGTAATCAATGACTATCCAAAAATATTCTATGCATACGCGTTCATTGCATTACATGGTTTTATGATGAAACACAATTTTAAGCCATGCACACATATATTTTACCTTTATTAGACTCAGCTGGAGTCTTTTCTAACATGATTTTGGTGTGACTTTTAATACCGAATGGGGCTATTTTCATACATATATTCTGGAACCATTTATTCAGAGAGCGGACATTTTTGTACAAAATGGTTCATACTAAAGTGCAGGGTACGGTTGTGGGTTTGGTTTATTGCATACACACAACCTTCAACGGGTCATACAAAATGAGAACATTTTAATACCAAGAACTTTGGTTTTCCCCACACTGAACAGGTACGTCAACTTACACACAGGTTCTGGTTTTATTACAAAACGGAGAAATATTCCTATACAAAGTTTTGATTTGTTTGAGACTTCTTGACAACATTTTAATACACATAAGCAATATATTCTTTTAGACCAGACATACATTGCCATCTATGCATCCTATGGGTTTTGGATACAAAATATGTCATTTTCATACAAACAGCGTTGCGTGATGCACACACTCACAGGGATAATTTCATACATAAAAGGTGATGTATACATGTACAAATTGGGGACATTTCCACGCTCGCAACCTTAACGTGGTACATGCAAAACCGAAACCTTAGCGTGTTATTTGCAAAACCGAGAGACATTTTGATACACACCAACTCGAGGTGGTACATACAAAACATAGCCATTTTTATGCACACAACCATTACTTCGACTTTGACATTGTATTCATTTTCGAAAGTCAAATGTGGGCGAGGGGGGTGGGGGAGGCGTAAGGCTGAAGGTTCGCCTAAGGTGACAACGTCCCTTTCGTCGGCCCTGATAAATGGGATGTTTACAACTTTAACTTGTGCCCCTCTAACCATTTTGTCGTTTTGTTTACATCGTGATTCATGTGCGTGAAGAACAGCAACTTGGAAATCACCTTAACTTATTTATATTCTAATATCTCTGCACAATATGTATGGTCCCTCTTCCCGGATTCCTCTTTCCGTAACACTGGCGTCTTTTAAACGTAGTTTATTTTAGACACGAATCATAACAACTCATCGATGTCCTTTCCATATAGTCTGGAACCGTTCATTATGAATCGTACACAACCTCTGGTCGAAAGTATTTACCTGACACAGTTACTATCTAGCTGAGGATTATTTAATCCCTTTATACCTTACTAATTTCAAACCAAGCCTTGTTCCGTCTGTGCATTGGGGAATATAAAGTTGTTAACGGCGAGTGCTATGTTAAAGAAATGCTTTATAGTACAATGTCAGCCTAAGACACGTCCTAACGTGCTTGGTCACGACGCAGTTGCTTGCGAAGGTAAAATTAAAAGTCGGTACATTTATACAACGTGCAAGATAACAACCGCTAAAATCAGTAAAATTAAAATAAAGGGTACGAAACTACCGTGATAACAATTCCAGACTTATAGTAATAAAATACATTCTGGTGTACATTTTTGCAAAACATTTGTCAACATTCTTCATTACAACAGCCAAAAAGTCATGTCATGCCACGATCTCTGTGTATTTATTCGAAACTTCCTGACGTCTTTGAGTGCATTTGTAATATCGGAAACATAACATTAATTTGGCGGTTTCGTACGCAAAAACCCAGTACACAGTGCACTATATGAACAGACCGGAATCTTATATTTTGGCTGTGAGGGGTTTAACGCCATTTTTCAGCACACGATAGGCTATACATGGCGTTCAGTATATTTGGTGGAGGAAGAACCCTGGAAGAACCACCGACCCACGGGAAGCTACTGGCAAGCTTTCTCACATAACCACGTTGGTCGAGGCGAGATTCGAACTCGCGCCGGCAGATGTGAGATGAGTGAGTGATCTGTAAAGGCGAGTGCCTTATACCACTCGGCTACCTGGCCCTACCCCACCCCACCCCCAGAATCTTATGGACAAATGAGTAAGGAATATAAGGTTTTAATTATTTTTGAGCCATAATGATAATATTTCGATAATTAATTAATCACAAATCAATGATAAATGAATTTTTCGATTGCTACATATGAAAGGAATATATTCATGCTAGAAATTATAGATCCGAGGTTAATTTAATTACATGATGTAAATGTAAAAGTTTCAGATATATATATATAAAGAAAATACGTGTACATGTAATCTGGTTAATACTTTTCGAGAGAGTGTAAGTGGGGAAAATTTATGAAGGATTAGCTCCACTTATTTAACTTGGTTGAACTTGAATCCGACTCTTCCGATCCTGTAGACAATCCTTTTAAAATGGGCCATTCAAGGGTGCGTTCGGCCAAATCTGCCACTTCTTCCCACTTATTGTATTGTTGGTAGATGTTGTTAAATGGATTGGCCGGATCGATCACGTAGGGTGGACTAAAGAAGAAAAATAACAGGTTTATTCCATTCAAATCCCAAGATTTTCATTGTAAAAGGAACGATAATTTTTGTGACATTAATTTTCTAAAATTAAGTTGTGTTTTAGATGTCTGTTGATGTATGTTTATATCAGTCATAAATTAATTTGATAAATGGGTATATTCTTTCCAAAACAATTATATATCTCAGTGATTCTAAAGCTTTAAAATTACAATTATTTATACCAGGATTCTTCGATCCATAATATAAATTTCCATTTGTAAAAAATACGTTCACAACCCTTTATTTCTATATTATTTTAAAGTGCATATACATCGGCCCAAATTTTTTTTTTTTTTTTTTTTTTTTTTTTGAACACAGATTCTGGAAATAGACGTAAAAGTCCCTTTGCTTCTCATTTTGCTTAATTGCCATTTATTTTCGATTCATTATTTGAAATCAACCTTTCCTTGGTTTAATATATGTGGCAAAGGGCCATAACTTAGTATATAGGAAAGAGAAAGAGACACAGCCTACCTATACTATGGCAACTTGCCTTTACTGTAGTGCTTGTACCACACTATTTGTAATTCTTCGTGTTCAACCAGGGCATTGAGAACTGAATACAACCCACGTCTGAGGTTAAATGAACGTGGACGGCCAGCTTCTTCCCATTTTTTGATAGCGATAAGTTCGTGGATATAAGATTTTGGCCATTTTTCGTTTCCCTTTGCCGACTGAACCTAACAAGATGAAATTATTTACTTGCTAGGAAAGGCATCACAGTTAGAGCTTTAATTATCTCGATTAAACAATACTTTAAATTGTAATATTAGAGCTTGATTAAATGTTCGTGCTTGAAGTCGATTCATAATGTTAGCAAAATAAAATGTTTGCGAGTAACCAGTGCTTTATACTTTCTTATAGAAGTATCATTTCTGGCGAAAATTATTTTTGCAAAATAGTTTCCTCTCAAAATGCAATATAATTTTGTGATTAACAATAATTAATTATATAAGGATTGTGTGCGACTGATATTCAATAAAAAGAGTTAAAAATTAAAACATCACTTCCCACAACTCTTGAAACAAAAACATTTAACTGAAACTTCTTCGTATTGTGAAACATTGAAATTTTCAAATAATTCACACTTACTGAATCAAATTCATGAGCAGAAAGTTTCCACCATACTGTCTTAAAAAAGTTCATCTAAAAAATCTTGTCAGCTTTATTAATACCATCACTGGATATATTAGTATATATGAACAAACGTATTTTTTTTCTAGATATGTAACCTATTGAAAACTCCGATATCCGCCAGCTTTTCATAAGTCTAATAAGACTCTTCAGTTTTTCAGGACGACCTGCTACAAAGTTCTGTTAGAGTACAACGAGAGAATTAGAAAAATATCGTTGTAGGTTTTCGTCGGATCTCAACATATCCTCATAAACTTTTAACTTTCTCGCCATCGTCATCTTTCCACCGACTGTACTAAAAAATAAGATATATAAGATATATAAATTTAAATTTACATTTATTTATTCATATTTTCAAATACTTAAGTATATGATACCACTGTTACCTAAAATGTGTATAATTAACGTTTCCGTTAATTTACATGTTTGAAAGGTCAAATATGGAGAAAATATTTCAATAGGTAAGTTTTTCATGCTTTTTATCGAACAATATGTGCAAATCAAATATCTTCTTCTTCGGTAAAATTTACTCCCGCCTAAATCCCAAAATATACCTCGAATATTAATAAACAGTTAGAATGCTCAAAAAAATTGGCTGCATTACCTCCTTTGACTTTAGGCTCGCTCGAGTTGCCACTTTCTCGCAGAAATGCCGGCTCCTGCTTTTACTTTATTTTTCAAAGGATTCGCAAAAAGTAACGACATTTATTGCAATATTAAGATTTTAGCCAGCAACTCTATCACTGTTATTGTTAACATTTTATCTTTATTCGCCAAAATTCAACTAAAAAATGACTGAAATGACAGATCAAAACAAGACTGATCCCAGGGGTCAAACAGTGGCATTGTTTAGCTACGTCACTGGAGAGCACTTTGAGGGGTTTGTCGTTGTGTGTGACGTCATTCCAGAACGAGCCGACCAACCATTACTGACTGAACTGTCATTTCAAGCGAAAGTAACAATTAATTCATATTCTTCACGTCGTTTTTCCTTTACAAATTAAAAAAAGGAAGTCGATTGCCCATTGTCTATGTTTATTGTTGGTTACAAATTGTAACCTTGCGCTACGCAAGAAACTGTTATTTTTACTTGAAATGACCGTTCAATACTGTGCACAAACAGGAAGTATCAAGCGGATTTTTTAAAATGATTTCTGCTCATTTTAATCTTCAGCATTATACAAGGGATAAAATCATCACAGATCCTTACAAACGTTGAAAAACGAATTATATTTATAATTTAGTTCATCATCTGGAAGCGAGAGAGAGAGAGACAACAAGAGAGAGTACAGATGTTTGAAACTGAAAACACATATCTGAAGTTTTACCTTTATATTATTGATTATGGAAGGAGACATAAGAGCAGCAATATCAAGTATACCATGGCGAAATATATATTTCAGAGGTGAGGGGGTAAAATTTAATAGGTGGAAGGGACTCCAACCACCATTCCCGATTTACCACCTCAGATATCTGTAGTTTATTTTCAGTGTATATTTTTCTATAATTTTGTTCCAAGGAAAACTGATGAATTTATTGTCTCTTGAGATTTATATAATATAAAAGTGAGAATATACACCCCCAAAAAGCAAAGGCTGCGCTTCTGTATTGGAATGCAGAGAATATTTCTCATTTACCCTAAAACAATTTCATCATGTAAGTATTTTAATTCTTCTCTCTATCTATCGATGACCACATTCACTGTAGGTATAGTATAAGTTGTTTAAATGTTTTTAATTTCCACTAGATCACTGTACCTTTTCCTGCTATCACAAAAAACCTTCAATATGGTCTCTACGCTTGCGAGTTCTTTGTTCTAGTGATAAGTCGCAAGTGCATACATAAGTAATGGAGACACCCAGTTCCTAGCGAGCCGACCCCACTTTTATTTTAGTAAATATTTCTGTGTTTATTCATTCACTACATTAATACGAGAACATAAAAATTCAAAGTTGAAAAGCAAAATTACTAGACCACCCATATTTTCATATATCACCATTAAAAATCAAAATCAAATTATCAGTAAGACTATGAGGACAATTAGCGAATAAAAAACGAAAGCTTGTACACACCATAAATAATGGCACAAAGCTACGTAGTATTGAATTCAACAGTTTTTAGAGAGGTGATATAAATACTTTACAAGTTTACATAAAAGCAACAATGTCGGTATCTGGCTATAATGCATATTTGTTTGCACGTTTGGATGGGATAAAATGTGGGTAAAAGCTAATTGTGTTATAAAATAACACACAAGACAATACAAATGGTGATTTTTTTTATTTTAAACATCAGAACGATTTACTCCAGTGCTTTAAAAAAGATGCTGATTTACATATTACTTTTAATGAAGATAACATTGAAACTAACAGCATCAACCCTGATAGCAAAATGGTATAGACAGTGTGGTATGAAGATGTAATACATTTAGAATATTATGTGAATAAATGCACAAATTTTGATTGGGCTAAATTTACAATACAATCTAAAGATTTAGTAAACTGCACAAAGTCAGTCTACAAAGATTCAATAAACAGCGGTATAATTTTATGGAAGATAAGGTTGCATTTAAAACAGCAAATGGTTACTTCATATATGATGTAGCTGCTTTAGAATCAACCATAGCGATGGCAAAATTTGACATAAATGTGAAATCATTCATAAGGATCGAAATAATGTAGCACATTGCTGAAACTAAATGTACCTGTTGTAGATGGTCCTCCAGTTGGCTTATTGATAATGCTTAAAGACAAATTATCGAATATAAAGTATTCTCTTGATGTATTATGGCGTTCTGAATGACCAACAAAGAACATCATTTAAGCCATCTTTACCAAGAAAACGAAAAGCCAGATTGCTTGTATAAATGTCAATCAATTGCGTGAACAGATTAAACGGGGGAATTGAAAGAACGGTTAACCGTAAACATCTCTTTACACAGCACACAAGTAAGCGAGAAAACTATTTCATAACAAAAGAGTGTATGTAAATCAAGTGGATCATATTGTTGACATGCAAGCATATGAAAAAGACCACAGTGGATAAAATTACATTTTGACAGCGCTTGCGATACTTTCTAAGAACATTTCAAAGAGCGAAAACCTGAAAGGTACAGTCGATTGAAGAAAAAGACTTTACTACAAAGAGTTGAGGATTTCTTTCATAAGGAAAATATTAAACACTTCTCAACTGACTCAAACAAAAAGACATCTGTAGTGAAGGCGTTTAACATAACCCAAAGGACTAGAAGGTGGAAGCATTTATATACAAAATGAAACCAGAAAAGGGGTTGACGTTTTACCAAAGTTAATTGAGGGAAACAAGAACTCTCATTACAGAGCGATAGACATGACGCGAGTTTAAGCAAGCAAGGAAGAAAATAGATCAAAAGCATAGATCAGTTTATTCTGTTAGAATTACAACTGGCTATTGTGGAACGCATATATTTAAAATAGGTGAAACAGATCATGAAAACACAAAATAACATTTGCAAAGGGCTACCTTCCTACCATTACCGAGGAAATATTGAGAAGATCTTGGAAACCAAAAGAATGAATAGTGAAGTTATATACTCGTAAATTGGGCAGGATATGATGAATCGTTTAACAGCGAGAAACCAACGGAAAATATTGTGTCCATTAAATAACGATGTAACAAAAGTACACTACTCCTCCAAAGACGATGTGTCAAAGACCGAAAAGCGATAAATAAACAGCAGTATCAATGAGAATGCAATCTTTGAGTTCTTAAAAGTTAATAAGTTTTTAGAATGCGACAGATGTGGAAAAAACGGTGCAAAATAAATGAAGGAAATAACACATGCACGATATGTCAAATACCAGAAGGAAAAAAGAACTGCTTCCAAAAGAATCACAGGTAAACGGTACACATGAAAAACGTGATAAGACGACCACAACGTAGACAATGTCATAGCAAGATAATAAATGACATTACAGAATAAATGACAAGAAATAGCATTAGAAATATAAAGTTGATTCAACCTACATGTAAAAAAGATGGAAAAAAGACACTATGTTGAGGCTCAAAGCAAGTCTATAGGATTTTGAACAAAATAAGGGGAAATGAAAATGATAATACGTTTTTAGAATTATAAGTCTGTTTTCCAGTGTTTTTTACATGTTGATGCAATGATGAGACATTTAAACTTCCCTCGAGTTTCATTCAAAGACGATACAGCAACAGCAACTGCAGCGTTTTTCCTGGGCAAAATGGTTATCATGTACAATTTTTACACATCCACAAAACCTCCTGCTAGAACGAATTACCACAACATTATCAAAAGTCAGATGACATGGAGAAACCTTCTGCACCACATGGATGAAGTAAAATCCAGTATACGTTGTACAGTGCGCAGATATACAGATTCTTAAGATGTAATTTCCTCAGAACTTTCATTTTACATCTAGTAGTAATCAAAATTAGATTTCAGAAATAAATGGTGCAATCAATCTTTGAGAAACATTCAGTTGTAAAATGCTAAAAATGCAACAAATCAAAACTGATGGAGGAAATGGAAAATTGAAATACAAAATACTAGAGATGTAAAACTTGCGTAAAAACACCGAGAATGAAAAGAGAGTACAGTGGAGGAAATGAAGTGATTTAGAGAGAGAAGTCAATAAAGACACATGAATGTGGAAAAAAACAGTAAACAGACATTCAAGGTTTTTGCACAAGGTTTCATATTAATTTCTTTAATCTAATTAATGGACTTCAGGGTAAAAAACCAACTACTGTAGAACCTTAACCTTTGTCCAGCGATAGAATTTAATGCCAATTTTTTAAATAAAAAAAATGGTTAACTCACCATTACAAGGTTAACATAGAAAATAGATTTAGCAAGATAACAATTTACTATGCTGCAACTCAAATTTTCTACATACAAGCCATTCAACATTTATGATATATACACTTTAAAATTTCACACTGATGACTCTGAAAAGATATACAGAACATGACATTTTGGCAGAATCAACTAAACTTGGCAGCGTGGATGGCAACATCTGGTTGTCGGATTTCCTACCGACATTTAATAGACAAAACTGAACCAGAATTAGTTGGATCAGTATACAAAATTGAAATTTATTTCCACATACGAAATCTGGTGCTTTAATGTAAAATACCCTAACTGGATGACGATGATGATGACGCATTCAAGTCATTTAACAATAGCATGTGTATGAAACAAATAATTACTGCATATACTGGAGAAAAAACAAATACTTGATCAATATATATTTCCTTGGGTTCGTATATTTCTTGTCTTTGTACAACAGTGAGTTCAAACGGATATTTAGGATGCACCTTCTCCCCAATACGCAACACCCACTTACTGCTTTGTCCAGGATACTTTAGCCAACAACTTCTTTCCAGTCTGCTCTGCTGTACTGCTAGGTGCATGCATTGATTTGATGTCGCTCTTCCTTGAAATTTGAAATGCCTTGCCATCTGGTTTTACACAATATAGTCGTTTGTTTGCATTTTAAGGTTGTTTTATACAGATGGTATGGTAATTCATTCATATCAAGGCCTTTCTGTATGTCCTCCTCATACAAGTCGTGAATTTAGCGTGAAAGTTTAAACTCTCGAATTGTTGTGACATTATCAACAGGTTTAATACTTTGCTCAGCAAAACCACTAGCAAGATTTATAGTATCATCAACTTGTATTATTTGTGTACTTGTTGCATCATCATCTTCATACGAAGGATCATCAGTTCAATAATTAAAATCATCACCACCACCCTCAGTAATTTTGTAGGTCGTGTAAATAGTAAAGAAATGGACAATATCCAACGGCAGAGCTTGCACAGAGTAAAACTGGTAGAAGAATTAGGATTTGTCAATGTCAAAAAAGCAATACATTCATTTCAAAAGAAACTAAAGACTACAAACAGGAATTGAACATAGTTATGGCAAATGGACCATACAAAGAGATATCTCTTAAAGATCTGACTAAAAGAAAGTGGCAAAGTAAAAAAGAGGACTGAACAATAAAAGAAAAAGACATATGAAATCTTTGCCAATGCTAGAGCTGCTAAAATTTCCACATTATTGTCAGGCGTTGTAATCTATACTGTGACATCAATGAGTAGCAGATTTATTCCAATAGACAACTTAAACAGTTTAGAAAATGAAATAAACTTAAATATGATTACATTATATCAAATGAAATTAGATTGTTCAGTGAATTTTTCTCATTCAAATTGAGATTACTTTCATCTTCATTGAGTGCTAGTTTAATAACTTTCAAAAACATATTGATTTGCAAAAGACAATAGAAGGTAAGGAGCAACAGGCGTCGGAGACTGCAAAGACGAACACTGGATAAAATGTTTAATAACAGTAACTTGATTGCTTTGTTGTTTATGCGTTTGTGCTTTTGTCTACAATTGTTATAATAGCTGTTTTTACAGGAATCCATGACCATTATGCAATGATGAAGTCGATAACGAAGAACAGAAAATAAAAAAGTTATGGTTATTTAAAATATCCTCCATGATGGAGTTATTCTCAAATGATTCAGCTTTCCGTGGACTCTTCTATCTCCTTCCTTGATGGTATTTTCAAGTTTTTAGACCAATTTTTACTGGCTATCATATATATTGTGTTTCACCAGTGGAAACATTTCCTGCGTTGTTCAAGATCAAAAGAGGCACATGACATGACATGATAATATCGAAGTCACCTTCACTAATACCTTCAGGTCTTCCAAAATTTACCCATTTCCGTAAAAGGTAATTGATGAAACATGGAGCATTTTCTTTATTGTGTCTGAATTTAAGTTTTGGTTTTGTACTTGTAAACTTCTTTTTATTGTATTTTGAATTAATCTTAAATTTGCATCATTGTGGCATATTTCCCAATTGTATTCATTTACGTGTTTCTGTTTTCTCCAATATATTCGTTATTGTGCTCTTTATTTTCGTCGTACTACATTCTGTTGTATGATTTAATATAAGGTTTTCAATAACAATATTTGCTGAGTTCAGTTATGTTTTTTTTCTTCTTCCATTTTTCATTTCCGACATAGTTTTGTGTCCGACTAAATTTCAAATCAGTTGTCACTTCTCGAAGTAAACTAGTCAGTTTACAAGCTACCATTGTCCCAGTTCAGATTTAAATTAATTTGCCATACAAAATATATTTTTAGAAAACTTAGAAAATCAGCACCACTAAAGAACAACATGACAAGACTTACAGGAAAGAATGCAAATTGAACAGAAAAACTGTAAGTATATGATGCTTAAATTTGGCCTATATAGCCGTGAAACGCAGACAGAGTCTGGTGGTCTCCCTGATAAAGAGATAAATTTTTACGAATCCAATTGATAACAGAAATTGTTAACTATCAATAGTTTTCAGAGAATACATTTTGTTGGTGGGTTTTGCACTATATTCGATCCACTCGAACAATATCTTCTAATACATAAATGAAGTGAATGAAACAAGGAATATTTTAATCGCTGTTTTAATCGCTTATAGAAACAAATAGGAAAACTAACCAACGTCTGTATGAGTATTGCTTTACTATTTTCAAACTAAACTAATGTCTGGATGATCAGTATTTTACAATTTTAAAATTGCAACAAAACAGGATGTTCCAAGTAGTGTTAATTTAAGTGCAGCATTATTTGATGTCGTCAAAAGACACATGAAGATAATATTCTTCATTCAAGAAAAAAAAAAAAAGGATTATTAAACTTTGTAATGTCGGAGAACTACACCTTAGATAAGCCATGCTTCAGTACGTTTTGATGAATACAAGTTACACGCAGAAGATTCTTCACATTAATATGTTATTAAAATCAGAAAATAAAAGACTAATACACAATTTTTGTCAGCTTATGTTGAACCTATAAGACTCATGGGTGTTAATGTTGCCTTTTACATTGGATGACAAGTACACAACCTACGTTTTACTCATTAGATGTTAGAACAAGAATCTGACGCTAGTCTTTACAGTGTAAAGAATCGCGTAGATACTATCTTGAAGAGAAGATCACTTTAATAATTGGATCATAACACAAAGAAAGTTCTAATCACAAAAGACGTAAAATTAAAGCTGGCAGCATTTTAAAAATATTTTGCTCATGAAAATAAACGTAGTTGTTTCTTTATCGTGGTATGCAATTGGTATAGTACAGTTTTATCGACAGATAAATACAGCAAAATATTTCAGCTATGGCAGTAGCAGAAGTAATTATTGGTAGAGCAATAGCTAACAGTCTAGTGTGTACAAAAGGAAACTGTCTGTTCAAGTAATTGTATCCTAACTGATCTGATGAAGAAAGAATGAAACAAGACACACCCTCAAGGAAATTACATTGATAAACTTTAGAGTTCAGAGAAAACAGAGCAAAGACACTGGATTACTTGAATGAAAGATTGAGACAATAGGGTTTGGCAAAACTGACTTTAAACACCCTGGATGCTTTTGCTATATATCAGTCTACTCACTCTGACACATCTGCTTACCTAGAACATAGGTCAAAATTTGAAAACCCCTTGATAGTCAAAACTGAATGACTTGTTCCAGATTTCTAATGATCAAGCAAAATACTAGAACAGATTTGTTACCCTTGTGATTGGTATTAGTGTGTTTATTGTTTACTAGCTTCTTTGAAAAGGATATATCCGATGTTTTAGCAGCATATCAATACTAAATATGTCAATGTGCAATACAAAACTCCTCACATGCACAAAAAAACTTACTTCAAAAAGTTGAATACCCCAATCCAACCGATCATTGTGTCACATACATACCGAGCAACATTACTCCTGAACGAATTTTACAGATAGCAATTCCAAATCTATGCCCAAATATTTTTATTATATCGGGTAGTTGTTGCGTGTCGTTTGAGTTGAAGGTAAAAGGCGATTCTAATATGCAGAGATACACAATTAGGTAGAATGCTTGTGAAAAATATCACCATATTCTATGAACAATTTCATGACACACGTGTATGTGGTTACCGGTTTCGGTTAGGACAAATAGTATCGAACAAGGCATTATGAATGATAAATTGAAAAGTTACAAACAGGAGCGGATAATGCGCAAAATACAGCCACTGAAACTATTAAGTTCGTAGTCTATGGTAAAAAGTTTAGAATATTACTTGACTTCCAGGTATTAACAGATCCTTGTCCACTGTATCCTTGAACTTCCAGAAGAGTTAAGACTTGATATAACACTTGCAGGGTGGTAGCAAAGACTATTAACTGGAAAATATTTTCCTCTAGTGCGATACAATTATTTTAGAATCAATTGGGCAATCAGTATGGCAAATACAGAAATGGAAATAAATTATTTTATGACTAAATCACTAAGGGCGATTTTTGATAGAGCAGCTAATGCTGTTTTATTCTTCAGAATTAGCTAAAAAAAAAGTGTGTTTTCATATATATTGTGCATAAAGAGTTATACAAGTGATGCAGAAAATAATTCCAACTCAGCATCAAAAAAAAAAAAAAAAAAAAAAAAAAAAATCTCAGTGGCAATATAAGATCTGTAACATATGTTCTACTCCCAAGGTTTCCAAATGAGATTACACTTTACAACAGGTCACAAAGTATACTTCTCTAATCATGAACAGAAGCACGAGTAAATTAGTACCAAAAGTGCTACAAAAATTTAAACCGATAACAATTATATCTGGGATAATTGGCTACATACATATGATAACAAATTGCGTGGCAATGTTTTTAAATTAGCTAGCGTGTTAAATGAGGTATTACCTTTTAAATCAATATAAAAGAAATTGTAGATGCTCACATAATGTATATATTTTTATGATCTTCTTTAAATATGCTTCAATGGGATTAAAGAATTCATACAAATATTGTTTCCACCGTAAATTCTTTGCTTATTTAGGTTATATTTCTCTGAACGAATCTCTAAGAATTTTACTAATAAGTTTGTTTAAAGTTTGCTTATTCTTACGTCTGAATTCTTTTCTAGTTCATTTTGATTTTTTTAAGTAGAATTATTTCAATATATAATTAAATACTAATTATTTATGGTGTGATAAAAATTTCAAATTGTTTCAAACTATGCAACAACATTAATATATTAAATTTTGGCATAAATTTTATCATATTCTTAAGCATAGCGACTGGCTGCTTGGATCTGCTGATTATTCTACTTATCCAGAAGTTCAAGGAAACCTCTCCTCTGCTTTTCAGTTCTCTAGCACAAAAGGATTTCACCCAGTCTCTAGTGTTGACATCCTGATGTTGGTTTCACCCGACGTTTTAATCTTCATGCGACCATTTAAGTCATGACGACAACATTGGATAAGCCTTACCCTCTGTTTGCCAGATTGGTGAGAGTACGAAGCCCCCTGCGATCCGACAGGTGGCAAGCCTATCAGACCACAGCTATCTATGTATACATCCGTTATTTATATACAGGCCATTGCCTGTACTGAAGATTATTTTGAAGATTGCAGGCAAATTTGTAAATTTTGTATTCATGCTTTAAATAGCTGCACTCCTATGCGTTACGCCTAGCAGTTTCTAACTCGAAAAAAATGCATGTTTACTTGCTGACAAAAGGACTTGTTCCTTCGGGACGACGAGAATTAAATACCACAGTAGTAGGGTTTCTTTATATATTGTTTTAAATCAATGATGTTTTCTGACTTTCAAAATCATAATTGAAGCATCTATTTTAGTGAGATTTCAAATCAGTTGCCGCACAGAACCAGTCGCATTAAGATCGTTACTTATTCTTGACTCTGAGCAGATATGTTGAACTAGTTGAGAGAAAGATTAACACGTGATGCAAAAGTATATTTTGTGTCTGCAACTGCTACATTAAAATTTGCGTGCAGACCCTAATTAATAAAATAATGCTAACTGGTACAGACTTTGTAGTACATTACTCATCTTTACCATAACCCAAAGCAACATATATTTCACTCATAAGTGGCATGATCTGACTGGCTCATGATCTGACAGTCTGAGATGAACTGTTTGTTACTGAAATAAATCAAAATGAAGACTTAGATAATTGATGAACCAATGCCAAAACAAGCTCGAAAAATATTGCAGCAACCTTTAATACGTGTTCTTACTAGAAAAATAAAAATCAGATGTACGAATAAGCAAATTTTAAACAAAGTCATAAGGAAAAGAAAAAGATATTCATTTGATAGAAAATATAACAGTATAGATTTTATAGGTGGGAACATTCCAGATTTGTATGAATATTTTAATGACGTTGCGTTGAAATTTAAAGATCATATGTAGAAAACATACCGTTTGTTTCAGTGAAAGTATAGTTAGACTTAATGATTAGACTTATTGCGCGTTTATTCGACATTTTACACATCAAATTTGTATGAAAATAAGCGAAAATACAAGACGTATGTTTGACAAGACTGAATATTTAATATTGTATATAGACAGGTGTTACGCGTTCAGAGGAAACTCCTCTACAGATTAACCTGAATGAGTGGTCTAGTCAATCTGTTTTTTTTTTTTTACATAAACGTGACAAGGTAGGTGTTTCTTTTATGCTTTTTAATCTGTGTTAAATACACCAAGTGATAATATAGACTGACCATCAAAATAAAATTTATATAGATACAATGGTTGGTGTAAACGATGTCCGGGTTAAATTAGGATATATTTCAAAAATTAAAAATGAATTTGATTTATCCTTAAATGTGTATAAAATAATGGGAAGGGAGACAGAGCAGAGGTGCAGCTGAGAGAAATTACATTGTTGACGGAATCGAGGTCTGTCAGAGGCAGATCAAGCCTATCAGACTTACAGAAATGGAAAGACAACGACATTTTTAATACTAATTATATTTCAGTATAGTGGTCCTCATGAATATACAATTGGAAGGTACCATTACGTTTAAATAAAAGAACTTTCGAAAGTGGTGTCATCACAGATAAACAGACGTGAAAAGTGAAAATAACTTTGTAAAAATGCATATCTTTTTAATACACCAGAACGATTCGTAGAACACTAAAGACTATGTTGCAGTGTAGACAACACGATAAATATAATATCTGGAGTGGGGTCAGTTGTAAAATTTAAAATTATCCACACGAATTTAAAGTTTCGAATATTATTATTGTTATTTCGAAAGTATCATTTTGCCAGACAGAAAGTTTCCGTGCTGAGGTCCACAAGTGGAAACCTCTACTCAATAATCTGTTATTTCTTTGGAACACCTCGTGAAATCGTGCCAAAGGCAGCGTGTGCTGAAGATACGATAACAAACCAAAAGGTGAGCAACAGCAATGTTAGCGCTAGAAATCTTCGCTACCATGATCAGTTAACAGGTAAAAATATAGGTCCAGCATGTAACGAATTTAATTTGAATTTTAAGTATCCAACATGCATACTGCTGATCATTCATAACTTTTCCGGTGATGACAGCCAGCTGTTAATCAAGATACTTGTAAATGAAGAGGTAAACGTAATACCGAACAATGACGAGAACTACATATAATTCAGGAAGGATCCAATGGTTGATAGATTCATGAAAGAAGGAAAAGAAATAATAGTTAATAGAACAGTTAGGTTTGTAGTCACTGCTTTAAGATCTATCAGACAGTCTATGGAACAGCTGGTTAATACTTTAAGTGATGTAAAATGTATAAAGACACATAAACTTTTTTTACAGGCTTGACAAATAAAATATGAAGAAAAAAAAATCATTCATATGAATACATGATTAGTTTTAAAAAGTCTAAAAAAACAGCTGTCCCATCGATTGACAAGTTCTGATTCTCTCTAAACAACTCTAATATATCTGAAAAAGATCACCTGTGTTCAGAATGTAATCAAACATTTCAACTTGAATACATTTGGAGATCTACATGACTATTAAGTAACAAAGGATACTTTGGTGCAATGTGGCATTTGTTCAGGAATTTAGGACGGTAGTATCATAAATTGCAAACTTGACACAATACACTATTACAGTGTACCTGGTTTAGATCATGATCCAAGCTTAAATATCTCGGTACCTAACTTGAGCTGTTCATAGGCTATGACATGTTCCTGCTGATTGAGAATGAAATAAAATGTGGAAATATCATGATATTGCAGAGATATGCTGAAGTAAACCATGAATGCTACTCAGACAAGTATAGTAAACTAACAATTATGGCAACTACGAAAAGTTAGGGTCAAGTGTACTCATTATGTACCTGGAGCCATGAGCCAATACACCCTGGATACAAACTTACACTTGCACGACAATTTCAACCATTACTCGTAAGCTCCAAAGAAATTAATTCCAGATTAAAATGATTTATCAGGTTGCAGAAGCAGTTGATAAATGATTAAAAGGGTACAAAACCAAGAGTACCAAAAGTGCAATGTACATTGGAAATCAAAGAGAAATACGTCATTCATTACAAAAACGTAAAGCTTTACATATAATTGGGTTTAAAACTGAACAAGTATAAAGAGTTTCATCAGAGTTTTGTGATCAACAGCCGTGGTTAAAATCATACATCGAGGTTAATACGAGTTTGAGACAAAATTTTATAACCACTTTGACAAGGACTTATTCAAATTGGTGAATAACATGGTGTTTGGCAACCGGATGGAAAATCTAAAGAAAAGAAAATTTTTAAATATATGTACAGATGAATTTATCTGCGTCAGAAAGCTCTTTCATTTGCAAGAAACACAATTATTGACGACGACTTAATCAATTTAAGATGGACTGAAATAATTAAAGTTATCCAAATGCTTGATATATGAATTTTACTACAAGCTGCAAGCCAAATACGATGATAGAATGAGATTGTTAATGACTGATACTGATTCATTGTGTATCTATGCTGAAACCGAAAACTTCTACAGTGACATGAAGGATAACATCAAGTTATATGACGCTCTTAGCTATCAAAATAATAATAATGATGATATATTTGGTATCCTACAAATGAATAAAACCAAAGTACCTGTCCTTTTTAAGGGTGAGCTGAAAAGTTGCTCCAATTAGAGGGATTAATGCATAGGTTTCCAAACCCTGGGTCGCGACCCAAATGGTACTGCATTTTGGGTCGCAAAAGATGGTATTTAGGGTCGCGATCAAAAGAGTTTGGGAACCTCTGGATTAATGGGTTAAGATCAACACTCTGTTCATTTAAGACAGACAAAGACGAATAGAAAGTCTTCCAAGGAATGAACACATGTGTGATCAAACAGAAATATACAGATTATTTGATTACAAAGAAAATTATTAAGAGATGGATTGACGAAATGTATACAATCACGAAATGTATATCATACAAATTAAAGAAGTAGCATTATCTATGCATGACGAAAAGCGTCTTTTGGTTGATAACATAAACACATTACTTTACGGTTACTTCATTAACTTGTAATAGAAAGGGTATTTAAGTCGAATTAATTCTTTCTTTTGTTCTCTTTCAGAGTATCTGCAATTTATGCTTTCTTTGTGTCCTGTTTTCTTCAGTTTCCATTACTTGTTTGTCCTTGCTGTGAAAGACAACTGAACCAACGTGTATTTACTTTTAAATCTTTAAGTACAGAATCTTACTTTTGCATAACAATCCATATTGACATTTCAAAATGTGTACCACTAAAATATAGTTTGTTTAGATTAGTTGCTCTCTTTTTTACATCGTCGAGATTGCCACAGTAATCAATCGTAAACAAAGTATTGTACTTTGGTACACATCAAACAGTAGCTATAACTATTTATCCAGTTTATTCTCAGGATCTATAACGATCAAATTTTAATCTTAAATAACCACTTTCTGTCGTAAGTTGAACAGAAACTTTGGAGGGTGACAATAACAACGTAATGGCAAAAGTCTCTGTATTCATTCTCTATCTGATTTCGTGCAAACATGGTTTCAAAGCAATTAGACACTCCGCAGATTATCATAGTATGATCTTTTTCAAATACATGTATACATGCTTAAAATATAATTGATTTTAGACCACAGCTTTGGTTATCTGATCATCATACACGAAATAAATATACATTTTATGAGCAACTATGTTTTCTTTTCTCTTGATTTCCAAGTAACTGCCTAGTTGAACGCTCTTTAATTTATGACCACTACCACGCAATCTATTATCGTGTGTACTTCTCAAATCAAGCCAGATATAATTGTTATCAGTTTAAACCTGTCAACATCTATTTTACTGTGGTATATTTGCTATTGTTGTCCATCAATGAAATACTTTGTTGCTTCATCGAACTGTTGTATCAACTGGAAACCATGGGAATAAACCATATTTTAAAGATCTTCAATAAACAGTAATTTGCGGAGTTATATAACTTTCTGGATCACCTTCTGAATTCTTTTACACACTATCAAAACACAATTCAAGCTTTTTCTGGGAGAATTAAGCTTGAGGTTCGTTAAAGCTGTATTGGCTGGTATGTCGATGATTTCCTTCCTAGTGATGTAGTCATAAAATAAAATAATCTCATTTATATACCTGTCATTTACCAATTGTACAATTGGTTCTTAAGTAATTGTATTGTACTGGAGGCAAATGTTTTCCAGTTCATAGTTTTTATTACCACCTTCTATCTTTTTAGAGGAATTGTTTAAGTATTGCTTTTTAAAAACAAAATTCTCATGAAGAGCTCTGAACAATTGCTGCCCATTATAAATTTTTTCCTGATCTCATCAGTCTGTTTTTGTAGCTCTGAGATCTTTTTACCTCTTTCAGTACCCCTCTCTTAAAAAGCTGACAATGTATTGTCAATTTGGTCCCTGCATATTTTCATATCTTTGAACTATTATACTCGAGAGTCTTACGTAGTTGATTAGAAAGACCTGTTTGTAAGAACCGAATATTAGCAGCATCAAATATTTGTACAGGAACTGCTAGATTGGTAATACGGCTGCTGTTGTTGACATTTACGTCAGTGTCAATTATCTTTGCTAATGCAGCATCTTTCCCATCCGCTTTTGTATAAATGTTTAAACGGAATAAGTAGGATCAGTAGGAAAATAAATAAGGGTTATGTAGATGTTGTAGACGTTGCCAGTTTGAAAATACAACATATGTAAGTTGATGCTGAAATGTGCAACAAATAAACTGAGGACATACAAAAAACACCAGCAAAAAAACAGATGCAACCAAAAAGGTTAACTGCAGGGGTTATTGGAAAGTGCTAATAGTCAATGAGCGCAATTGAGAGGGATAGGCCACGTCAGCAGGATGTCCGACGCCGCTAACAAAGAAGATATTTTACGGCGAGCTAAAGGAGGTAAGATGAAACCCTTCAAAGAATCCCTCAAGCCATCCTGGGGAGATATCACACAGAATTGTTTTACCTGGCACAGTCTCGTACATACTGGAGCCACAGACTATGAGCTGAGGAGAATTGAAGAAGTGGAGAAGTGCGAGCAGCATACAGTTCAGAACTGTGTGCACGTCCTGATTTTATCAAGCAACCCCAAGCGGCAACTTCTGCCCAGTGTACCACAGACAGTTCAGAGCACAAATTGGCCTGATCAGTCACCCACGTGCTCACAGAAACCAAACCAGTTAGTAATGTCATGGTCATCTTCGAACTCGAAGGACGAACAGCAACAACAGATTGGCTTTTTAAATTTCAGAGGAACTCTAGTCTCTCTCATCCCCATTAAAACCTTTGAGCAGAATTATAAGGTCAAAAGTATATCTCTATCCATTTCTCTGTTAAGAATTTTTACTTTCATTCTGATACATTTAATAAATAACTCAAACGATATACCGTACGCTATATCGCTCTATTCACCCCAGCAATCCAGGGGTAGGGTCCTAGAGGTACAAAGATAGGGCATCGCCGAAGCATGTCGTCATAGAAGTAAAATCCAAGGTCTTTAAAGTACTTTCGAACGGAATGAATCTTAATCTTTCAAGACGTACAAAAGGTGCAAGAGAAGGGATGTAGATGATGTAAATAATTTGTAGCAGTACTATTACGACTGAATTTCGCTACAAAATTTCATAAAGGAGAGCTGGGATATTGGCTGAATAATACGGTAACATCTTCTTGCCTCCAGTGAAAAATATTCAATATGTGAGCTGATTTTCCAATGCTTTACGTCAGTAAAGTACAACATCGTTTATGTAGCGGTGAAGAAGTTTCTGAACTCTGGATAGGATCATGCGCTCTCGCCCTACCTGTGAACGTATTTGGCAACGGAATGTGTTGCGTACTGGCTTCTCAGCTGTGTTGCGAAGGGTCTCCTTAGCTATGTCCAATGTGTGGTGAGGATAGGTGCATTCAGGACCATGGAGTCCATATAAACAACTCGCAAAAAGGGTTGGTTGTTATGGGTTTAAGGCCATTTTTCAGCACATGATAGGCTATACATGGCGGCCAGTATATTTGGTGGAGGAAGAACCCGAGAAAACCCCGCGAAGAACCACCGACGGGATGCTACTGGCAAACTTTCTCACATACCCACGTTAGCCGAGCCCGAGACCCGAACCCACGCGGACAGAGGTGAGATGTCAGTGATCTGTAAAGTCGAGCGCCTTAGATCACTCGGCCACCCGGGCCACCCGCAAAAAGGGAATGTAATAAACTACGATAACTGGTATATAAGCGACTTTTGTTTTTAAACTTTCAACATAGAGCCATAGAAGGAGACACAAAGCTATAGGTCATGAATTCGGGGATCTGGCAGCTGGGTAACTGTCCAAGTGTAACGTGGGGAGAGGAGTCTGAAGTTGGTGATGTAGGGAATGGATGTGAAGATTTACGATGGCAAGCATCGAATAGCACAAATTCTAAACGCTTTAAATCTCATACATTATTTTTAAAAAGTGGATACTTTGCTACGGCATGCCATCGACTTTCCTCTAGTTATTGTATTTTTTATTATTATAATCGTTATTATTGTTATAACGTTTTATTCTCCTGGTACTTCGTTAGAATAGGTAGATAGTAAATGACAGATGCACTTTTAATGATTAGGTCGTTTTTTCATTACTGATTATTTTCTTCTTCTTCTTTGGCGTTTTTATCGTCGTCCTCGTTATTAAAATAACTTTCTTTCGTACCTGAAAAAAGTACTCACCGTCACTGAAGAAGTCTGAGAAGAACTAGAGTGAGACAAAGACAGGAATTTCGATTAGACTCTAGATATTTTTCTTGGTTCTCATATTAATTGCCTTTGACTAGTCTTCTTTTTCGTCGTCGTCGTCGTCATTTTATGCATACAAGTCATTTTTATATTGTTATTTGGTTTGAATGACAGAGAAACAAGCATTATTGGCAAACAAATGACAATCAAATTAGTGTAAGAAAAAATGTAAATTGCCAGTCCGTACGTGGGAAACGTTTAATCAATTATTATGCCTTTTGCATGCACCAGTAAACATACGTGTGGACATATATATATATATATATATATATATATATATATATATATATATATATATATATATATATATATATATATATATATATATATATATATGCACTTACGTACGTATGTAATTTACGTCATCTTAACACCTTTGTTCACTTACGTACATGTACATGGTGTGTAAATTTACACCATCTACAGAAGTAGATCAAAATCAAATTAACACGTGTTAATTTGCACCGTCTGTAAATATCAATATGTGCACGCCATGTCAAAATATACAAGTGTGTGTATTGTATATAAAGTTTTTAAAACTTTTGGTCCTGAAATTATATATGCGTGATAAGTCTGTTTGTAAATAGATACGCGGTTCTGTTAGCATTATTTTAATACAAATGAGCATTTCAGTAAACCTAAATATCTATTCTAACAATCATTTTGTCGAGACAAAGTAAAGCATTAACATCGCCGCCAAATCACGAATGATATAGACATATTTAAAATTTAAACTGTATTTATTTCTATGAGATTTTGTTCTCATAACTTATACTAAGCAATTTAGACCTCTCAGAATTGACATACTGTGGTCTTTTGTGGTGGAGGAAACTGGGGAATCCGGAGGAGACAACCATCCTTCGATGGGAGAGCACTTTATCCTCTCGCATGCTGTAAACGGTGAAAGGACACGGGATCGCAGAGGTGCGAAGTAAATGTGTTATCACGGCACTATTCATGCCATCTTTATGTCAAAAGTAACTTTATAATATGGTTGTTAAAGCGATCTCCCTTACACAAACAGGATATTTTCTTTTGTAGTCCATGTTTTATCCCCCCCCCCCCCTTCCGCTTACGTATTCATTTATCTATAGAACAATTGTAAGGAAACAAATAAAAGACGAAGAGACTGACCTGCTATCTGTTTTTATATATCAATATTTTTCGTTTAGTCTTTCGTTTCCTTGTTTTTATTTAAACAAAATTTTCTAACCCTATGGTTCAATAACAGCTATTTTCGGAAAACACGTCTATGGTATTTGGGTCGTTAGTGCAAATAAAATATACTGTTGTGAAAGGAAAGCATGGATTATTTTCTTCGAGCGCCTTCACGATTGATATTCTCACATGTTGTGTCTATTATACAATTACTGTCACAGAGTGATTTTAGACTTTCTTCATTAAAACATGCCAAGGTTTGTATTATTTATAAAAAGCAGCTACACGAGTTCTTTTTATTCCGATTTAATGCATTCGTTCTTTTCAAGTGCCGTGAAACACTTTGTTGTCAATGATGGGTCTCAAATATCGTTTTATTGTATGCACGACGTAAATATCTGCTAAAGTTATTCAGCTCAGAGAGATGCACGTAAGAGCTCGGTTTTGTCGTTTGTTGAATATTGTTTTTTGTCTATTTCTATTCTTTTTTACGCTACGACACTACGATATGTCTTACCGCCAAGCCCGCTCCAGCCGTATTATCTTACACAGCTTTGGTAAACAATGGATTGATGTATGGAAGGATACATGGACTGACGCGTAGATGTGTGAGTGGGTAGATGGATGGATGGGTTTGCTCTGTAGTATATTTTTAATTTTGGTAGAATAAAACCTAGACAGTATAAAAGTAGTTTTCATACCAAAACTTGGATGATTAAGGTCAGATTATTGAGTTGAAAAGAGAGGCTTGTACGATGCTTCTCATTACCTTTGTTCTCTCGGTCTACCTGGAAAATAAATGGAGAAGGCAAACAAAACATTAGTTCAGAGGACATGGAAACCTTTGGTTATATAGTATAGATGAAACAAACCAAAAACAACATTCTAAATATAAGGGGACATTTGTCGGTCAAGCAGGACCACATATAGCAAAAACGGGCAAACATTTCATTGGAATCAAACATATTGTGTCCGATCCCAAGCAAGATATTGGTAGTATTTTTTCTTAAAGCTATGATCTGCAAGAATTATATAGTACACCCAAGAAACTTTAGTAGCAGCTATTTATCTTGTCTGGTTTTCTTTTCCGAGCTACCAGAACTTCTTTGATCGCTTGTTTTGCGATTGGCTGACACATACAGCCACCGTCTGAAAGCCCGAAGTGTAGTGACTTATGATGATGAGACTGTGGACTGATGCTTAATATTGCAAAGACACTGGTCAATTTTGAGTTTTTAATTGTATTAAAGAGTTAAGTCTACCATTCAACTGAGAAGTGTGCCGATGAATCATCATGAATTTCGTTTACATTCCATGACTTTTGAAGTGCCCAATGAGCTACCTATACGAAAATCCACCCAATTGTCAATCCCTTACAAAAGCCTTGGTCGTAATAAGTTTGGTACCAAAAATAATATATCAAATAAAAAGAAAACCTAAGCTCTAACTTGCCTTCAGCTGAACAGTTTACCTTCAGCAGATAATTACGTTGCGCAAACATTAGAACGATAGTTGAGACCTCAGTACACCTGCCTTAAACACATAGCATTATCAACAAGGATGTGCGTGAAGGCACTTGAAAAGAACGAATAAATTAAATCTGAATGAAAAGAACTCGACGAACTGTGTTTGGTAAGTAGAACATACCTTGGTATGTTTTAAGTAAAGAAAGCCTGAAATCACACTGACAGTAATTGGATAATAGAAATAAATGTGAGACTCCTGATATAGAAAGCGCTTGACAAAACGCGACCCATAATTTCCTCACACGACAATATATTCCATGTGAACCAAAGACACATATACCAATCGACGTGTTTTTAGGTGCATTTGTCAACTTTCGCAACATCAAGATACGAAATATTAACTATGATGTTCAAAAATTCTGATTAAAGTCAAACAAATATAGAACGAAAAGAAAAAGATGGACATGGATGTATAAATTAACCAGTCATTTTCTCACATATATGCACACATGTTCGATATGTAAATTACTGGATGAACATACAGAGAGAGACTGGGGGGGTGGGGGGGGGGGAAGCAGTAGAAAAGAACACATGTTTGGAAAATAACAGAAGTAAATCTGTTTGGAGAATGGTAGAAGGCAACACTGTTTCGTGAGTGTAATATCTATTTATAAATCATATAACAAAGTAACTTTTGATATAAAGATGACCTTGAAAGCTTAGTGGTAGCACACTTGCTCCGCACCTCTGCGGTCCCGGGTTCTTTCACCGGTACCAGCATACAAGAGGGTAAATTGATCTCCCATCCGAGGTTTGTGGTCTTCAATGATTTCATGCACTACACAAGATCACAGTAGCATGACGTCTGAGCCGTCAAAAGTGCTTAGTATAACTGGTATTGGGTGATTTGTTTCTAACGTCACTTTCAGCACTTTATTTGGCTATATCAAACCGAGGAAATGGAAGCTAAGTACCTTCCCAAGGACATGTCGAGGCAGCCTATCTGGTATGGCAGGGCAGGTATCGAACTCGCTACACTTGGATTACAAGTCCAATGTTTGATAAGGTCAAGGCGTTGTAGATTATTGAGTTGAAACAGAGGTTTGTACTATGTTTCTCGTTATTTTTGTTCTCTCGGTCCAGTTGGAAAATAAAAGGGGAAGGTAAACAAAAAATGAGTTCAGAGTACATGGTATATTTTAATTAAGGAACGTCTGAAATGACACTGAGAGTAAATGGATAATAGACATAAATTATATTAAAAACGTATGAAAAAAAACCCCCCAAAAAACGCATTTCCTCACACGACAATATATTCCATGTGAACCACAACAACACGGATACTAATCGATGTATTTTTAGGAGAATCTTTAAATTTTCACAAATTTTCAGAACATATAGATACTTAGTATTAACTTTGATGTTCGAAAATTCTGCTTAAAGTCACACAAATATTAAACGAAAAAGAGAAAGAAAGACTAAAATAAGGACATGGATGTATAAAACAATCTGTCAATTTCTCGCATATAGGCAAAATTGTTCGATATATAAATTACTAGATGAACATTCAGAGAGAAAGAGAGAGACAGAGAGGGGGAGTAGAAAAGAAAACATGTTTGGAAAATAACAGAAGTAAATCTGTTTGGAGAATGGTAGAAAGCAATACTATTTTGTGAATATAATACCTATTTATCAATCATATAACAAAGTAACTTTTGATATAAAGATGACCTTGATGGCGCAGTGGTAGCACACTTGCACCGCACCTCTGCGGTCTCTGGTTTTGTCATCGGTTCCAACATGCAAGAGGGTAAAGAGATCTCCGATCAGACGTCTGTGGTCTTATGTGGTTTCCTCCACTACAAATAACCATTGCTAAGTACCTTTCCAAACGATACACCTAGGCAGCCCACCCGGGATGGCCGGGGAGGGTATCGAATTCGCTATACTGTTTGAGACGAAATCGACTTAATATTGTAATAAATTTGGGTATGTTCCATTTTTATTTACGTCTCCATTTATAGGTTCGTTAGATTTTAGTGATTAGTTGTTTGATCATGAGGAGTCGGTGTTGGGAAAATATTTCCCAGCCCGAGTAATTAGCCAATTTCTAGGAACAGACGTAAAACTTAGAGTTTTATAAGAGACTTTGCAGTGGCATGGACTGGTTTTGTTAGTTTGAGATGGAGTCAGACTAGCATAAAAATAACTGTGAACCAGTCTAGAAATGGGTTCAGATACAATAGAGTTTATACGGGTTTGGTGGTCCTTAATTGGTTAATAACGAAAAGTAAAATTTTAGTAAAAAAAATAGAGACAAGATTCTATTGATGCAGTTTTAGTATTTTTATAGTTCCCTGCATTGGGTGTTTGAATTGTGTTATGTGTGCTTCATGCCACGGCATGCTACAAGGAAAAGCCATGCAAATGTGAAGTATGTAGTTGTGATATTGTGGTCATTTTTTGTATTGATTAGAGAAAAATTGTTTCTAGTCTTGGCGCGTTACGAGAACTTCCAGTTGACAACGAATGTTGTCTGAAAGTCCTTGGAAATAGGGGAAAACAAGGGACTTCCAGCCCAACCTCACGTAGGTGTTTGATTCGTTTGTTAGAGGAACCCCTGTGCGTGTTGCAATATAAATACAGTTTAAAGTTGAAATATGGCCGTACTACTCTTGATTTGCCCTTACTTTGTCTCCACAAAAACTTCATAGGTTAGACAGAGAAGCATACATTCATACGCCTATGTATTCCTAAAAGATACTAACATGTCATCTAAACTGAACTTAGCTGAAATGTTTAAAAGAAAATACGACTATATAAAGTTTTGCCAAAGTTTCAAAGAATTTATATAAAATACACGCGTGTATATATTTGTTGGATGTGTATACATGTTGACATTTGCAAATTTTCACCTGCGCCAATTTACCTTTGCACTACCTCAGCAGTTGGTGCAAATGTATACACCATGCACAGTACTAGGTTTACTTTACCATCTAAACGGCCCTACAATCTGGCAAAAATACATTTGTATGCATAGACACATCTCTATATCATGCAATACTACAATTTTTATTATATATTTCATAGTGAGATACTAAAATATATCAGTGGGAGAAAAATGGTATCGCCACAGTTGCGATATCACTTTTGGAAATACTTTCTTTTTCCAGTATATCTGCCCTTATGTGAGTTATTCAAACCTGTTTTTCCATATTTATGCCTGTTTCATTTTTCTTTTTCCCTCCTTGTCTCTCTCTCTCTCTCTCTCTCTCTCTCTCTCTCTCTCTCTCTCTCTCTCTCTCTCTCTCTCTCTCTCTCCACATCAGAATGTACAGATCTTACAATGTGTCAACTGTAGGCCCTCTAGTGTACATTTATGCAATCAATGAGGTGCCATCAAGAAATGCCTGAAAACTAACTCCAAACAGCAAAAAGTAGACTTCAAGTATTAACTTTTTTAAAATTAGTTTTCTTCGCGCATCATATAATCTGGCAGTGACTGAATTTACATGAACTATTGCTATGTGTCACTCATACAGTATCGGTATACCTGTAGTACTCTAAGACAAACGGTAGAGATTTTTTAGAAGAAAAAAAACCTCGTGATTAAATAGAAATACAATATTTTAAGTAGCAATTTAACGCGCATCTCAATCGTGTTTGAAAACGATGGATATATTAGGCGTTGATTAGAGCTGATTGCAAACTGAAATTAAATGACAATCGAAATTGGATACAGCGTATGCTACTGAGCTAGACTGCAAGCTTGCCGATGCCACACAAAAATTAATGTTTGAATCAAGAAATAACGAAAATGAAGAATGAAAATCCTTACAAGTAAACTCATAATCATTAAAATATTTTGCTTAAAGATGTTACTCTCTGAAGTCTGTCAGATACAACCGCTCTTTGTTTCTAGTTACCTCACCCCAACAGTATCAACCCGCGCATGAAATGTATTAACAAAAATAAAAATTTCTTCATTTTCGTACAAATACAGTCATTATTTTTGACAAATACACAATCTGAAGCATGATATGTACAATCTAAGTTTGCAAAACGTAGCTGTCCCAAAATTATTGTAAACTTTATTAACTTCTTTTTATCGATGTAGTAATGCGGCTGTTAATCACACTGGCACAGAATGGATAAAACCAATGCAAATCGACGGCTTTTGCCTTTAAAAATATATAATAACAAGAAATTCTACTTTTTTGAGTCGATACACGGAAATATTTCACTCGTGAAGTGGAAACATTTTGTATTGTCACTCGACTCGTGCCAATATAATGTTTCTACTTCACTCGTGAAATATTTCCGTATATCTACTCAAAAAACGTAGATATCCTCTATACCTATAAGTCTTCAACTTTGTACCCTTATGACGTCATATGCACGTGCTGACGTCATGACGTCACGTGACGAAATGGCAGTGAAACGCTGAGGAACGCAATTTTAGCCAGAAATATACCCTTTTGGACAATAGTTAATTAAACTCGTACTATGGACCGCAGTATAAATGCTAACTATTTGAAAAGAAAGAGATGTTGAAGAACCAGTCTATCGATTTAGAGTCACATGGTGAAAATATGTGTTAAAATAGCTATGAGGGTCTCTAAGGGGTCCTTTCAGACACTTCATTGACAACTTATACAGGTTTACGGTCTTTTTTCTATTGAATCCAGTCTTATTTGCTTGATTAATAGTATGCATTCTGTGACCGTAACACTGACATAGCATAGATTATACATCTATAATAAAATATCATAACATAATTCAGTCTGTAAAAAGGTCTTTGTTGAATCTCACTGACAATTTAGGTAAACCAGCTTCAGGATCCTTGTGATATTGTTTCGTAGTGTTGCCACAAAAGTATAAAATAATTTTAGCAAAGTTCTGTACAACGACTCATAGGTTTCCAATTACTACTGGAAGGTTGCAGAATTTGCATATACCTGAAAGAAAATGTAAATTATGTGCCTAACAAGACATAGTGATGACTTTCACAATCTTTTTCCACAATACATATTTTGCTGAAATAAGAACACAATATACAAGAAGCATCTCAAAAATGTTAATACATACAAATTTAGTTAGTTGCTAAATAACATAAATGTTAATGTACAGTTAAGATTAAGTAAATTTAAAGAGCTGATATTTAAATCATTCTGTTCCTATATAAACTCAGAATAGTTTTGTCTATTACCGCTCCATCCCGTTTTGTCAAGAATGTCCAGAATATGATCAGAATATCTCTATATCCTCCTTTTTTCACCCCCCTTTATTAACTTGTACCTGTACTGAATCTGTTATGTCTATTGCTAGATCTGAGTTTGCAATCAAGTTCGGTTTAGTTCTGTTTTATTACAAGTGCTCTACTGTGTTTGTACTTTAACTGTGTGACTGATTTAAGGTTTTGTAAAGGGTACTATATTAGTAAGAATTCATTAAGATATGTGAGAAACAGAGGGAGAGAAAGAGAGAAGGAGAGAGAAATCCTAACTCAGCGTACATTAATACTACTTGTGTGCACATTCGTCTGAATGCATTTTCACCAGATATATGTGTATATCGTCACTGTTTTTTGATATTATGATTAAATGGAATGAATAGATAATAATGATCAAACGTATTACGACAAAACATTTTCCGCTTGTATTGATTGTTTTTGAAACATAAAAATAAAGGTGTCGGTAACGACTACGTCAATCATGCAAAACTAGTTCAGTTTTAAAGCAAAATGCCCCACCCCCCGTGTGTGTGTGTGTGGGGGGGGGGGCAGAAATAGAGAAGGGTCGAGAGAAGTAGAGAAAGAATGGGCATTTAAATAAAAGAAGTGACTAAAACTTTGTAAGAGTGGAAATATGACATCGATAGGGCCTTGGAAATGTGTTTATGATCTAATGTATTCATAACCCGACTACTTAAAAATTCATTTGTTGAGCATATCAGGTTTTTCTATTCCGAAAGGAACGAATGGGCGCAGAATTAGTCATACCCTATTCCATCTATTCGAGTATCTGTTTTTTAATAGTCGTTTTTATTGGTCTCTCACTTGTCTAAACGAATACTATACAATTATCGGCAATCCCGCCCGTGCTTCCGTTCAGTTATTCATTGGACAGCTTCATTAAATGTCCAAATCTCCGTTCACTCGTCTGTACGTTTTTCTGTCCGTTTTCCCTCTCAATCTGACCATCTCTTTGTCCGTGTATGGAGCCCGTCTGTTTATATATTCACTCCTCGGTCTGCACGTCCTTCCATCCTTTTTTGTCTATATGTTTGTCTGTCCATTAGCTCCTTCAGTCATTCGTTCGCAATTGGCACATCTGTCTATTTACTCTTTGCTGACCCGTCCTTTTGTCTTTTCATCTCTTCGTCTAGGTCCTATTTTTATCCATCTATCGTTGTGTTTCCCAGTCTAAACAACTTTTTGTTTGTCTCGTCAAAAAGTTGACTGTTTATGTCGTCTCAAATACCTTTTGTTGAAACAGAAGATATATTAATAATGTAATACACCACGAAAGTTTACTTTGTTTTTATAGTTAACTCCCGTTCTGCACTTTAAAGGAGAATTATTAAACATTTATTCAGATGAAGGAAATTAAAAAGAGAAGGCTACAGTGAAAAGGAGAGTTGTTATTCTTCATCATGTGCATACCTGCTTATCTACATACATACAATGTACATATATACAACAATTGCATATTTGGAAATAACTCTGAATGCTTTCTCATTCGAAAAATAATACTTCAAACACACTTACCAAATGTTGCCTTGATTGTTTCCCATTTGGTCGAACATCAAAGCACAGCAAAACTAGGAAATAGCAGCTAGTCATGTACGCGATTTAAGAAATGAAGCGAAGGTGAGAAGAAGTCAATTATATTAGTGCAATAATATAATCTTCATGAAGTAGCAAGTTTGCAAGAGAGAGAGAGAGAGAGAGAGAGAGAGAGAGAGAGTTACAGCGTAAACTTTCAGTCAGTAGCACATTGGAGATGACCCCAACAATCCTATTACACAACAAATGACTTGCTTTATCTATTGCTCGAAAGTAACGGATCAAAACTACTTTACTCCGCGGAGAATACATTACTGTGCATTAAATCTATTTCATTTCATGGCAACAGAAGTAAAAAGTCTTTTATTACCACATAAATTAATGTGAAAGTATGAAAAAATAATCTCTCTCTCCTTCTCTCTCTCTCTGCAATTTGCGCATCAGTCTACACTTTGAGCCATCACGTGACCATATTACCGCAGTAAAGTTCTATTTTTAGAGTGGAAATCCATATATATGTCTAATCTTGACCTTTTTTTAAGTGAAATTTCAGCCTTTTTACATTGAACACAATCTTAATTCACCATTTTTCGACATTCTGAATGGAAAAAAAAAAAAAAAAGAAGATTCAAAACAAATGCAATGTAAAATTAATGATTTTTTTTAGAGCAGTGCTCCTATAAAAGTGGCCACTAATTTTAGCTGCTAATGAAAATTTACGCGAATCTGTTTCGAACCGACCCTATAAAGTGCCACAGGGGCTTGTATCGTTGCTCAAATTTACCTGTAAATAATATATGTCTTATATAATAATAATAATAATACAAGGGAGGACACCTCTTTTTTCTCGTGCAACTTATTTAAGAATTAAGACTAATATTTCAAGTTACACTTCGCGTAACGTAATAAATTAGCCCCGATGTTTAGCTCTGAGATTCAACTTTTTAGG
Organism: Margaritifera margaritifera; assembly: GCA_029931535.1. Classification (NCBI taxonomy): domain Eukaryota; kingdom Metazoa; phylum Mollusca; class Bivalvia; order Unionida; family Margaritiferidae; genus Margaritifera; species Margaritifera margaritifera. Next base: position 3,930,246 of record JAQPZY010001552.1, read on the forward strand.
TATATATACAATTTGACTTACTACTCTACCTGTAAGGAATGCCGGTCGGTTTTCCAACGTTACCGTTGCACTTGGGCATGATAGCGCCCACTAATTAGGAAAGTGCAACCCGCTGAATGGAATTCTGCCCACTCATTGGTCGACCGCATGACCAGCTGACCCATGAGGGTGTAATATTCTATTTAGCGCATTGCACTTGCATATTAAGTGGGCGTGATCATGGTCATGTCCAGCAATAACATTGGAAAACGGACTGGCAAAATCTTTTTTTATGAACTTCAGAAAGACAGTCCAAAAAGGAAGTACTCTTTTAGCTCAAGAAATAAAACAGCCCTATACTACATGTATGTAAAAAAAAAAAAAAAAAAAAAAAAAAAAAAAAAACAGGACGCTCCTCTAACAAGTTCGAAACATAATTCAGGCACTGTCTTTACGATAGGCTCACTGTACAATAACACATTTGCTTCATTGTGCAATACACAATTTCGGATGAAATTCTGATGCAGTAGGGTCTAATATTTGTTATATTTTTTTACTCGACCTGGGAAGGGTGTCATTTACTTTACATGAGGCTATTGACCTGAAAAACTACTTATATCGCAAAGCAAAGCAAAATTAACGGCAGAATTTTTATTACTTTCCCAAATAAAACTTTATTATAATAATGCTTTCAGAATCAAAAATAAACAAGGCATTCATTCAATGTCGGAGAAAATTCCTCTCTGTCTCTCTCTGTCTCTCTGTCTGTCTGTCTCTCTCAGTCTCTCTCTCGCAAACGGAATTCCCGGTTTTGTTAAAAAAAAAAAATAAAAAAAATAAAAAAAATAAAAAAAAAACTCAAGGAAGAAAAGAAAATATCATCGAATTACTTGAATGTGTTCATGCGTGTACCACAAAATAATATAAACGCTTAGATAGGGAAATGCGTCTTAACTGAAAATATTTTTTTTAACTTTTAACTTTTAGTCCTATTATCAGTATTTTGTAAAATTAAAGCAAGTATATAAGCTGCCTGATTTTTTCTTGTTTTTTGGCAATCGTGCACCTAGGACTCGGGTCTTGTGCTCCCCACCTCCACCCCAACCATCACATTCACACACATTCTCTCTCTCTCTCTCCATGACTTGCACTGACCCTCCTGTTTAGAAAACAAGAAACGATTATGTGTAGTAATCAAAACTATGATACTGCAACTTTCAGATACCTTAACATACTTGACACTATATGGCCACAAGTGTGCAAATGTGCCTTTAACATACATACATACATACATACATACATACATACATACATACATACATACATACACCTTCTTTAACAGTATGACCTTTATTTTTTGACCCGCCTCTAACTTACATGCTTACTCTGGTAATATCGACAAAAACTAAATCCTGCATGAATTTTGTTTTGGTTCATTTTTGTAAGCAACTACTCACAATACTTCATCTTACAAAATACACTGTTGTTTAATATTGTTGTATGATATTGTATTTGGCAAACATTCACAAGGGTCATATGTCTCCTCTCTCTCTCTCTCTCTCTCTCTCTCTCTCTCTCTCTCTCTCTCTCTCTCTCTCTCTCTCTCTCTCTCTCTCTCTCTCTCTCTCATTAACAGTCCGAAATCTGAAATTCCTTCTTATTATTTCATTTCACGTTGATAAAATAAAATCGCAAATGCTTAACATTATATTTCCAGGCTGGCCAAATGTACAGATATTTTTGCAAAATACTGATTTTCGTTATGACAGCTGATAAGGAGATGGACAATCCAAAATGCAGACTTTTCACTAGAAAGAATTAATATTAATATTCTTTCAAAGTCCTGCCTCCAGTCCATTCATTTATTTCAACAGTTTCCCTTGTAACTGTAAATGAAGATAGTTTACTGATAAATTACGAATCGACATTCTGAAAATGGAATTACTCTAGTTCGTTATTTCTATGTTTGATTTTCCATAAATGCGGTTTGTCTTTCGTAATTGTGGAAAAAGTGAGGATTTCTAGCAAAATCCATGTTCACTCTATATTTCCTGGATGTTGTTCCCGAGTGCATCCACTCCTTTCACCACGATGTTTTGAACCAATCTTTAACTATTCATCACCACCCCCTCTCCTTTAAGTTTTTTTTTTTTTTTTTTTTCAAACATGCAATTCAGAATTTACCACTTGAGCGTGCAGAAATTGTTGGTAATCTTGTTGGTTGTGAGCCCCTCTTCAGCAGAATGTGAACAGGGTTCAGTAACCAATATCACAAGTATAAAGGACCGACCATTTAATTCTTCTGGACGGGGTGGGTATATCAAAATAATAGTACCAAATATGGCCTTCGTGGGCAAGTGGATTTTAAATGGGCAAGTGGATTTTAAGTCAGGGCAAGTGATTTTTTTTTAAAAAAAGGACTTGCCCTGGGCCTGTGTCTGAAAAATTATGTAAGCACTGGAGCTATTGGACAAAGGTTGACATCATGACCTGGATGAAACCATTGCTTTATGTGAAATATTTTGAGAGGCGAATAAACACACGAGTTATTTTAATATGATTGTTGTTTATTTCTTTTCATATTTGAAGCACTGCAATCTCAACAGCATGTCAAAATGATAGTAAAAGATAGGGTCCTTTTGGGCACATGGAATTGGAGTCAGGGCTTGTGATATTTTTAAAGTCACTTGCCCTGGGCCTGTGTCTGCAAAAAAGAACTTCTTTGAGCACTGTCATTGCATGCATATAAAGCAGAAGTCACCATATTGAATTTTAAACATGTCACATAATGCGTTTTCTCATTTGTCACTTTATTTTACTTGATATGGACGATAAATTATTTTCGGCAAGAGGGCACTGGTTTAAACATCTGTTTTGGCTAAAGATATATGCCAATGGTCGATGCGGAACGGAGTAGATAAGCAATCCTTGGCTTGCAAAGGCGCTACTTCCCTTGTAGATTTCCTAACTTTGCAACAACAGTGATAATAATAATAATAATAATAACAACAATAACAACAACAACAACAACAACAATTTACAATGAAATACAGAACTCTTTTGATCATGAGAGGGTGAAGCGAAGCAAAACGTTGCTTTAACCCACCCGACTTCATATTGTAACTTTCTGCTTTCTTAACACTAACATTTTGTTGTATTGTTGCATTGACTTAACCTTGTACTTTTAATTTTGAGATGTTTGCTAAAGGAATAATTTAAAAGCTATATGTAGGTATGTATATGGTTTAACAGCATGTCAGCACAATATTGGCTATAGTGTCTATTTAAAGTTCTAAACATGTTAAAACTAAAAAAAAATAAAAAAATTAAAAAGAAAAAAACAACAAAAAAAAAAAAAAAAACAACAAAAATTGCTAGAAAAGGCGCTAATATTTACTTCTCAAGATAACTTTAAGTTTCTTTCCACATGATAAAAGAGCATGTCGGTTCAGGTCCTTTACACACATTTTTAGAGTGTGACAGTGGAATACTAAAGGACTTATACTGAGTGACTACTGTGCAAATTTTGTAATCACAGATAACTCAACAAAGTAATTTTCTTTTTCAGTTGAGAAGAAGTCTTCAGTACAATCAGGTGACAGTGGTATGTTTTCATGAAAGGAATTTCTTATGTTGCACTGCATCTTTGGCTGATAATGGCCCAGTTTCTATAGAGATGCTAAAGTGATTACATTTTTGACTATATTTTATTCAAAGATTTAAAAAATGATAACATTAACCAGTGCTTTAAAAAGGGCAACCTTAAATTGGTCCCGTAGTGCCTGTGCATGCATCCATCTGTAACATGTTACGACTCTATGGTCTTAAAATAATGTAACAGAAAGACAGTGAAACAAACAATGTATGTCAAATCAACAGACAATTTATTTCTAGACAATTAAGTGAAAATTTAAAAGACACTTACAATAAGGTTAATTAAAATCCAAATAATCCAATTATCCTAATCACAAGTCCTAAATACAGAATCTTCTGAATGAATGAATGTTCCGAGTGAATGAATGTTCCGAATGAACGAATCTTCCTTATGAACGAATGTTCCCAATGAATGGGTAGTCTGAAATGTCCTGATATACCCCAATATTGTAATCAACATCATCTTTGAGAATGTCCACGAAATTCCAAAAGTCATATATTTAAATCCAAAGGTTGATGTAAGTACTTTAGGTAACTCCAATGAATGTTCCAATAAATAATTACTTTTCAATTATGTATACATCAATACACCATTACAGCATTACGAGATAACATCACAACTATGATTCCAAACAATCTGATGATTCCAAAATACTGATCATAAAAAACAAGAATGTTTTTAACACAAGATTTAAAATTGGAATGGAATTTTGTTTACCAAATGCTGTGTAAATATAAGACAAGTCACATGACAGAATGTTCAAGAATATTATATGGTGTGTGTGACTTTTAACACATAACTCTAAGGAAATTCTGGTTTTATCTGTAAACAAAATCAACCGTGACCTCAAATTTAATAAACAACTTGTTTACCAAAACCGTCCTTGAACTCAAATATTAAGTTAACAACCTAATTCAAGGGCAATAACTAAACATGTCAACATTATACATAACATTAAGGTTTAAGCAAATATTAAAGTCAAGAAACATTTATAATTTCCAAAATATGTATAATATTATATAAACATTATACATAACAAACATTTAATTGCCAAAATAGTAACCATTTAAATTTTTTATATGCATAAGTTGAAGTCCTGGTTGGACTTTTAGGACATTGCAGCAATTCATAAAACAAAACAAAACAACAACAACAACAAAACAAAAAAAAAAACAACAAAAACAAAATCTCATTTTTGTCCCTTTGCTTTTTTGCTTTGTTGCGACTAGGGGTTTGAATATGTAACAAAAGAAAGAAAGACTCCAACAAGCTTTCAACTATTTCCAAAATACAAATTTATTTTCCTAAAATGTAAAATATTTAAAACAAATTAAGTGAAAGAATTAAAAATAACTTACAGTGTAGAAAATCCTTAAATAATCCTAAATTGTTCTATAGAATTCACTAATCCGGAAACTGTCCAAAGGTATTCCGAATGAGGACACTAATAAGCTTATGTGTCAACAAGAATCACAGTTCTAAATCCAAATGTTATTAATTCCAGGTAAATTCCTGTGAACGTAGAATATCACAAAAGTTCTTGAAATGATTCCGATAATTTCGACGGAGTAAAATAATGTTCATATCTTTGAATAAACGTAATCCCAAAATGTACTGGTTAGAGTTAAGATTTCACCAACAATACATAAATTTCCTCTATGACTTAATCAAATGCCGTAACTGCAAATAATGAATATGCTGTGATTTAATCCCGTTGTTTATTATCTATACTGAGTAAAACAAATAATAACCCAATCTACTCCGTCTCAAATAAACAAACCCGAATTGTGATGTTAATTCTTACAAGTAAACAAGTTGTACTCTTTACTGAATCACGGAAATTAGGTCACGGAAATGATACATTTCACCACTCGCTACTCACGTGACGTAGTGAGTCATGTTTAACCAACATTCCAAACATAAGATATACATGTACTCAATAATAGCGTTGGCTACTAAAGAAAATATAAATTATAATACAAAAGGTCATAAACCAAATGAAAACTATATTATAATTTAAAAGATGATACATAATTCCGTAACAGCTTATCCTACAAAGTATAGAAAATATATTGTACTACCATCAGTGTTGGTGTCTACACCAATAAATGCATATATATGTACAGCCTCGCTGATTATCAACCATTTCTTCTTCCTGTGTCTTAGGCAACACTTGGGAGTGGGTTTCATAGCATCCTTCCCTCCACAGGAGGAGGCCAAGGGGACTAACTTTGTATATGTACATGTACACTAGTTGTACAATCATGGTTAAGTTTTCATGTTGAACTCTGGTCTTTAACACAGTCTATACACACTTATACCTTAAGAGAAGAACATGGTGAAGCGTATGCATCTGGATGACTTCTTCACCCTCATTACAAAAGGAGGTCACTGTAACCCATATTTCATTTTATTGATTTTGCTTAAATTTTATATTTTTGATGTGTATTTCTCAAAGCTTTGTGCATCATCAAGTTAGATGATGATATGCATCTCAGTTACAACCACAACGTTTCAACAAAAGGTCTACGTAACCTACATTTTACTCATGACCAAATAGGTTGTTTGCACCCTGTATACATACTGTTATACATAGAACAATGGTACTTGGTGAGGGGATGCATCTTGGTGAGGACTACACTCTTATCACAAAAGTATGTAAATGTATTTCATGCTTAGCTGACTTGGGTTCAGTCGCAGGCACTGTTCATTCTAGAATCAAACTAGATGATTATATGCATCTCTTTTAGTGCCACACCCTTACAACAATAGTATGTCACTGTGACATACATGACCGACATGTCGATGAGTATAGTAATTAGATGAGTGGGCTGCTTGCTTTTCATATGGGGCCTCAGCTGTAGTAGGCTAATTGAGATAATCTCTGATGTATGAACCGTGTTTGTTGTATTTCTACTCCAAGGTTATTCAAAGTATGTGACTTTAAACCAGTAAATCTGGCTTCAATTTAAGATTGAAATATGTTATCATCCTTGTCATATCATGCATTAAACCAGTAGAAAGTCAATGTTACTATCTATATGTGCATGTATTACTTCCAAAAGTAGATTAAATGTCTTGTGTTGTGTGGTTTTAACGCCATTTTTCATGGCGACCAGTATATTTGGTGGAGGAAGAACCAGGGAAGAACTTCCGGGCAGCTACTGGCAAGCTTTCTCACATACCCACGTAGGCCAAACTGTGGCTCGAACCCATGTGGACAAAGGTAATATTTGAGTGATATCTAAAGGCTAGCGCCTTAGGCCAGTCGGCCACACTGGGCCCCAAAAGAAGAATTCAATGGCAGATACTACTTTAAATTCCTCCAGCACACATAATTTAAAACTAAAGTAAGGTTGGCTTAAGCAAATTAAAATACAAAACATTCACAAAATCAAATGGTCAGATAGGAAATGGAAAATATCCAATTGGTGACCATAATTACTCTTAAAGTGGTAAACTGTGTATATTTGGTTGCATAGATATTAACCAATGTGCAAAAGACCCCACCAACGTAGTCAACTCATACTCAACACACCACCCCTTTCATAGCAACAGTTGTCATATCTAGAAGTGTGTTTAATTTCCAACTGAAATTTTTTCTGAGGTAGACAAAAGGTATTAATTTTGCTTGTTATCCACAAATGGAACCAGAATTGTGCATATATATTAACTTAATTGTACATACATATGTGGGACCACTGTAAGGCTACTGATCTATGAATTGTAACAAAATATGTAGAAATGAGGGGTTGATTTGGCAGTGTTAAACAAATGACACTACTTAAACCTTTGAGTATATAAAGTTTTCGAGTTGTGGATTTGAAAAGAAAACTTCAAAATAGAGTTAAAATATATTGTAATATGTAGAAAACAGGAAGTGACCTTCAATCACCTCTACCACTCTCGCCCCACCACCACAAATGGGGATTCATGCCGATAAAGGGAACGTATTTGTCACTCATTAAACGTTAAATATAACAAGTTTCATGAAGTTTGTATTACTAGTTTTAGTGATTTGGTATTGCACAAAAACTTCAGCGCAGAGTTGATGATGATGATGTCACTTGACAAAGTAATCACTGTGTCTCAGATTTTCTCAGAAAAAAAAGAGACAAAAAATTGAACTTTGTCATGTCATTTGTTTGTGTCAACGTAGAATTCCCATATGTGATTATGTTTTATACATGCTTATTTTGGGGGCATGCACTTTACCACATTTATCAGTTAGACACAGTATGTGGATGCTTTTTAGAATCTAATTGCAAAGTTTTTATATAATCAGAAAGCGAAATTAATATCTGTGTATTTTTTTTTCAGAAACAACATACACCAAGGGATGAGACAAAGTTTTGGATTGAATGTCGCCTTGATCCAGATGGATTCAACCTAAAATATACATCAATTGTTCAAACTGAAGTATAGTCATCCATGGCATAATTATTGCGTGCAGGTAAAAAAATGATGTTTTATAACTTGACCAAAGGAACATTGTATTTAACTTTTTCCACACGAAATATTTGAAACCAGTTGAATAGATTCATTCTTGTGCCAACCTGAACTTGATAAAGAAGAATTTTATCATTCTATTAATCGTATGTGAAACGAGGCATTATGTATGATTCTTTAACATTGTTAACTATGTTTTCATCTTAAATATTGTGTTTACATTTATTAACTGTAAGCAAGTGTACACAAAATTTTCATTCCATTAGCTGAAATGAAGATTTTGTCTAAGGTGGAGAAGGAATGCATGGGGCTTAATCAAAGAATTCTACTATGAATGGGTTTGTGTAGCTCTAATTCTAAATGCATGGTCAGTTGTACTGTATTTAAACTGGGTTATTTTGAGGAAACACTATGGGCATGTACAGGTAGATATCGCTCAATATGACTGGGCACGTTTGTTTCCAAAATGTCAACTTCTTGCCATAAACATAATATCATCAATTTGATGCTGTTTCGTATAACAATTGATTTCAAACGTATATCTTGTTTAGAAAAGCAAGTCAGCTTTTGTTATTAATGCCCTTTGGTGTTGCCCTTCGTCCGGCGTGCATCATCTGGCGTCCGGCATCAATTGCTATTTTCAGCTGACACACCAATTTCAATCAGACTTGTCAACCTTGTAAATACATTAATGTTTAAAACTTTACCCGTTTGTGTTCCTCTTTTGAGTTAGAAAAGCTTCTTCTTATTATTATTAAATATGTTGATGTTTGAAGAAAAAAATGGTGTTGTATTGTTTTTTATTTATTGAAAGCAAATTGTATTGACATCCTCTTGCATATTTCTCTGTATCGATTTTGGTCAGGTTTCCTGTCATGTCCGGGGGGGGGGGGGTCTTCACGCCTGTGATTTTCCCATATAAAGCGGTGCGCTCACCGTTCTTGCCACCTACTGTTGACTTGTCAAGCAAACAAAGTGAGTTGAATGGCAAAATTCAGCGAAGCCCTGATGCACATGCACAGAGTCAGACACCATCTGATTCATAAAAATATCGGCAAAAAGGCCCCCATCATCTTGAAAATGTACCAAGACCTCTTAGAAGACGTGATTCAAGAACAAATTATCAGGGAGAATGGGAAAGAAAAAGACAGGGAGGAGCATCTTAGATATCAGGAATATCTTAGATGGCAACAACAGCAGCAGCATCACCATAAGGGAGGAGAAAAGATGTGGAGTGCAGAATGGACATAGAGGACTTCTCTTTCACCTTCACAAAGGAGGATCATTGTGCTGCGGTGAAGCCGATGGTGAAATATGGCCATCCTGCCAGGGGCTAAAATCCAGTACCATTCACCAAACCAAAACTGCCCTTTTCATGGCCACCCACATCTCGAGAAAAGAGAGATGCTAATCGTTTGTCCCAAAAAGTATATTTGTATGTTTGTGTTTGTGTATGTCTTTGTCTTTCCCAAAAAAAATTTAAAACCTCGGGCCTTATAAAATGTGTTTGTTGGGTATAGTAGGCGTGTGTGTTTGTGTGGGTATAGAGTGTGTCTATAAACACTCCCTTACCCTTGTGTAAACCTCTGTTAGAAAATCAGAAAATTGTTTTCTTTTAGGTCCGCGCAATTTCTGTTCAACTGTTCTTCTGTGTGAGGGGAGTTTTCTGTGTGAGGGATGTTTTCCTTCACATCTGTGCTTCAAGTACATAAAGTGGTGCGTTCGCCATTCATGCTATTCATCCTCGACCAGACAAGAAAGAAGAATGAAGAACATTTCGAGGTGGGCAAGTTGATGGGGGCGATCAGCTTGATGGAACAAGTTCAGCACCTCCTGGGTATGGTGGAGGAGCTGGAGTGCTACCCCTACACAAGACACTTGAAGAGGGAAATCACCTCTCAGAATTCCTAAACAGTTCGTCAGAGAGGTGATGGATGATGAAGTTTTAAAGATCAAGGCGGCGTGGGCTGAGGAGAGAAGGGTCAAGAAGCAGGAGAAGAGGGAGGGGGAAGAGGAGAGGAGGAGAATAGAGAGGGAATTCAACGGGCTCAATAAGAACTGGATGAAAATCCAAGAAATACTTCGCAGATTGGGTCATCTAGATTGGATGCCTGAGGAGGAGGCCAACGAGCCTAGTTTTAGGTTCGTGGTCTTCACAAAGATGTCGTGGAGGAAAAATGGAAAGAACTGGGGGAAAAGATAAACCCAACCTGAGAAGTGCAACCACTAAGGGAGAGTACTGTGGTAAAATCCAACTGCCCTTTTCAGGGCCACCCAGATCACTAGAAAACAGAGATACTAATCAATTGCCAAGTCTTTTTGTGTTTTATGTTTTTTCATTATGTTTGTGTATGTCTTTGTCTTCCCCACAAAAAAAAAAACTTAAAACTCTTTTACCTTTATCTCTTATGTGTGTTTGTATGCATGATAGTATGATTGCGTGTGATAATATGTTTGTGTGTATATATGTATACAGTATGTGCATTAACACTCCAACCCTTGTGTGTGAGATGGTATGCTTGTTTGCATGTAAGTATAGCGCGTGTATATAAACATTCCTATACTTTTCGTTGAATAGTTCAAATGGGATGGTTGTTTGGATAGTAATCAAAAAGCGGTTCCTGGATTGTACTGCTCTAGAGCACTTCTTAATGTAAACCTAAGGCGTAATGTTAATTCCCGTTTGCCTCTAAGGTGGTCCATATAACTAATCATACCGGCAGTGAAAGTTAAGAACAAAATGGAAAGAGCTGAAATTAAACAGAATGTTAAAAATTGACTTAACTACGTCAACAACATGATTGGAAACCTAACCTCAGATTCGAAATCATGCGGGAAATACATCAACAGTACAAAAAAAAAAAAAAAAAAAAAAAAAAAACGAGATGCACATGACATTCCTTTACTAAAGACAGATACCAGATACAGAAACCGATACAGAGAAGGCTGAAACATTGAAGTCACAATTCTGCAGTGTCTTTAACCGCTTCAGTGACATGACTTCACCGTGAATATTCCCCAAAGTGTCAAAAATGACTAATACATCACTAACATGTTTAGGAGTTCAAAAGGTGCTACACGGTTCAAACCTATCAAAAGTTTGTGAACCGGATGAAAAATCCAAAAGTACTTGAGGCACATTTGAGTTGGCACAAGTGCATACACACCTCTTTTAACAATCATTGGACATTTGCAACATCATAAAGGACCGATCTCTAGTAAATATATGCCCACTGTTTAAAAAGGGTGATCGTGCAATGGCCAGTAATTACCGCCCAATCTCACGCACTAGTGTTCTTTCCAAAAGCTTGATCATATTGTTTGTTTTAACACCAGGAATCACTTGGATAACTTGTCTATCATATCTGATAAACAACATGCCTTCTGGAAATTACACAGCTACGAAGCATAACTTTGTTGTGTTATTGATGATTGGGCTAAACGTTTAGATAAAGGTGACCAAGTAGACATTTGGTATTAGACTTTGAAAAAGCTTTTGACACTATCCCCCATGAATCGTTAAAGAGTAAACTGTTTCATTGTGGAATTGCAGGCAAAAGTCCATGCTAGATAGACGCTTTTTATGTTTCCAAGAATACTGTGTGGTGATAAATGGTTCCAAATCTGGCTGCTCCAAAGTAGCTTCTGTAGTACCTCAAGGGACCGTACTTGGACCAGCGCCCTTCTCGCACATCAGTGACATCATGATTAAAATTGACTAAGAAATTCGACTCTAGGCATATGACTGTATATGCTACAGATCAATCAAAACCGAGCAGGGTACTAAAATATTACAAAATGGCATTAAAAAACCAGGACAGTAGGCACGAAAATCGGGCATGCGATTCCAGCCTACAAAAACGCAACATAATGCAAATGACAAGAAAGAAATGCCATAAAACGAATATGTCGTATTCATTGGAGTGTACTACTTTAGAAAACCTCAGCCAAATAAAATATTTTAGAGGTCACAATTATTAGTGATCTGAAATGGAACCTTCAAATTTAAGAATTATGCACCAAAGCAAATCGTACTTTCGGACTATTAAAAAATAATTTATCATCTTGACCACAAAATGCGAAAGAACTAGCTTTCAAGGGTTTAGTTAGACCTATTTTAGAATGTACTTTTACAGTTTGGGACCCCCATTCCCAGATTTTAGAAAATGAAATTTAAAAAAAAAAAAAAAAAAAAAAAAAAAAAAACGAGCATCAAAGTTTGTTATATCAAATTATGACTAGACCACAGGAAGTATGGCCTAAATATTTAATAAGTTGTCTTGGAAACCATTAAAAAGACGTAGACTGGAAAAAGATTAATATTTTTCTACAAAGGTCTAAAAACATAGCGAAAATACCCTGCCACAATTTAATCAAACCTAAAAGAACTAATGAAAATCAACATGAACATACTTATATAATATCATACGCACAAACTGAAAGTTACAAATTCAGCTTTCTCCCAAAACAAATATTAATCGCAACTGAAGAATCCTCAGAACACCTAATTGAATACTTTTCAAAATTAGTACGGACGCGTTTTTTCTAAAATAAGTTCTTGTTTTAAAGGTTGACACCGCGCGATGCAAAACATGTCGTTATGATGTAGCACCCAACTAATCAAGATACACGAGGAGCGAGCTTATAAGACTGTCAGATTTGTGCATCCTACTCTGTAAATCTTTCACTTTTCACTACAAGAGAACATTAAATGATTGGTTACCTAAAAGTAAAAAAAAAAATAATCAAGCTGCTCGAAGATACTTCTAAGAGGTTTTCTTGTTCATATAAAATCCAATTACATCCAAATTGAATCTAAACTTTACAACAACTATCAAAACTTAAAATTACTTTCAACCGACTGACATTTTGTCGATTAGCTGATATAGACTATAGGACTCGCGGTACTAATTATATGGCACAACTGTGAACCAGTCTAGAAATGGGTGACCATAAAATAGAGCATATACATTTTTGATGATTCATAATTGACTAATGATGAAAAGTAAAATTGTCGTGAAATATAGAGACAAGATTCTATTGATTCAATTTCAGTATCTGTATAGACTAGGCTTAGTGACACTCGATAATGAACATAGCACCTGATTCGTCAGGTACGGAATAGATAACACATTGCATACACTTGTAAATAATAATTTTAAAAAAATTGAAAAAATCAGCGGGACGTATCGTTTTCTCCACGCAGAAGCTTGCATCAAGGATGGGTCTATACTGAGAAATATAGGTATGATCATGAGCATTTAGAAATTAAAGTTATCGATATTCTAATATCATGGTGCTTCGTAGTTAGCAGCGAACGTAGAAGTAGAAACACTTAAGAAGTTAGACCTACCGGTAGCGATGGAAATGTTAATTCCCGAAAAAGCTCTGAGCGCACTGAAGGGCCTTGGCCTTTCAGTTGCCTCAGGTTGGAGCGTACGCGCTCAGGAGAAACGAGCCACCATTCTCCTGATTTGGTAAGAACGAACAACATATGAGAGACAGCCCCAGGGATCGAAAACAGGGGGAATACAGGCCCAGCGGGAGACGAATCGTCAGACCCATCCGCCACACACCCAGACCAGACCCCGCAGAGAAGAGTTACCTCCACAACCCCAGGTGACATCATCGAAATCACCAACCAAACAGGGTCCAAGACAGGGAAGGGAGAAAGAAAAGAAGGATGAAAGGGAGAAAGAAACTCTAGAGGGAACCAAACAGTAGAAAGCGAAAGGGACGAAACCAGCACCCATAGTGCCCCAAGTCTCCTCAACACCATCGTCGGCGACAAAGAAACCGGTTATACAGTCGGAAAAACAGGTAGCGGCGGAAGCGTGGAAGTTACCCCCACCCACCCCAGAACTGATCCCACCGCCGAAAGCGAACTATGACGAGTTAAGGCAGCAGAGTGCGCAATATCTGTACGACCAGTCGTACGAAATGGGGTTGAATGACCTATGGCTCCAGAAGGAAGCTTCCCAGAGGTGCGTTGACGATCTCAGGATGGTCCTAAAAGCGAAGAAACAAACAGTGCTCGGTGGTAAACAACCCAAAGCAAGCAGAATCCGGTCCAAAAAAGCAGCCTCAAATTTACAACAGTGGGGGAAGAAGTTTACTGAATGGCCGATAATATTAGCTACGTTTATCTGTAACGAGCTGATAGTATATCACGAGCTCGAGACCCAGCTTGTTTCCTACTTCACACCCTTGGGAGAACTTGAAGTGGCAGACATCATAGACCCGAGCAGTCCAAAAGAGCGCACTAGACGGACGTTTACACACGGCATGCCGGACCACCTGAAGCCATATTTCCTGCCGCTGCTCCACAAGATCCCTAACAGTCCTTCTTAGGACTAAAGAGTTCGCAAAGTTGCCTTATAGGGTTTCAAATTTGGAATTTTTGAAAACCCCTTTTGATTATACTCTTTTATTACACAAATTTGATCAATTTTGAACCACCATCTAAAATATATCGCGACAAAATTGAAATGTGCGTGATACTAAAATGATATGAATAATTTTACTCAAAGATTGGTATTGTTTTTGAAAAATATGTACACTATGTACGCAAAATTTCCACCTGAATGAATCACGATAAATAAAGAAATTTGAAATTTAAAGTATTGCCATAATTAAACAAGTGGCTAACACTTAATTGGTTTAGGGACAGCCCGATTTAACTAACTGGGAAGAATTTGACCATATACGTTCATGGCGTTTCAGTACTTCGTCACGCTTCGCGCCTCTCATGCCAAGCCAGTGCTGCCTACCACTCCAGATATCCAGTCAAGTACATGCAACCTGTAAATATTGTGGCTCTAATCCTATGTACAGGTAAAAGTAATTGTACACACCCTCCCATATCGGGCCTTAAATGAACCCCATTAGTGGGGAAACCATGCAGCGAGAGAGTGGTGTGTATTGACTAATGCCCCGAAAATGCGCGCAGTGAGCGCTCTGGGGGTATATAGACGTACATGACAGAATGGCCGCACACGTATCTAATCCAACAAAACAAACAATCATGATGCTTCGTAAACAATATTACCGGTGCGGACAATTACTATTTTCATAGTATGGCGTCATCCTTTGCATGGGGAAAGTTGTCGATTGCACAAAAGAAGTAGAGAAATTGTCCCTAACAAAAATGCTTAAAAGAAAAAACTTTGGCAAATGCCTTTTGTTTTTCTACACACTTTACATTTAGTACAATGGTTTGTCACAAGAATTTACCTGTAGTTTTCCTTTAAGAAGATATTTTGCATTTTGTTTTCTATGGTACAACCTTCCCATATCGCACCCACTTCCGAAAAAGCTATGATATCTAGCCTCAGTCTGATTTTCTCTTCTTTTCATTTTATTTAC
This sequence comes from Margaritifera margaritifera, assembly GCA_029931535.1. Taxonomy (NCBI): domain Eukaryota; kingdom Metazoa; phylum Mollusca; class Bivalvia; order Unionida; family Margaritiferidae; genus Margaritifera; species Margaritifera margaritifera. Next base: position 3,945,694 of record JAQPZY010001552.1, read on the forward strand.
ATTGTAACCTTCCTTAAACAGCCACACACACCACACACACCCCTGGCACGTTTTATCCATCTTCCACATAATTGCTTAATTAATTTGCACGTTTGTTTTAATTTATTGTTTTTTTCACTTTTCTCGATAGTTTAATTATTGATCGTTTGGGGATCTTGATATATTAAGATAGGGTTCTATTTCATGATCTCTTTTTTACCCATTGTTGTCTTCTGGTAACGCCGATTTTTTATTTATTTATTTTTCTCTTGTGTAGCCTCTACGACAGTGGTTTATGGGCTTACAGACTGTAACGACAGCAGTTTCCAAGAATCCCTGTCATCACAGCCTGGAAGCACAATCCCTCTTTTGTTCATCAATGTTTTGTTTCGCTTTTGTGGGCTTTAACGTCACTTTGAACTCACCATTCCCTATTTGAAATGAGGAAATGGGAGATAATTGCCTTTCGCAAGGACACTCTGAGGCAGCCGACCTAGGCTTGATTGGGTGGGTACTGAACCCGCAATCCCTGGATTACGAGTCCAACTCTCTACCAATTGAGCTGCTGCGGCTCCCTTTTTCACAAAGTGGTTTGCAAATTAGAAAAGACTGGAGCAAACAAATATCTGAGATATAATCAATGTTGACATATATGTAAGTTAAGTATATTTTATCATCCATCCATCCATCTCTCAATCCCTCCCTCCCTTCATCCATGCAGCATACTTTGAACAAAATTGTTTAAACATATTTAAGTGTGTGTTTTGTCTAGACTATTTTGATAGGTAGATAGATCAATTATGAAAATATTTGCATATTTTCATGTTGGATTTTTGTGGTGCTGTAATAATTTTGTGGTGCTGTAATAAGAGCGAACAAATGACGTCAAAAAAGTATCAATGGATTTCACTGAGAGTGAACAAATTTAGAACTGATACTTTCATAATACTTTCGACGGTTCTGCCGAGTTTTATCAAACTTAAGACCCCGAAATACAACACTATGTTCGGAGTATGGTTTAATGTTTGAAAGCTGCAAGATAGTAGACGAACCAAAGTTAAATAAGTACAGGTGAGTGTAAAATTCAAATTGAATTTACAGATTGCTTTTTTTCTCTTCTCCTATCTACGGTTGAACTTGACCTTTTGGATACAGACTATTCCTTTTTTTTTGTCCCTTCGAGACACGGTTTGCACGAGTTCGTTTTCCATTAGATATAGGGATTGGAATATATGGGGAAGGTCGGATTTGCGACTTACCTTTCAACTTTGGTAGTGCTATCTGCAATTGTGTCCATCTCTATTTTTAGGGAACATAAAATTCACCTTTTTTTGGGCTCATGAACACTGATTCAAACAGATCGAATTTTACGTTAGATCAACATGCCATTTCCTAGCATACATGAAACGTTCTTTGCAAGCCTACCTATGGGAACTGGGCCTTTAGACTGTTTAGCAGGCCAAGGGTTCCCACTGAAGATAAGAGGAGACGTAGACCTGTACAGAATATAGGCATGTGGCTGCTATGCAAGTATGTCTAGTTTGGGGAGGATAGCTTCATCCAAGGAGCAAGTCAATGCAATCAATGAATGGGGTCCTAGTGGAACATTTTTAGCGTTCTCAGTTCTGGATTGCATTTTTCTTGAAAATTAACAAGAATGGACTTTTCTGTAGAAATCTTTTGTCGGAAGTTTGTCACAATTCTGCTTCATGAAACTTGTCAAGGTAATAAGCAGTTCAAGAATGCACTCACCTACTATAGTTCCCTATATGGCTTACTAGCTATCCAGATATATTGAGAGTTCAGTAGAAATACAGACGGGCAAAGACACATACATACATACATACATACATACATACATACATACATACATACATACATACATACATACATACATACATACATACATACTAACATCAGGTGTACAAAAGAACGTACTATCGTAAGAACGTGCGCATTTAAATACGTAGATACGCACATACATATATGCATACATACACACATAAATACGCCCTCAGATAATAAATACATATATACGTACATACGTTCGAAGGTACATAAATACATCTTTCGATAACTACGTATGTACCTATGTACCAGCATCCATCCATCCATCCATACATATACACACGCACGCATGCATGCATGCATCCATCCATAAATACACACACGCATGCATGCATCCATACATACGTACATAGGGATGTGGAGATATGTATTATATGCGTGTTTAATTGCTTTCTTATTTCTTTGTCTTTAATCTTCACGTATGTACACAGACTTATATATGTATTTACATATATAATTTAACAAATTCATAAAGAATGAAATTTTAAAAAATGGATGGTGATATTCTTTCTTAGTAAGTGAACTGTTTTAAGATCTGTTACATCGTGTATCTCCTTAAGTAAACATATTAAAAATCTAAACAATATGTACACTGTGCTTACAAGAAATAATCCCCTTCCATAAGTGAATTTACTTTTCTATTCCTTTTTGTACATGTATGTTTCATAATGTATCGTTATTTGCGTGTATATGCCTGTTGCCTCCTTCTCAGTTTCTTTTGGTATAGTTTGAACTCTTATACAAAAGAGGAAATAAAGATTATTCATTCATGCATACATACATACATACATACATACATACATACATACATACATACATACATACATACATACATACATACATACATACATCCACGGACGTTAGATGGTTGATGTATGGAAGTGCGGATACATGTACATGCAGAGACTAGTAAGCAGCAGCAGCAGCAGCAGTAGTAGTAGTGGTAGTAGTAGTAGGGTTTTTGTGATTTAAAAATATGTAAACTTCCAGATTAATGTTGCAATGTCTATTACACATACTATCATCATTGTAAACAATTTGGTCTAATCATTTTAATTGTGTGTAAAAATTAGGAACAAGACCCGAAGAACATTTTACGTCATACCTACCTACATACATACATAGATGAAAGCATACATGCATACGTACATACTGTTGCTGAGCTCATTTTAATAACCCAGAGAACAACAGTATAAGTTAACAAGAGTCCCTCGAAGGGACTGACGTTCTACTGGGTAAAAAAAGAATTTCCTGGAATTCAAGATAAGACCATTTCTTCCTTTTAACTGCTGAGTGTCGAAACCATCTCTGATATTCTTCAGCAATACGCATAGTCATTTATGCCAAGCGAATGTCTCAGCAGTTGATTGTATTGACGAATTATTCTTTCTTTCTTTCACTTGCAGTTAAATGGGACTATGCGAATATATATATATATATATATATATATATATATATATTCGCATACTCATTTATGTCATTTATATATATATATATATATATATATATATATATATATATATATATATATATATATATATATATTCACCTCACCCTCCAAAGAGTTGATAAATAATGAATTTTTATTTGAAAAGAAACGAGGACATAGTTTGGACTTACAAAATGTTTACAATATATAAGCATTCAATGAGGACATTTTCCTTCACATATCATAATCAATCATTTGTTCCGAACTCCGAGGAGGCCAGGGCTTATTCAGAAATTTATTTGCCTTTGCATATGAAAATAATTAAAATAAACATGAAAGGTCACTAAACATGATCAATTACCGCACCAGTACAAATACCCTTTCAAAAAGCACAGAATTACCTTTCAACTTATTTTAGCAAGGTAACATATAAATTGCCTTGATAATTTGGACACGTACTATGGGCTACATTATCAAAGCGAAATATCTGAAAAGAGCGAGACGTTGAACAAACAGTCTATTGAGTTAGATCCTCGAGTTAACAATATTTGATAAAATAGCTACGCGTGTTTCCCAGGAGTCCTTTCATACACTTAATTTACAAATTATACAGGTTTGCGGTCTTTTCTAATCGCTACACCACCACTATATAATTTGTATTTGTACTGAATCTGTTATGCTTATTGTTAGACCTGAGTTTGGCAATCAAGTTCAGCCTAGCTCTGTGTATTTACAAGTGCTCTGTTGTGTCTGTAATTTAACTGTGTAATTGATTTAAGGTTGCGTAAAGGGTACTATGTTAGTAAGAATTTCATATAATATATGTGAGAAATAGATAGAAATCCTAATCCAATGAACATTGAACGCTACTATGTGCTCATTCTTCTGTACGTATTTTCTCCAAATATATTGGCATATCGCCATTGTATTTTGATATTATGTTTAATTGGACTGAATAATTAATAATGAGCATGCGTATTACGATAACGTATTTCTGCTTGTATTGATAGCTTTTGATACAAAAAAGAAAGGCATTGGTAACGCCTACAAATACTGCAAAATTAGTAAAGTTTTAAAGTAAAAATGCACTGGGGAGGGGGAGGAGGAGATAGAGAATGGAAGAGCGAGGGGTGGGGATAGAACGGTTGTTTAAATTAAAGAGGCGACTAAACACTAAAAGATGGTAAAGTTGGAAATATTACATCGATAGAGCATTGGAGCATTGGAAATGTATTTCTGGTATAACGTGTTCATAAACCAACTTCTTACAAAAATTATTTATTGGGCATATCATGTTACACCTATTTCAAAACGAATGAATGGGCGCTGAATTAGTCACACCCTATTCCATCTATTCGAGTGTTTGTTGTCTGAAAGACATTTTTATCGGTCTCTCACTTGTCTGAGCGAATACTATACAATTATTTTAAATTCCGTATGTACATCCATCCAATTATTCATTGGACAACATCATTATCTGTGCAAAACTCCGCTCATTCGTCTATGCGTTTCTACGTCCGTTTTCCGTTTCAATCTGACAGTCTGTTTGTCCGTGTATGGGCCAGTTCGTTTATATGTTCCCCCATCAGTCGGCATGTCCTCCCATACTTTTATTCGTCTATAAGTTTGTCTGTCCATAAGTTCCTTGAGCCATTCGTTCGCCAATTGCCCATCTGTCTATTCGCTCTTTCATGATCCGTCCGTTTGTCTTTTCATCTTTCCGTCTGTATGCCCGTTCGTCCTGTTTTCAAACAAAACGTCAGGTTTACATGGGACACTGAATGAAATATTTGTAGTCAACATTTAAAGGGTCTCCAATTAAACTCATGTCTGTGCAAAATAAAATATGGCTTCTATTTATTATCTTCAAAAGGCGACATTTTCTTTTTATGAATATTCATTTTTAAAGTGCTCGGGTTGACGGACTGATGTACAACCCAGAAATGATCACCTAAAGGTTTAGATGGTTCTAAATACCACTGTAGCATTATGATCACCTACTGGTGATAGTTAAAAGTTCGTTTTTGCCACTGCTTGAGAATGACAAATGGTATTTGCAGTGAGACTCATCGTGTTTTGTTATTTTCGTTGATCTCTATGAAACTAGAGGCAGAAAATACTGACAGATTGTCTGTGCATTACTTGACCTAAATCAGTATTTTTTTCTGAACAGTAGAATATCAGACTATTGTCTTTTATTTTTTCAGGAAAAGTTCTTCCCTACGAAAGCATGAACCAAGAGTCCAAAACACATCAGCGCCAAATACTGATTTTAATTATTGGCAGAAAATCAGAACTATTTCAAGTGCTCTGTATATTTTTAACTGTGAAACTGTGACAAGGTTTTGCAAAAAATATACTTTGTTAGTAACAATTCATTTTTTTCTATATATGTCAGAGAATGGGTGAGAACAATCCTAATCCATTGTATATGTGTGCTAGTTGTGTGTTCATTCTTCTGTATGTATATCCACCAGATGTATTCTGTTACATCACCATTCATGCATTGTATTTTGATATTATGATTAATTGGACTGAATTGTAAAAGCGCTTGTTTTATTTTCTTAAGGTATACCTGTTATCTTAATAATGAATTGTTTATACATTACAATTATAAGACATTGTTGGTTATGTTTCCCGATTCTTCTGTTTCTATCTCTAAGTATTCTCTGAGATAAGGAAAAAAATAATCTTGGTCAGGTTTTTTTTTTGGTACCCCTCACAGTTAATTTTTGTCGAGCCTGCCTTGGCAGAAGCTTGACTTATTGATCACTTTGGTGTCCGTGTGCGTGCCCCGTATCTGTCCATTCATCCACACCCAAGATTACAGTTAATGCTAACGTTGTTTATTTTCTAGTCAAAGTAAAAGTGCTCCAAAAAACGGGGGCCTCTTGTTTCTTATCTCTATGAGTTTTCTCCATACATGGATGCAAACAAGATGAACCAAGACTAATTAGCAATGTCGGTAAGATTCTCACTTGAGCAAGGATTGTTGTGTAATTAAATCTATTAATCACTGATACTACATTTTGCGATAATTATTATCAGGACCACAATACCTTAATCATTATAAAGTCTCTCTCTCTCTCTCTCTCTCTCTCCTGTACTCGAATGCCTGCACACAGACTTTCTATCCTCATGTGAGGAAGTATCTTGTTACAGAACTGGTGGAGACAAATGGTTAGATTAGCAGTACTTTGTAATCTATTTGACAAGATGATGATAACAGAACAAGAATTACCTTGCTCAGTAAGAGTCGATCGAATTTCCTTTGTCATAGGACTGAACCATTTGACTCGGTAACAGAAATACATCCACGCGACCGACAGTATATTCTAATTTCACAGTATCTGATACATTTAAATCAGACTATGTAATAGATGTTCTGTTCTGTACCTGCGCACATAAAGTACAAATCACCTATGAGCTGATTCTTTCATTCAATGTAGGTATTATCTATCATGCAGACATAAGTTAGTCCAACTAGGAGCTTCAGACTTGTCTACCATATTATTCAATTCATCAGCTGACAATATTCTCCAAACTTTTCGTGAGTACATGTTCCATGGTTATATTTAAATTTGTAAGCATCTATCACAACACCAGGCGTAGGCTCCCCAAACTCTTAGTGTGCAGCATAATGATCTTCTTGCCCATTATCGATCAAGTATTTGTTGTTGTGCCCTGGGGTATCTCCAGTCATACCAGGGTGGTATGTTAAAGTGTTGCAGTTCAAAATTAAAATTATTCTTTTTTTATTTAAATGCATTATCATCATTTAAATCTATTTTACATTCAGAAAGCAATTTTTTTTTCGCATTTAGAAATGAACACGTATTTGTATAATGCAGTGGTTCCCAAACTCTTTTTGATCGCGACCCTAAATGCCATCTTTCTCGACCCAAAATGCAGTACCGGTGTACTCATTTGGGTCGCGACCCGGGGTTTGGGAACCACTGATATAATGATTGTAATAAATCTTGTACGTTTTTATCTGCTAAGTGATGATATGATATGTCAACACTAGATGTTTCCATCCACACCCCCAGTTTAGTTTATTCTGTCAAAATATGTATCCTTTCAAAGAGTTACAATTGACAAATTTTAAAGTGAGGTTATTAAAAATGTTCAATGGCTTGTATCTTTAAAACTTGACTTTCAATATATTTAATTTGTAGCTCGTTGAATATGTTTGTAATATCAGGATTAGGATTAGCAGTAAACTGAGCTGCATACCAAGGATAAGGTGCTACACTAGTTTTTTGGACTAGTTGCTCTTTTAATCTGAAGTTCTTCATTAAGAACATGCAAAAATGGACGTGTGAATATTCATGAGTTATGGATAATTTTTTGTTATAAAATGAAACTATTTTGTAGTTACTACTTTGTTTGTTACAATAACGTGCTTACTAAATTTACAATAATCATGTTTTAACGGTATATTTTCTATCTTGTCTTTCTTTTCTTTTCTTTTCTTTTCATTTATCCACGTATTGATTAGGAATCCCTTGTAAGACAATTACACCATCCCAGCTGTAACTGGTTGATCTTCCGTTGAGAGGTTTGTGTGTAAGCATATTGAATGGGAAAACTTGTTATTCATTTATCAAGATGAAATTTTGTTGTCAGATGATATGAAATGACAAATCAAATTCAACTTGAAAAGAGCACAAATTAATGAATGAGCCATTACCAACTGTTTATAAAACACATAAATTTATCCACGGTCCGTTTGTCTAGCTGACGAAACAGTTCAATTTATATAAAAATACTATATTTGAAAATATGAGTGTATATACTTATTATTGTCATAAAAGTTCCAAATTTCATTTTTTTTAGTTAAATACCTGGGCTTTGTTGGCCAGGCATATTAATTTAATAAAAATATATATAAAAACCCGAGATAAACAAACAAAAATCGTTCTATGGATCCTTTATACAAACGAAAAGCATCAATCACAATTATAAAATAAGCGGATAAACATAATCTTTCTTAAATGGCTTATCTACAAGCGTTTAGTTATTAATAATTCATCTTAAAAGCTGGCTCTTTTTGATGGTGCAAAGACTTTACAATAGCCCAGAGTAGGCCCTAATCTGTGCGGGCGCGCATGTCAAGTGTTGTTTTAACCACGCATATATTTGGCACATTTTCTCACCGATAAAACCTACTGCAGTAATTGCTAACCGTAAATAATCTGGTCCTGCGCTTGCAGGAATTAAGCAGCTAAAATTCATTTCCAAGTTTGAAGTGAGTTTCGGTATTATGAGGTTTTAGTTAGTGTAAAATTGAAATTTAGGATCGAAATTTTTGTTGGTTTTCGATTAGAGGGGTTTCAGTTTACTGGGATAAAAGAAATATATAAAAAAGGAAAAATACAGAGAGAGAGAGAGAGAGAGAGAGAGAGAGAGAGAGAGAGAGAGAGAGAGAGAGAGAGACTTGATATCTGCTTAAAATCGACCATGTGTTATATTAATTAACTTCGACAACGCAAACGTCGAACAATCGATTACCATGGATCACTAAAAGTCACAGATTGGTCGCGACCATACAAATACAACTTAAAACTCGAAACTTTGTCCAGCTTGCAGACTCTCAGCACAGTGTTGCATGTATCAAGGGCGAGAGTATAGTATAATCAGCAGAATGAGGCGAAATGATGAGCATTGAAACTAATCTTCATGGTTAACTGATAAATCCTAGTTTCGAGATTATCTTTCGTCAATAACGTAATATTGTACTGAAAATCAGGTTTGATATTGTCCTATGTTCATATGTCCATATATTGCTATAAAGTTTAATATGCGTTGGTTCTGAATTAATAAAGGCTATAAGTGTAAGATTTTGTTACTTTAATTTTAATACTAAAACTTATTACGATTGAATGACTTATAAAACGTGAGAAGGAAGCACTCCTTGCCCATATAAACTTTGTAAAAGGACTTAAAACACAATTTGTTTCGCGATGACGAAGGAATATGCCTTAAAGACAAATGAAACTCTGTAACAAGATGTTTTCTTCTTTATTGGATTTATCCAAACAAAACAAAAGTAGCTCTCGCTAACTATCAATAGCACATTTACGGTGTTCCGCTTGAAGGGAATCAGCAACCGGTGTACGACCGGTTATTAACTTAACAATAGAATCATTAATCTCGTGCAAATGTACAAACTCAATATCTCTATATGCAATATATTTTTCTTCAAGTCAGCTAATACACTACTGTTTTTTTTGTTTTTGTTTTTGTTGTTGTTGTTGTTGTTGTTGTTGCTTCTTTTACTTTTAATTGAATTAAGTATTTCACAATAATGATTTTGCAACATTACAGCAATGTCCTGCTGGCTTGTCATGTTACCCACATAACTGGCCAGGGGAGAGCGGTTTCTAGTCTCTTGGCAAACGTCTTTCCAAAATGAATTAATATATTTATTGTTTAACTTCTTGGCATATGAGTCAGCCCTGAATCTAGTTTCTTCCATCTTACATAATCTTAAGGCATACTTAAACTGGGCCCTGGATTTCCTCATCATATTGCATAGAAGATATTGCCTAGGCTTACCATTATCACGCCATAAGATATAATAATCCCTAGCCTCTTTATGCAAATCTTTTATATAGTCACTTCATCCAGGTACCATATAATTTTTACAATTAGCACTACGGACAACAGTGTTGATGGCGTTTGGAAGGGCTTTTACAACAGCACGATACATCGTATCAATAGCCTCCCGATGATCAACATAACGCAATTTACAGTGCGCATTCATGCAAGTCCGGGGGTGCAATATGTGACCCATGGCACGATGATTTGTTTACAAGCCAGCCTCTCTAAATAATGCTGGTTAACAAGAACTTCACCGTGAGTTAACTTTTAAAGATATTTAGATTAACATATGATTTATTAGGATTTGGACAAATTAGAAAGTTATGTACTGACAAACAAATTAAGGTACTATACACAGAAAATAATTATGATCTGAATTAATAGTCGTATGGATGGACGGACTGACGGATAGGCTGGAAAGGGTAATACAAAGTGCCAAATGTGCATTCGTGATAGAAGAATATAAAAATAGAATAAAAAATGCACTGCAAGCAAGATATGTTGCTGTTTGGTTAGGAAGCGAACAACTTCCTGAAAACACACACATACAAGAGAAACATGAAAGGAAAAAATATGTCCGTACTATCTGCAACATTTATTGCTGCGAATGAAATCAAATGTACAGTCAAAAATAATTTGTAAACAATTTTAAAAATCATAAACCCATCATAACTGAGATTTTAAAAAAAAAATTCTTAAAAATATAAATGGTGAAATGAGTATTTGAATACAATATTGAGAAAATTATCAGGTCATAGAAAATGTTTTTTTTTTTTTAAATAATATAGTCGCTTAAACACCCTGCTGCTTATTCATCTGCCTGTTTCTACTGTCACCCGTATTTTAAGCTATGTAAACCAACCGTGTAAAACTGGCATCAATATTTCTTCCTTTTTGGCACAGCAGAAATAACTAAATAAGCTCACACTATCTGTATTTTTTTGTTGTTGTAATCTAACATAAGCAATATTATCTTACTATTTTATAACTTCCTGGCGTACTATTTACCTTTTAAAGGTAGGTTTTGCGTCATTTTATATTTGCACCATTTTAGCGACTGGATCAGAGACCGAGAAAATTTAAACTTGTGCAGATATTTGAAATTTAGAATTATATATGATCGTAAAAGACTAAATCACGAAATTTACACACGCAAAGTTTCCGAAAATCGGCAAATTGAGACAGTAGCAGAGCGAGGAGGGGTCGGGGAGGAGGCTTTTTTGCAGCTGAAATTTTCATAATATTTCACCTCACCTTAGTGTAAAGGGGGCAATTCTTCACAAAACTTATATTTAGATTAGGAGAGGGGTTGAGGTTGGCAACTGACGCAGAAACTGTTCTCTTTGGCAAAGTAGGGGCGTCACTAAAGAGCAATGCCACCGGGAGCTTCGGCACCCCGCGCCGCCTCTGAATCGAGACCATTTGGCAGCATAATTTATCTCCATATATGGTAGTATTTCCTAAATTTGAGTCTGTTAACAAAATGTCAGAAACACATCGACTATCCAGTCTATATTTTAATATGATGCATTAGTTTTAATTCTTGTATAATTTAACATTTGTAGTAAATACGAGGAAAAATTATACAATCCAAATAGGATAAACTCAATAACAATGGAAAAAGATCAGCTCACGAATTTATGAATTATATAATATTTTTAGATTACGAGGAACATTTGCTGATGGTGAAATATCAAAACATGTTTTGATACATGAGCCTATTTATGGACGCAATTATGTACTTCTTTGTAAATAGTACCTAGGTATGCTCTTATCTTCAATAGGCAGCCTTGTCCTAACTTAATTGCTTGCTAATAATATCCACCCACTATGCGAGGGTAGTTAATAGTCCCAAAGACTTGTATCAAACCCGTCGATACATCCCATTAACACATAACCTACCAGATTTAATATTTTGTTTAAACAAGATATTAGTTCCTTTAAAGAAGATACGATCTTCTTTAAGCGAGATATTATTTCGTTTAAACATGATATTATCTTCTTTAAACAAGATAGTATCTTGTTTAAACAAGACATTATTTTGTTTAAAAAAGATGATATCTTGTTAAATACAAGATATACAAAATATTTTATGGACCACGTGTGAATGATAAGTATGTAAAAAATGTAAGACATGATGTCGAGGTCAAATCTTTTAAATTCTCCACGTCCAGAGAAGGGTCTGGGAAACGTGTTATCCCATGTAAGAGTATTCTTTCAATCCTGTGTGTGACCGACTTGTAGGGAACGTCAAATAGTATGGCCCTGGAACGGATACCAAAGTAAAATCACAACTCCATTCATGTTTTCATTTGCATTTTAAGTAGATGTTCAGAAAGCAGTATACATTTTCGTGTGCTATCTTGAAATGTGTTGACCACCTAAATGCATCTAAGTAAGAAACCTTTATTAATTCAAAAAATATTTACGAAGCATTTGAATCGGGAAAACAGACTCTAATCATAACCTATTCTCTAGTACTCTCGCTGGTATGATATCAATTGATTGTAATTTTCTTTTTAAGTCTAAATGTTATTTATGTTCTATTATAAATGTGTACACCCCTTCTAGATACTTACGCTCCTCTACTCTCGTCATTCTTGCTAATAAAAGGAAGTCCTACGGACAACGTGCTCTTTTGTACCAGGGCCCAGCTACCGGGAACGAATTGTGATCTCATTCAAGAGAGCTCTTAAAACTCATCTCTTTCGACTGCAAGAACAGATGTAAAACATAGCAATGTTTCCTTAGCTTAATTATTTGCAGCATGTTTTTTGTTTGTAATTTCATGGTGTTTGTTTTTGTAATCGTGTCCATAAAATGTCATTATGTGTTAACTTATATTTTAAAGCGATTAGAGCTTCTAAATATCAAGCGTTGTGCTAAGTCCTCATAATTATTATTATTATTATTATTATTATTATTATTATTATTATTATTTTCCTTTCCAAAAAATACATTCGACATCAAATTTTGTTTTAGAATTTTTTTTATAAGCGTGTAATGTTTAAAGGACGACAGAATTAAATTGATTTTGCTGTAGAAAATAGGACATATACACTTAATTACAATATAAATAGGGACTTAATTATACACTAAGGCATAGTGTACTCTCCTTTTTCTTTGTTTTTTTTCTACACTATGCAACAGATTTCAATCTTTATATTAGGAATAAAAAACTATACAAATCTACAAAATTAAAAAGATATATGTATATAGGTAGCGGTTTCCAAAGCACATATGTATGTATGTATGTATGTATGTATGTATGTATGTATGTATGTATGTATGTATGTATTTAAACGCCCGAGGGCTTTAATATATATGTCACACACTGATCTCAAAACTTCCACGAATGCCTGGGTAAAAAACTGTTTAGGTTGTTATATTGTAAGTTTGGGGTAAAAAAGCCGCTTGTTCATAAGTTTACATCAAGACCGAGCCGACACGGAAACAATGTCGAACACACTGCGTGAGCTTGGCTTGTTGTCCTTGTTTTACTTGTAATTTCAAGGACCTAAAGATAGAATGAGCAGATGATAATTAAGAGTCCCGTACACATTAAAATTTTTAAAGTTTTAAGTAAAATGTTTAAAATCTCACGCTTTTACACAAAAACATTTCTAGACCACTCACATTGTTTCAAAACAAAATTATACCACCCCGGTCCCTATTTGAAAGCTGGAATACTCGTATTATACTAAATCGTCCAACTAACAATAAAAATATAAATAAAAATAAAATATAAGAATGAAACAAGGTATGTAAACAAAGTTGATCCTATGGGAGGATCTCGTGTACGCAAAAAAGGGGCATAACGTTCGATCCCGAAGCATAGAAAAAATCTGCAATGGGAAATGTAGCCTCCCACTGTGGATGGAAAGTGGTGAAGTAAGGATATATGCTACTCCTCGGGTAGAAGATTTAGATACTAAGGTAGACATTTTCCCAAACGTTGTGACAAAATTAAAATATTGTAACATTTTTTCAAGTTAAATATGGTCAATATAGTTAAATGTAGTTAAATATATATTGAAAAATCCCGCATTGTAATCTATTTATTGGGTACTGAGTATAGAGGAAAACTAATCTAAAATATTTGGCACAAAATAAAAATTGGCACAAAGAAAGATTTGAGTTTTTCGAGAGGCAATATAAATATTTCATTAGTTAAATATACTAGCAACAATTGCAGTATCAAAACGATAAGGTGTGTTTGATCACTATATATATATATATAGTGAAATCAAAATGTAGAGACAAACAGTCATACCTACAATTATATTATATATTTATAAATTTATTGAAATTGTATACAATTTTATATAATGCCTTCGTATTCAGACCATTGGGATACAGGATCTACCCGATAAAACCAGTAACTTTCTTTCATTAGTCTGTTCACCTCTCCGTGCACAATATCGATTGGCATGAAAGATAAATCACGTAAAGAGTGATTATTTGTATTAAAATGTATTGAAACATTAGAGGAAAAGGGAGGGTCCATGTAATATTTATATGAAAGCGGTGATTATTCATTCTCTTAGAAACTTGTTGAAGTGTATGTCCAACATATTGCATGTTACACTTTTTACAGGTTATCAAAAACATTACATCAGTTGATATGCAATCAGTGTTATAACGTATAGAAAACAATTCTTTGTATTGGAGCCACGCTAATAGCTATTTTCTCTAATATTTGTACATTGAGAGCACCGACGTCTGTTACATTTGGATGATGAAAAACATTTTTATTTCTGCTTGTTGCAAATTCCTAGGTCTTCTATAAGCAAGAATTAGATTGCTTTTGTAAAGTGTTTTTACTCTGCTTTTATTTGATAAGTTGAGGAGACTCCAATATGTATTAATTGTTTTGCCTATATTTGGTAGTGAAGGATTATATTGGATTACGAAAGAAATTATATTTTTCTCTTTCGTACATTTTGCTGTGTTTAAATTATCATTTTGAGTAAGAATACGGGCATTATTCAAAACAGAATCAATTACATGTATAAGATAATTCCTGCTTTGGAAATATGTTTTAATTCATTCAAAGAATTTTTTAATTGACAATTGTCTGAAATGATACGTCGTTATCTTTTCGCCTGGCTACAAGGTATAACGTTTTTACATGACCTGGGATGACAAGACGAATATTCCACATACTGGTGGATATTAGTTTCTTTGACATGAACATTTGTAAAGATAATATTATCATAATTTTTCATCACATTTACATCTAGAAACGATACATGCGTCCTGGATGCAGGATAAGTAAACTGAATTGTGGGGTGAAAATGATTTAGGCGATCAATAAATGTATGCAGTTCTTCTTTTCAATAGTCCCAGATCATAAAGATGTCATCTCCAAATCTTAACCAAATGGTGGAGTTATCATTTACGACGTTATGTCAATGACATAGTTGTTTAGAAATATATAGACGTCATCCTTTTCTTTCAAAATATTTTGTGCTTGAAGAAGCATAAAATAAATGCGAAATAATCGCACAAATTTATCGGCGTTTGTGTTGTTTTGTGCATTTCAAAACTCTCTCTCTCTCTCCATATATATATATATATATATATATATATATATATATATATATATATATATATATATATATATGAATATATATCCTAAAATTTCCCTTCCAGTTGCAAATTTAGAACGTGAAGTTATCTTCTACCTAGATTGTGCTAGGTTGTACAAAATCGTGTATGCATGGTCTTAGTGTGGGATTCTAGATGGTTTGCAAGTTATGACCCAATGACATAACCTACGGGGGAAAGAGAGGGGGCGTGGGTAAAATAAGGAAAAAAGAGTAATTAAACAAGGAAATGTTTGTCTTAGAAGAAAGATAACTTTTGTACTGATGCAATATTCCACGTACATGTATATTTGCATAACTCATAGCATAGGTGCATGGAATTCCGTATGTAGAAATTATGTAGTGACCTTTGATATCCTCCCCAAGTACTCCCCTCCCCCGACCGAGTAAAATACAGATACATATAATCCACCAAATGATGTTTGAGTTATTAAGTCATAAAATGTGTATAGTATAGTCTTAACCACCGCCAACGACCAAAGCGTTGCAACATTGCTGCTTTCCGCTTTTCTCATTTGAAAAATGTGATTATTTAGAAAATAATGGTCGTGCATAATTGGGATGACTAACTTTTTAAACGGGTCAGCTTTTAATCTGAGGGTGCTCCATTTTGCAACAGTTTCCCTTTGTTTGGCTAATAAAATTGTTTCATATATTCACCGTATGGAACTATATAAAATGAACTATTTGAATTGGACCTATTTTCTGGAAAAATTTAGTCACTTTTCAAAAAGAAAGCAATACTTTTGAATTATTCATTCATAAAGTTAGGATATTTAGACGTATTATTGGAAAATTGAAAAGGAGAATAAATAGGTTACAACACAAGCCCAAAATGTATATGTTATGTGTATGTTTCACATGTATTAAGTGTTAAGTAACATAAAGAATATGGGGTTGTATTTGGGCATTTTTAGGTCTTAAGTTTGGTATATTTTATGTATTTAGGAACATATGGGCGTATTTATGTGAATCTTCCTCCCGAAGTTTTAAAAGAGAAAAATAATATTCAGAAGTCCAACTAATCAAATAAAGTGTTCCTATATATAGTGCAGAGATCCTTCTTTTCAGTTCTTATTTGTAATATGTCGTGCGTATTAAATTCACATATAAACCACCTTTCTTTTTTATATGCACGATATCGTGCATATAGCAACTCGAATAGCTCTTATGTGCACAATATCGTGTATAAGTACACAATATCGTCCATATAGACTTAACCATGCGATTGTCCAACTACATTCGTCGGTAAAGCTTAGGACTAATTTGATTGGATCAGTTCTTTTCAGCTGCCACCAATCAGACTCTCTCTCTCTCTCCCCCCCCCCCACCCCCGCTTTCTCTTTCTCCCCCTCTCTCTCTCTCTCTCTCTCTCTGGTGACTAAACTGATACAACGTCCTTGTAATGTACATACAATCGATAACTCGGTTAAAAAGAGAAACGTGATATCCAGGTTGAAGTCACTTTGTCTGTCTGTCTCTCCGGTGACCAGACTGACACAATGAACTTGTAATGTAGATGAAATCGAAAAGCGGTTTAAGAGAGAAATATTATATAAAACTGACACGACGTCCTTGTAATGTATATAAAATCGATAACACGGTTAAAGAGAGAAATGTGATATCCAGGTTGAAGTCACGGTGTGACTCTCTCTCTCTCTCTCTCTCTCTCTCTCTCTCTCTCTCTCTCTCTCTCTCTACACTGACACAATGTCCTTGTAATGTAAGTAAAATCGATAATGCGGTCAAAGAAAGAAATAGTATACCCATGATAAAGCCGCAGTGTCAAACGTAACATAAAAGTTATTTGTAGTGTGACTAGGGACAATCAGATAGTAATGCCTGGAAATAAGATTACAAATGTGCTTATTGAAAACTAACAGACGTGGACATTTAATGGACTTTGTATCTTTCTGCTCGTTCAGGTCTGAAATTCAATTGTGTTTTTGTTACTAAAGTTAATTGCTAAACCTCGACGAAGTCCTAAATGACGGTATAAGAAGGGTAGTTGATTAAAGATTTAAGGCACTGTGTCTTTTATTATTTCTTAATTTTAAAAATAATATGTACAAGTAAACATTTAAACAAGTTAGAATTACAAATATGATTTATATCAAAGTGAATGAAAAGTTTGAAATATGGATTTCAGGCTATTAAAATTGTTTGATAAAATGTTAACACAAAGATTCGTCTGTAGACTAAAAAATATATTCACGCTGAATTTTGTGATTATACAGTTGCGTGTATGTTCTTTTCGTTTTAATTTGGTTTAGTAGTTTTCGGCACATCAACACAAGTAGGTTATTTAGTGGCGAGGCAATCGGAGTAAAGTGCCTTGCCCAACGACACACCACGGTAGCTGATCCAGGCTGGTTCGATGGTAGGATTCGGTACTCATATTATACTTATTTCAAATATCGATATATATCCTAGTAATTTCAAATGTAACAAATGTAAACAAAGACTCTAAAATCCCTGGTATGATTCAGAAACTCCTATATAGGTCTGTAATACGACCAATTTGTGATAAAATACCTTCAACAGTATTTGAGATCAGAATATTCAAAACAAAGTTTGATTTGTTTTCCTTCCAATTTTTATAACGAAAAAGTCTCCATGAATAGGGTTATACTGAACTGTCCAATGGCTGTGTATTTTTTTATTCATGATCTATGTAAATATTTATACTTTCATATCTCTATTTCCTATAGATAAATAACAGTTAGAACATACAGACAATGAGCAACTCTTCTCACGTTAAAGTTATAGTGAGCCGCGGTAGCTCAGTTGGTAGAGCGTCGGACTCATAATCTATGTGTCGGGGGTTCGATACCCACATAGGCTCCCTCAGTGTGCCCTTGTGAAAGACACGTACCTTCCATTTCCTTAGCAATTAGTGAATGTTGTATTGAAAGTGTCGTTGCAAACCATGCAAAGAAGCTTAAAATTCGCGGCTGGATCGGGGCTCGAACCCGGCACTTCAATTAATTTAACTGGGAGCCCTACCACTTGAGTTATCCGAGTCAGTACAAAATAGAATAAATGGCTCAAATATGCTATATCTTCAAGTTAAAATAGTATTTATATATACTGAAATAAACTTTGAGTTGATACACAATCATCAAATGAACATAGAAATTTCGTGTCATGAATGTAAAATTCTGTCATAATTTAATTTTCCAGATTATACAACCTATCGTACGTTGTACTCAACATTGGTAACGTAAAGAATTAACCTGTTGGACACTAGGGAACCTCTGTTATCTCTGAGCAGTCTAACACTTTTCATTAGCTCGTATTGCCTACGATTAAAACAAGTTATGTAGCTTCACCTATCCAACCACCCACCACTAAGTCCTATATCCAATCTTCCCCCACATCATTTTATAAGCTAGCTGTATATTAAACTGTAAAAGTTAACATGAATCACCTGTCCATTTGATCCTTAATTAGTATCTTTATTAGGGCTTAGTCTATCTGAGGCATATATATGATGGTAATCATGTATTGTTCTTGCTGGATGTTAACGAGATATTTCCTTTAAATCATGCACGCAAGATGCACGCACTGTAATCCTTAATTTTCGTGTTGACCGTACCCTAACAAATATTCCACTGAAACGTCAAACGGATATGTAATTTTTGTCGACTTATACCACTTTGCTGTTTATCAGTTAACAAAGAAGAACATATGTTGGTTATGTACCTGAAAAGCAATCCGCATTTTGCCTTTCTTTATCCTACCCTTTTTACAAAAATGTCCCATATTTGTATATTTTTTTCTTCAATATAGAATTTAGATTAGACTTTACTCTCAACGGCGGAAGCTGGAATATGACGTGTGTGCTATGACAAAATACAATAACTTCTGCGTCATTAGCATTTGTATTAGCCAAACCAAATGTCATCTTGCATTGATACAAACATTGATGTTAAGATGGCTATCAGCAGGCAACTTTGTTTTCTCTAAAGAAAGACTTTCACACCAATCAGCGCATAAAAAAATGCCTGGAAAGAAGAAGTCATTAAAAAATTACCTAATACATAATAAAAGACAAAGTCATGAGGGCACTGTTCTAAAATTACTCTCTGTAGGGGAGCATTTTAAATCGTAACTGAAACTATGTCTTTTATGCGTTCAATCTACGAAGAACAGAAGCCAAGGTTCGCCGCTGACATTAAACAATACCAGTGTATTCCGTTTACCAAGTTTTCTTTTGTTATAAACTGAGTTAAACTGTATGGAAAACAATGGATCGCATTTAAAAGGCGAGAAAATATCAGATAATAGTCATAATCAGAAAAGGAATCTCTAAATAGAGGAGGCCATTCTTGTTCGATACAATTACCCCCTCTGGATAACTTCTACTGTACGGGATCATTGGAACACCATGGCTTATTGTTGTCAGTCTATTCACTCTGTTTTGTACTGTATTTTCCCCGCTTCGAAAAGTTCATGCTATATCTGACAAGCAGAAATCACTAAAACAAAGTAAAATGTTTGTTGTTTTTTTTTTTTGGGGGGGGGGGATTTTTTTTACGACTTGCTTCCACATTTCGATTGCTTACCTTCTCAAATACAGTTCTACAACTTTGGACGCAATGACATCTCTTTGTGGACCTGAAAAGTGTTTCAAAATTAGGGTCGTGGCAATTTTTGTCTGCTTAACTTTTCGCATTTTTCCTTATCCTTAAATGCACGCGGCCTTCATAGATTGCTTGTATGAGCGATGTTTCCTTACTATGAAATACCACTCTGTCTATATAGACTGCAGCTGACAGAGTTACATTATGATGTGTGTAGCTGCAATTTAACGTACGCAAATAAACACTGATATATTTATATTGGAGTATGTCAATTTTTTTGCACGTACGTCATATTGTCAAATCTATTGCATCGCTCTAAAATTATACATTTTTCCCGAACGTATGTCTCGCAAACCCAAAGATAAATAAACCCTTACTGGCCAGCGATCAACTGTCGTCACGTTTACCGAGGTCTTTGACATTTACTCTGAAATCACATAGCCTGGTCAAAGAAAACTGTTGAACGAAAATAGGATCTTTCTTCTTTTTCTTTTCTTGGAAAGTATCGTGTCAAAATAACTGATATCGGTACTGGGGAGCATTTAATAAATTGGTGTTTTTGTTAATATTTTGATCGTGACATTACGATTTGTCGCCACCACTGAAACATTCAACTTTCAAAATGAATGAAACTATTTTAATTTTGAACAATGTGTATATGTGTCTGTGAGTGTGTAGGTGTGTGTGTGTCTGTGTGTGTGTGTGTGGTAAAAATCCTTTATTGTGTTTGCTAATGGTAACTAGAATATATTTGTTATGTGGACTTTATTAAGCCCTGTTTAAAATGCGTTATTTACTCCAACAGATGTTGGTTTTTCTTGAGTTTTTGTTATATATATATATATATTAGAGGGACAGAGAATTTAAAAAGAGCATTCATTAACAGTTTGTCAACTGGGTGCGGACTGATTTTAAAAAGATGATTGAAGAGAACAAATATCTGATGCTTATAGGAGATAAGTTTCTGACACGTGGTTCAATCGATATATAAACATAAATAGTCAGGCCTAGTGAATAATTGACAAACGTTCAAATTAAAGGAACTTGTGCATACCATTTATGATCCTCACGTTCCGATCGTAAGAAAGGTTTAAGAAAAAAAACAAAGAAATATCGAATTCCAAAGTTTACAATTGTTCACTACAGTTCAAACTAAACAATGATTTCCAACAGATCGTAATTATTCTTGGGAATCAAAGCACTGAATATAAAGTATTAACATCTGTTTTTCTGAAGTGATGTCACAGGAAACTTGATGGAACAAGTCTCAAGATATATCACACTGAATCCAGTTCACATTGTTGTTGGCATCTTCACTGGTACCAGGATCTGGGGATGGTAGTTTTGTAGATCCTCACACCACAGTAGTATGTCACCGTTCACATATGTCTGTTGCTGCATATCTGTTTTTCCTGTGGCTCTGCTTCATGCGTCTTGCTTTCGTCCATACAAACCATTTATATTTCTTAATCTCCTCTTTCTCTGCTTATTTATTCTCCTCCCTTTCTTCATTTTTTCGTATATTTTGACTTCTTTCTCTCTATTTCCACCTTTGTCTTAATATATTTCAGCATTTCGTCTCCTGTTACAATTCGTGCTTCAGTAACTCTTTCTTTTTGCAGTCGGTGGCTTGACTGGAACAGGAAGGAAGATATCTGCCAATTACTCTGATAACAGCTACTCAATCACCAGTGGATTTCCACCAAGATAGCTTCCATAAGTTGTAAAAGGTCAAATGTTTGTGACATTGCTGAAGAGACTAACCGATGATCCTTGGTTGCAAGGTTGTAAATCTTTTGCTTATTCAGTCACTTGATAGGTTCACTAGAACAACATCAGTAGCTATGGAAGACAATTGGGGCTTATCGGAATTTGACAATACATTTGGGACACTTCGGGTATATGGGACTTTAGCATGGGCCCAGGTTTTGGGACAGTATGAGGCTTGTGGATTTGAACATGGGGAAAGATTTTGGGATAGAACGTGCCTTATGGCTGAGAAAAATCATCCGCCAGATAATACATGTGCACAAGGGTAGAAATATAAATTAAATTAATAAATAAAAAATAATATAATGGATTATATATGATTCGGACAAAACAATTGTAAATGGCGTTCATTGGTAATAGGGATCGATGTGGTCGACGATGTATAAAAGAATATTGTTAGATACACGCTGCTTCAGTTCGTCGCGGCGGTAGTCCAGTTCCTTGCAAACGTTATGACCGTAGTCGGAGTAACTCTCCACAAAATTTACCACGTGATTTACATGAACGTTTCCCGAGATGAATTTCTTGTAAACAACGCTGTCCATGTCTTTACGACGTGGCAGATTGAACAGCCAGATATTCAATGCAGACCAAATCAAGATCTAACTCCGCGCGTTAAAGTACGAGGACTTAACATCATTCACGACAGACGAATGGACGATACACGTGCACAAAAAATCATATCGTTGTTGGAGCCAAACACGCAATATTTTTTCAGGATTACATTTATCACGTTAGACAACGATGATCAATTGGTTGTCCGAGATAAACTGGAACCAATACGTGAGCAACATTGTCGATGTCAACACGTTGTTCTGTTATCTAGTTTAACCCCACCAGGAACGTTGACCGGAATTGACGAAGTATTTTACGAAAACGCACATCCGGTAACCGCAGTCCTGTAAGGAAATTACATTATGAACGAACCAAATCGTGACAACTTAGCTCCGATGCGCCATGGAAATTCAAATTGTGTAGCTGATTGCGTCTTAGAACATTTTAACAACGCTGTTCGTGGACATGAATTAACGGAGTTACAACGACATAACATTTTACAATTGGAGGCTAATGTCCGACAACGTGACGCGACTATGGCGGACGTTGTTGTGCTGTCTTAAACGGGGCATTAAACGGCTAGTCGTTATCAAAACAATCACCAGAGAAATGCCATACAATTCAGCAAATATCGAAATCGACGGAGAGTCATCTATATTGTCGAAGACAGCGGACTCGCACAGGATCTTACGTTAGCGTTTCCGTCCAAGCGTACAATATAATTTTACGACGGAGACGTTTGCCACGCTATCGTAATCGCGATCGTTACGGCGTACGACCCTGCGTCTACCTGGTTGTTTAAGAGTGATCCTAACTCAGGGTAAATTGATCATTTGTTGCTGCCGTCTCTAAAATGTTTGAGACCAGCACGTGTACGCGATGAATTACCTGCTGTCGCAAACAGGTATTTACCTGACGATCAACAACAATGTGATGAAATCGCTTACAAATCTTTTACAACCGCATCAGTATGTACCTACATCTCTTCTTATCTTCAGTGAGCAACCTTGTCATGATTTAACTACTTGCAGATATCCTTTGACCATGCGAGGGTCGTTACTAGTACCAAAGACATATATCCAAATAATCTGGCTCGATAACCCGTCGATACATCCTTAATATCTAATCTAAGTATTGTCATATCTTGTTTAAACAAAATAATATCTTGTTGCAACAATCCTGCAAATGATTTGTAACTGAACTTACATGAACTGTTGCTATTAGATATGCTGTCTCCCATACAGTGTGCCTTTTACACTCTGTGACAAACTGACACATTTTTAGGAAAAACTCTTGCTTAAATATAGTAATAAAATTATTTAAGTAGCGATTCTAACTCTTAGCACAATCATAATTGTTGTTGGAAACAATGGGAGAAATCGGGCATTAATGAGTGTTGATTACGATGCGAAATTAAGTGACAATCCAAATTTGGGTTCAGCGTCTGTTGCCAAACTAGACTGCAAGGTTGCCAAGGTTTAATATTCACGTTGAATGCAGAAATGAACAAAATAAAGAACCCATACAAGTAAACTCACAATCATTCAAATATTTTGTTTAACGATGTTACGCTCTGAAATCTGTCTGATGTGACCGCTCCATGATCTTTGTATTACACTACTACCCCAAAAGTGTTTACTGTATTAATCCGCGTAAGAAAAGAACTAAGGAAAATAAAAACTTCTTCATTTTCGTTTCAAACAGTCATTAAATTGACAAAATACACAATTTGAAGAATTTTTTGTACAAGATAAATTTTGTAAAAGGTCGCTGTCCCTAAACAAAAAATCAATGTAAATCGATGGTTTTTGAATTAAAAATATTTAATAAAAAGAACATCTACGTTTTGTTTAGTAGATATAAGGAAATATTTCACTCGTTAAGTGGAAACATTTTGTATTGCCACTTGTGACAATACAATGTTTCCCACTTCACTCATGACATATTTCCTTATATCTTCTCAAACATCGTAGATATCTTCTATATCATCTCTTTAAATCCAAACACTAGCTTAAGTGTCAACTGATTTTGTCCCTATAACTAACTTTTCGATGACAGTAAAGGACAGCTACAATTATTTTCATGAGTGAGTGTTTCGAAGTCCAAGCTATCAAAATCTACAAATTATTTACTTACATTGGAATTAAAACTGAAGGAAAATGTTAACTTCTTTCAGTTTTCCGTTTAGGACCATTTTGTTTTTCTTCAAAATATGGAAGTACGCCTATATGGGCCTAGAAGCAAAAGCTTCTCTAACCGCGAGGCGAAATCAACCACTCAGTCCTGCTCGAATGATTGACGCATCTTGGCCTTTCTATATGTAACATTGTTAAAATGAAAAGGTCAGAATGTAACCTGGAAGAACATTTGAGATGTCAGGACTCTCTCTCTCTCTCTCTCTCTCTCTCTCTCTGTCGATCCCTTTATTATAAGACGGTTGCTGTTATAAAGCGGGTTTGATCAAGGATCCCAGTTTATTAAGTAGTAGCAGCATTATATGTTACATGTATTTCATCATAAGGCGATCCCACTATAAGACAGTATATCATAGCTCCCATGGACAGCGTTATAATGGGGCGAATGTAATGCCGTGTCACTGAATGTAATTAGTACTATTTGTAATCCACAATACAATGGTTTCCCGAAGACTAAGAAATCACGTTTGACGATCTTGGTGGAGCTTGGTGGTACGGCCGTTATATATATATATATATATATATATATATATATATATATATATATATATATATATATATATGTATATATATATATGCTAAATAACCTAGTTAAATTAGAACGCTTTGTGTTGTCTGTTGTATCTTTCAAGCAACCAAGCCATAAAAGGAAGGGAGTGTTTGGCCATGATTTTGTAAACGGCACGTTTTGTGTTTGTTGGTATTAGAAAGAAGTACGTAGAAAGTCCTATGATATGGTATATATATGAATGATTTTTTCAATAAGAAGCCAGTCAAGTAGTAATAATTACTTCTTTCACTCATTTAAACTGGTAGATTCCAGCTGCTTAAATTGGATCTTAATGCTGCGTTATAGCATATCAATTTGATACGTTTCTTTCTTATAACTTGATGCTAACCTTGGGATATATCGTTCATATTTGAGAGCATAAAATTTATATGCGACGGACAGATAAGATATTTAAGTCATTTTCGTAGGCAGCATGAGAACTATATTAACACATTTAATAGAAGTTAGAGTTAATAATCGGTAATTTGTTGTAAACACCCTTCTCCCGTTGGAAAATAATTGAAAGCTTTAGTAGAACTTTCGACCTTTCTTTTAGTTATACGCATATTATGTAGTTCATGAAACCTGTTTGCGTGTTTATTTTTCTTAACGAATACTAACTTTGTATTAGTAAGTACATATCTTCGGGTACATTTGTCGAAGATCTCAATGCCCAGTGCACATCAATAGAAAAATAATAATAAGAACGGTGATTTAGCAAAATATCGAGGCGCTATTTTGAAATTTTCAGATATATAATCCTAATACTATATGAATTTTAAGAATCCTGAAGACAGCATTGTAATTTTTATTGTGGCTCAAAAACAATTGAAATGCTAAACACTGTGTATTTAATTGTTTGTCAGAATTTTAGTTCAGTAATTGTTTAGCAGTTAGCCATATGTGTAGCATAGAAAGAATGGTTGGCATCCAAAAAAACAAACACCGGAGCATAATATTACATTAAATTAATGTTCAATAGTATTAAATTCCATGGGATGACTCACAAATCCTTGGCTGGTGCTTCTCAAAATTCTGACCTTCAGGTGGAAGTTCCCAATATTTTCCAGAGTAATGAATACGATTGATTCTTATATTCTTTGTGTAGCGAAGAGACTGGTAGAAGAGACCAAAAATTTGCTCATGTTCTATCTAATACTTATTTGGAATACATTCAACATATTTATATATTTATATACTATATGTTGAAAATAAATGTTAAATATTGCTGTTCGAGGCCAAACCTTTTATGCTCTGAATCCAAATTTAATTCCACCTTTTGGCACTGAATTTGTCCACATCTATAAACAGAAAAACTTTTCGTTAGAAATACTGAACAATTTTAGTGGGTTTAGATTAGCTAGGTGGTGATTTTGTTAACACAGAATTCTGCAGTATATCTGAATGATGTTCCTTTTATGGCTTGGTTGCTTGAAAGATACAACAGACTACACAATGCATTCTAATTTAACTAGGTTTTTTAGTTTATATATATATATATATATATATATATATATATATATATATATATATATATATATATAATGGCCGTAGCACCAAGATATTTTAGATTAACATATGATTTATTAGGATTTGGACAAATTAGAAAGTTAAGTACTGACAAACAAATTAAGGTACTATACAGTGAAAATAATTATGATCTGAATTAATAGTCGTATGGATGGACGGACTGACGGATAGGCTGGAAAGGGTAATACAAAGTGCCAAATGTGCATTCGTGATAGAAGAATATAAAAATAGAATTAAAAATGCACTGCAAGCAAGATATGTTGCTGTTTGGTTAGGAAGTGAACAACTTCCTGAAAACACACACATACAAGAGGAACATGAAAGGAAAAAATATGTCCGTACTATCTGCAACATTTATTGCTGCGAATGAAATCAAATATACAGTCAAAAATAATTTGTAAACAATTTTAAAAATCATAAACCCATCAAAACTGAGATTTTAAAAAATAAATTTCTTAAAAATATAAATGGCGAAATGAGTATTTGAATACAATATTGAGAAAATTATCAGGTCATAGAAAATGTTTTTTTTTTAAATAATATAGTCGCTTAAACACCCTGCTGCTTATTCATCTGCCTGTTTCTACTGTCACCCGTATTTTAAGCTATGTAAACCAACCGTGTAAAACTGGCATCAATATTTCTTCCTTTTTGGCACAGCAGAAATAACTAAATAATCTCACACTATCTGTATTTTTTGTGTGTAATCTAACATAAGCAATATTATCTTACTATTTTATAGCATCCTGGCCGTACTATTTGCCTTTTAAAGGTAGATTTTGCGTCATTTTATATTTGCACCATTTTAGCGACTGGATCAGAGACCGAGAAAATTTAAACTTGTGAAGATATTTGAAATTTAGAATTATATATGATCATAAAAGACTAAATTACGAAATTTACACACGCAAAGTTTCCGAAAATTGGCAAATTGAGACAGTAGCAGAGCGAGGAGGGGTCGGGAGGAGGCCTTTTTGCAGCTGAAATTTTCATAATATTTCACCTCACCTCAGTGTAACGGGGGCAATTCTTCACAAAACGTTTATTTAGATTAGGAGGAGGTGGAGGTTGGCAACTGACACAAAAACTGTTCAATTTGGCAAAGTAGGGCGTCACTAAAGAGCAATGCCACCGGGAGCTTCGGCACCCCGCGCCGCCTCTGAATCGAGACCATTTGGCAGCATAATTTATCTCCATATATGGTAGTATTTCCTAAATTTGAGTCTGTTACAAAAATGTCAGAAAAGCATCGACTATCCAGTCTATATTTTAATATGATGCATTAGTTTTAATTCTTGGATAATTTAACATTTGTAGTAAATACGAGGAAAAATTATACAATCCAAATAGGATAAACTCAATAACAATAGAAAAAGATCAGCTCATGAGTTTATGAATTATATAATATTTTTAGATTATGAGGAACATTTGCTGATGGTGAAATATCAAAACATGTTTTGATTCATGAGCCTATTTATGGACGCAATTATGTACTTCTTTGTAAATAGTACCTAGGTCTGCTCTTATCTTCAATAGGCAGCCTTGTCCTAACTTAATTGCTTGCTAATAATATCCACCCATTATGCGAGGGTAGCTACTAGTGCCAAAGACTTGTATGCAAATAATCTATCTCTCAAACCCGTCGATACATCCCATTAACACATAAATTACCAGATTTAATATTTTGTTTAAACAAGATATTATTTCCTTTAAAGAAGATAAGCTCTTGTTTAAATCAGATAATATTTTGTTTAAACATGATATTATTTCGTTTAAACATGACATTATCTTCTTTAAACAAGATAGTATCTTGTTTAAACAAGACATTATTTCGTTTTAAGAAGATGATATCTTGTTAAAATAATATATACACCATATTTTGTGGACCGCTTGTGAATGATAAGAATGTAAAAAATGTAGGACATGATGTCGAGGTCAAATCTTTTAAATTCTCTACGTCCAGAGAAGGGTCTGGGTAACTTGTTATCCCATGTAAGAGTATTCATTCAATCCTGTGCGTTACCTCCTGGTAGGGAACGTCAAATAGTATGGCCCTGGAACGGATTCCAAAGTATGGTATCTTGAAATGTGTTGACCTCCTAAATGCATCTAAATAAGTAACCTTTATTAATTCAAAAAATATTTACGAAGCATTTGAATCGGGAAAACATACTCTAATCATAACCTATTCTATAGTACTCTCACTGGTATATTATCAATTGATTGTAATTTTCTTTTTAAGTCTAAATGTTATTTATGTTCTATTATAAATGTGTTCACCTCTTGTAGATTCTTACGCTCCTCTTCCGAGACTCGTACTCTCGCCATTCCCGCTATCAAAACGAAGTCTTACGGACAACGTTCTTTTTTGTACCAGCGCCCAGCTACCGGGAACGAATTGCCTTTTGTATTTAGACACAATGACACTGTGATCTCATTCAAGAGAGCACTTAAAACTCATCTCTTTCGACTGCAGGAACAGATGTAAAACATAGCAATGTTTCCTTAGCTTAATTATTTGCAGCATGTTTTTTGTTTGTAGTTTCATGGTGTTTGTTTTTGTAATCGTGTCCATAAAATGTCATTATGTGTTAACTAATATTTTAAAGCGATTAGAGCTTCTAAAGATCAAGCGTTGTGCTAAGTCCTCATAATAATTATTATTATTATTATTTTCCTTTCCAAAAAATACATTCGACATCAAATTTTGTTTTAGAATTTTTTTAATAGTGTGTAATGTTTAAAAGACGACAGAATTAAATTGATGTTGCTGTAGTAATAAGACATTACACTTAATTAAAATATAAATAGGGACTTAATTATACACTAAGGTATAGTGTACTCTCCTTTTTTTTCTACACTATGCAACAGATTTCAATCTTTATATTATGAATAAATAACTATACAAATCTACAAAATTAAAAAGATATATGTCGATAGGTAGCGGTTTCCAAAGCACATATATATGTATGTATGTATGTATGTATGTATGTATGTATGTATGTATGTATGTATGTATTTAAACGCCCGAGGGCTTTAATATATATGTCATACACTGATCTCAAAACTTCCACGAATGCCTGGGTAAAAAACTGTTTAGGTTGTTATATTGTAAGTTTGGGGTCTAAAAGCCACTTGTTCATAAGTTCACATCAAGACCGAGCCGACACACACTGCGTGAACTTGGCTTGTTGTCCTTGTTTTACTTGTAATTTCATGGACCTAAAGACAGAATGAGCAGATGATAATTAAGAGTCCCGTACCCATTAAATGTTTTAAAGTTTTAAGTAAAATGTTTAAAATCTCACGCTTTTACACAAAAACATTTCTAGACCACTCACATTGTTTCAAAACAAAAATACACCACCCCGGTCCCTATTTGAAAGCTGGAATACTCATATATTATACTAAATCGTCCAACTAACAATAAAAATATAAATAAAAATAAAATATAAGAATGAAACAAGGTATGTAAACAAAGTTGATCCTATGGGAGGATCTCGTGTACGCAAAAAAGGGACATAACGTTCGATCCCGAAGCATAGAAAAAATCTTCAATGGGAAATGTAGCCTCCCACTGTGGATGGAAAGTAGTGAAGTACCGATATATGCTACTCTTCGGGTAGAAGATTTAGATACTAAGGTAGACACTTTCCCAAACGTTGTGACAAAATTAAAATATTGTAACATTTTTTCAAGTTAAATATGGTCAATATAGTTAAATGTAGTTAAATATATATTGAAAAATCCCGCATTGTAATCTATTTATTGGGTACTGAGTAGAGAGGAAAACTAATCTAAAATATTTGGCACAAAAAAATAATGGCACAAAGAAAGATTTTACAGTTTTTCGAAAGGTAATATAAATATTTCATTAGTTAAATATACTAGCAACAATTGCAGTATCAAAACGATAAGGTGTGTTTGATTACAAACTTGGATGGTATAAATGTTTGGCCAAAGCTAGTTGTGTTACAAAATACCATTCAAGGGAATAGCAATGTTGCTTTTTCGATTTCAAACATGATATACGATGTACTGCAATGTATTAGAAAAGATGCAGATTTACAGATTACAGTAAATAATGATAACATCGAGATAAGCATACATCCTCATAGCTTGTTACAACAGTTCGGTATGAAGAATTAATGTATTTGATGTTAATAAATGCTAACATTTATATTAGGCTAAATGTGCATTACAACTCAAAGAGATCGTAAACGTTTCATATGAAAATGGAATTATATAGTGGTGTCATAAAGTGCATTGCAGCAAAGCTCTTCAAAGAACCTGCCTATCGCTCTATAACGTTTTATCAATATGGAATCATGTAACAGAGTCATTGAGTGCACTGGGTTATAATTCATCAACTAACCTACATATCATTCTACAAAAATGTATCAATAAGTAAATATATATGGGTATAACTGAGTGCATTGTAAAAAGGTTGTCAACCAACCTGTCCATCGCTGTATACGCTTGATCAATACAGAATTATGTACAGTGGAACTGAATGCACTGTGAGAAAATTATCAACGAATCAGACTGTTAAATTCCCATATATGGCTATACCAACTCATAATTTTAAATTCCCATAGATGGTTATGCAGTCCCATCATGCTTAATTCCAAGAGATGGATGTAGCGTTCTACCATGTTCAATTCCTATAGGGGCTATAGATTTCCAACCCTATGCTAAATTTTCATGGAAGGTTATACAGTCTCATAATGATACATTTTTATAGATGGCTATA
Source organism: Margaritifera margaritifera (assembly GCA_029931535.1). NCBI lineage: Eukaryota > Metazoa > Mollusca > Bivalvia > Unionida > Margaritiferidae > Margaritifera > Margaritifera margaritifera. The sequence goes on from JAQPZY010001552.1 coordinate 3,977,104, forward strand.
ACAGCCACACCATGTTAAACTCTCTTAGAATTGTCAATTTATGTCTATGGCTATATTTGCCCCTGTAACTACTTTCAATAAAAAAACATCAAAGACCGTTCTAAACACGAGAAACTACTATAATTTTGAACGTCTTTTCAGAAATAGAAAATGACAGATATGTAGGAAGAGAATGTAACAATAATGATGTCCCAAAGAGTACATGTCAGAAAATCACGGGGGAGTTTGGTACATCATTCTCTTTAGATATATCTATTGATAAGGGAGAACGACTGGTAACCGAAGATGAAAAACACTCAAAGATAAAGAAAAGGAATAAAAGACCAGTTGACAACAATAAAACAACTAATAAAGCAGTAGCGGGCGGTCCAGGAAACATTCAAAATATCACGTTACCTAGTCTTTAAAATAAAGTCTTGAAAAAAACTTTTAATTTAATTGAAGAAAATGGTTTCAAAAAAATAGCAAGTAATTTCTTATACTATTTGAAATATAATGAATGAGCGAACATTTTTAAATATTTGTCTGATATTGATTTGCTGCAGAATTTTACTAAAAAGCGTCTGCAGAATATAGATGACTTCTTCTCCCGGCACACAGCTTAAAACATATTCATTGCTGACTAACCCAGCTTCGTTCTACAAACATGGACGTAATGTTTTAGCTGAATAATTGCGTTTTCTTTACTGCAATGGCGAAAGGTAGGAAATATTAAACGTTTAAATCGCTATTCTGTAAATATTGTCTTGACTCTGAATAGAATTAAGCTTGATCTTTTTTATTTTATTGACTTTTTTACTTATCTACAGTGATTGGTGTACTGAAGAAAATTGTGTAAAAGTGGTACATTTCATCATTCATTACGTCATATGTGACACTGGGGGCAATTTTACTGCTAACTTCGCTGATTATACCTTTTCATTCCTGTCACAATTTCACCAGTATTTCTTTAACCACATGATCGCGCGCGCACACACACACATACTTTATATATATATATATATATATATATATATATATATATATATATATATATATATATATATATATATAGTGAAATGAAAATGTAGAGATAAACGGTCATACCTACAATTAATTATATATTTATAAATTTATTAAAATTTTATACAATTTTATATAATGCCTTTGTATTCAGTCCATTGGGATGCATTATCTACCCGAGAAAACCAGCAACTTTCTTTCATTAGTCTGTTCACCTCGCCGTGCACAATATCGATTGGCATGAAAGAAAAATCACGTAAAGAGTGATTATTTGTATTAAAATGTATTGAAACGTTAGAGGAAAAGTGAGGGTCCATGTAATATTTATATGAAAGCAGTGATTATTCATTCTCTTAGAAACTTGTTGAAGTGTATGTCCAACATATTGCATGTTACACTTTATACAGGTTATCAAATAAATTAAATCAGTTGATATGCAATCAGTGTTATAACGTATAGAAAACAATTCTTTGAATTGGAGCCACGCGAATTGGTACTTTCTCTAATATTTGTACATTGAAAGCACCTACGACTGTTACATTTGGATGATGGAAAACATTTTTTTTATAGTATCTGCTTGTTGCAAATTCCTAGGTCTTCTATAACCAAGAATTAGATTGCTTTTGTAAAGTGTTTTTACTCTGTTTTTATTTGATAAGTTCAGGAGAGTCCAATATGTATTAATTGTAAAGCCTATATTTGGTGGTGAAGGATTATATTGGATTACGAAAGAAATTATATTTTTCTCTTTCGTACATTTTGCTGTGTTTAAATTATCATTTTGAGTAAGAATACGGGCATTATTCAAAACAGAATCAATTACATGTATAAGATAATTCCTGCTTTGGAAATATGTTTTAATTCATTCAAAGAATTTTTTAATTGACAATTGTCTGAAATGATAAGTCGTTATCTTTTCGCCTGGCTACAAGGTATAACGTTTTTACATGACCTGGGATGACAAGACGAATATTCCACATACTGGTGGATATTAGTTTCTTTGACATGAACATTTGTAAAGATAGTATTATCATAATTTTCATCACATTTACATCTAGAAACAATACATGCATACTGGATGCAGTATAAGTAAACTGAATTGTGGGGTGAAAATGATTTAGACAAGCAATAAATGTATGCAGTTCTTCTTTTCAATAGTTCCAGATCATAACGATGTCATCTCCAAATCTTAACCAAATGGTGGAGTTATCATTTACGACTTTATGTCAATGACATAGTTGTTTAGAAATATATAGACGTCATCCGTTTCTTTCAAAATATTTTGTGCCTGAAGAAGCATACAATAAATGCGAAACTAGTCGCACAAATTTATCGACGTTTGTGTTGTTTTGTGCATTTTAAAAGTCTCTCTCTCTATCTATCTATCTATCTATCTATATATATATATATATATATATATATGTATCTATCTATCTCTATATATATATATATATATATATATATATATATATATATATATATATATATATATATATATATATATATATGTATGTATATATATATACTAAAAGTTGTGTTCTTTTCCAGCTGGCAATTTAGCACATGAAATTACCTTCTACCTAGATTGTACAAAATCGTGTATGCATGGTCTTAGTGTGGGATTCTAGATTGTTTCCAAGTTATGACCCAATGACATAACCTACGGGGGAAAGAGAGGGGGCGGGGTTATAATAAGGAAAAAAGAGTAATTAAACAAAGGGATGTTTGTCTTAGAAGAAAGATAACTTTTGTACTGATGCAATATTCCACGTACATGTATATTTGCATAACTCATAGCATAGGTGCATGGAATTCCGTATGTAGAAATTATGTAGTGACCTTTGATATCCTCCCCAAGTACTCCCCTCCCCCGACCGAGTAAAATACAGATACAATGATATAATCCACCAAATGATGCTTGAGTTATTAAGTCACAAAATGTGTATAGCATAGTCTTAACCACCGCCAACGACCAAAGCGTTGCAACATTGCTGCTTTCCGCTTTTCTCAATTGAAAAATGTGATTATTTAGAAAATAATGGTCGTGCATAATTGGGATGACTAACTTTTTAAACGGGTCAGATTTTAATCTGAGGGTGCTCCATTATGCAACAGTTTCCCTTTGTTTGGCTAATAAAATTGTTTCATATATTCACCGTATGGAACTATATAAAATGAACTATTTGAATTGGACCTTTTTTCTGGAAAAATTTACACGAAGTAAAAATATTCACTAGGGTTTGCTGCAACGCTAAAGTAACAGCTCGTTTATGGAACTTAGAAGCGCAATACAAACAGTTTAGTCACTTTTCAAAAAGAAAGCAATACTTTTGAATTAGTCATTCATAAAGTTAGGATATTTAGACGTATTATTGGAAAATTGAAAAGGAGAATAAATAGGATACAACACAAGCCCAAAATGTATATGTTATGTGTATGTTTCACATGTATTAAGTGTTAAGTAACATAAAGAATATGGGGCTATATTTGGGCATTTTTAGGTCTTAAGTTTGGTATATTTTATGTATTTAGGAACATTTGGGCGTATTTATGTGAATCTTTCTCCCGAAGTTTTAAAAGAGAAAATTAATATTCAGGAGTCCAACTAATCAAATAAAGTGTTCCTATATATAGTATATATATCCTTCTTTTCAGTTCTTATTTGTAATATCTCGTGCGTATTAAATTCACATATAAACCACCTTTCTTTTTTATATGCACGATATCGTGCATATAGCAACTCGAATAGTTCTTATGTGCACAATATCGTGTATAAGTACAAAGTATCGTGCGTATAGACATAACCATGCGATTGTCGAAGTACATTCGTCGGTGAAGCTTAGGACTAATTTTAATTGGATCAGTTCTTTTCAGCTGCATCCAATCAGACGGCGGAGCGGAACTCTCCCCCCCCCCCCCCCTTCTCTCTCTCTCTCTCACTGTCTCTCTGGTGACTAAACTGATACAACGTCCTTGTAATGTACATACAATCGATAACACTGTTAAAAAGAGAAACGTGATATCCAGGTTGAAGTCACTTTGTCTGTCTGTCTGTCTGTCTCTCCGGTGACCAGACTGACACAATGTCCTTGTAATGTAGATGAAATCGAAAAGCGGTTAAAGAGAGAAATATTATATCCAACTGACACGACGTCCTTGTAATGTAAATAAAATCGATAACACTGTTAAAGAGAGAAATGTGATATCCAGGTTGAAGTCACGGTGTGACTCTCTCTCTCTCTCTCTCTCTCTCTCTCTCTCTCTCTCTCTCTCTCTCTCTCTAACTACACTGATACAATGTCCTTGTAATGTAAGTAAAATCGATAATACGGTCAAAGAAAGAAATAGTATACCCAGGATAAAGCCGCAGTGCCAAACGTAACATAAAAGTTATTTGTAGTGTGACTAGGGACAATCAGATAGTAATGCCTGGAAATAAGATTACAAATGTGCTTATTGAAAACTAACAGACGTGGACATTTAATGGACTTTGTATCTTTCTGCTCGTTCAGGTCTGAAATTCAATTGTGTTTTTGTTACTAAAGTTAATTGCTAAACCTCGACGAAGTCCTAAATGACGGTATAAGAAGGGTAGTTGATTAAAGATTTAAGGCACTGTGTCTTTTATTATTTCTTAATTTAAAAAAAAAATATGTACAAGTAAACATTTAAACAAGTTAGAATTACAAATATGATTTATATCAAAGTGAATGAAAAGTTTGAAATATGGATTTCAGGCTATTAAAATTGTTTGATAAAATGTTAACACAAAGATTCGTCTGTAGACTAAAAATTATATTCACGCTGAATTTTGTGATTATACAGTTGCATGTATGTTCTTTTCGTTTTAATTTGTTTAGTAGTTTTCGGCACATCAACACAAGTAGGTTATTCCGAGGCAATTGGAGTAAAGTGCCTTGCCCAACAACACACCACGGTAGCTGATCCAGGCTGGTTCGATGGTAGGATTCGGTACTCATGTTATACTTACTTCAAACATCGATATATATCCTAGTAATTTCAAATGTAACAAATGTAAACAAAGACTCTAAAATCCCTGGTATGATTCAGAAACTCCTATATAGGTCTGTAATACGACCAATTTGTGATAAAATACCTTCAACAGTATTTGAGATCAGAATATTCAAAACAAAGTTTGTTTTGTTTTCCTTCCAATTTTTATAACGAAAAAGTCTCCATGAATAGGGTTATACTGAACTGTCCAATGGCTGTGTATTTTTTTATTCATGATCTATGTGAATATGTATACTTTCATATCTCTATTTCCTATAGATAAATAACAGTTAGAACATACAGACAATGAGCAACTCTTCTCACGTTAAAGTTATAGTGAGCCGCGGTAGCTCAGTTGGTAGAGCGTCGGACTCATAATCTATGTGTCGGGGGTTCGATACCCACATAGGCCGGGTCGGCTCCCTCAGTGTGCCCTTGTGAAAGACACGTACCTCCCATTTCCTTAGCAATTAGTGAATGTTGTATTGAAAGTGTCGTTGCAAACCATGCAAAGAAGCTTAAAATTCGCGGCTGGATCGGGGCTCGAATCCGGCACCTCAATTAATTTAGCTGGGAGCCCTACCACTTGAGCTATCCGAGTCAGACAAAATAGAATAAATGGCTAAAATATGCTATATCTTCAAGTTAAAATAGTATTTATATATATACTGAAATAAACTTTGAGTTGATACACAATCATCAAATGAACATAGAAATTTCGTGTCATGAATGTAAAATTCTGTCATAATTTAATTTTCCAGATTATACAACCTATCGTACGTTGTACTCAACATTGGTAACGTAAAGAGTTAACCTGTTGGGCACTAGGGAACCTCTGTTATCTCTGAGCAGTCTAACACTTTGCTTTAGCTCGTATTGCCTACGATTAAAACAAGTTATGTACCCTCACCTATCCAACCACCCACCACTAAGTCCCATATCCAATATTCCCCCAAATCATTTTATTAGCCAGCTGTATATTAAACTGTAAAAGTTAACATGAATCACCTGTCCATTTGATCCTTAATTAGTATCTTTATTAGGGCTTAGTCTATCTGAGGCATATATATGATGGTGATCATGTATTGTTCTTGCTGGAAGTGAACGAGAGATTTCCTTTAAATCATGCACGCAAGATGCACGCACTGTAATCCTTAGTTTTCGTGTTGACCGTACCCTAACAAATATTCCACTGAAACGTCAAACGGATATGTAATTTTTGTCGACTTATACCACTTTGTTGTTTATCAGTTAACAAATAAGAACATATGTTGGTTATGTGCCTGAAAAGCAATCCGCATTTTGCCTTTCTTTATCCTACCCTTTGTACAAAAATGTCCCATATTTGTATATTTTTTTCTTCAATATAGAATTTAGATTAGACTTTACTCTCAACGACGGAAGCTGGAACATGACGTGTGTGCTATGACAAAATACAATAACTTCTGCGTCATTAGCATTTGTATTAGCCAAACCAAATGTCATCTTGCATTGATACAACCATTGATGTTAAGATGGCTATCAGTAGGCAACTTTGTTTTCTCTAAAGAAAGACTTTCACACCAATCAGCGCATAAGAAAATGCCTGAAAAAAAGAAGTCATTAAAAAATTACCTAATACATAATAAAAGACGAAGTCATGAGGGCATTGTTCTAAAATTACTCTCTGTAGGGGAGCATTTTAAATCGTAATTGAAACTATGTCTTTTATGAGTTCAATCTACGAAGAATAGAAGCCAAGGTTCGCCGCTGACATTAAACAATACCAGTGTATTCCGTTTACCAAGTTTTCTTTTGTGATAAACTGTGTTAAGCTATATGGAAAACAATGGATCGCATTTAAAAGGCGAGAAAATATCAGATAATAGTCACAATCAGAAAAGGAATCTCCAATACAGGAGGCCATTCTTGTTAGATACAATTACCCCCTCTAGATAACCTCTACTGTCCGGGATCACTGGAATACCATGGCTTATTGTTGTCAGTCTATTCACTCTGTTTTGTACTGTATTTTGCCCGCTTCGAAAAGTTCATGCTAAATCTAACAAGCAGAAATCACCAAAACAAAGTAATATGTTGTTTGTTTTGGGGGGATTTTTTTCACGACTTGCTTCCACATTTCGATTGCGTACCTTCTCAAATACAGTTCTACAACTTTGGACGCAATGACATCTCTTTGTGGACCTGAAAAGTGTTTCAAAATTAGGGTCGTGGCTATTTTGTCTACTGAACTTTTCGCATTTTTTTCTTATCCTTAAATGCACGCGTCCTTCATAGATTGCTTGTATGAACGATGTTTCCTTACTATGAAATACCACTCTGTCTATATAGACTGCAGCTGACAGAGTTACATTATGATGTGTGTAGCTGCAATTTAACGTACGCAAATAAACACTGATATATTTATATTGGAGTATGTTAATTTATTGCACGTACGTCATATTGTCAAATCTATTGCATTGCTCTAAAATTATACATTTTTCCCGAACGTATGTCTCGCAAACCCAAAGATAAATAAATCCTTACTGGCCAGCGATCAACTGTCGTCACGTTTACCGAGGTCATTGACATTTACTCTGAAATCACATAGCCTGGTCAAAGAAAACTGTTGCACGAAAATAGGATCTTTCTTCTTTTTCTTTTCTTGGAAAGTATCGTGTCAAAATAACTGATATCGGTACTGGGGAGCATTTAATAAATTGGTGTTTTTGTTAATATTTTGATCGTGACATTACGATTTGTCGCCACCACTGAAACATTCAACTTTCAAAATGAATGAAACTATTTTAATTTTGAACATTGTATATATGTGTCTAAATGTGTGTGTGTAGGTGTGTATGTGTGTGTGTGTCTGTGTGTGTGTGTGGTAAAAATCCTTTATTGTGTTTGCTAATGGTAGCTAGAATATATTTGTTATGTGGACTTATTAAGCCCTGTTTAAAAGACGTTATTTACTCCAACAGATGTTGGTTTTTGTTGAGTTTTTGTTATATATATATATATATATATATATATATATATATATATATATATATATATATATATATATATATATATATATATTAGAGGGACAGAGAATTTAAAAAGAGCATTCATTAACAGTTTGTCAACTGGGTGCGGACTTATATTTAAAAAATGATTGAAGAGAACAAATATCTGATGCTTATAGGAGATAAGTTTCTGACACGTGGTTCAATCGATACATAAACATAAATAGTCAGGCTTAGTGAATAATTGATAAACTTGCAAATTAAAGGAACTTGTGCATACCATTTATGATCCTCGCGTTCCGATCGTAAGAAAGTTGAAAGAAAAAAACAAAGAAATATAGAATTCCAAAGTTTACAATTGTTCACTACAATTCAAACTAAACAATGATTTCCAACAGATCGTAATTATTCTTGGGAATCAAAGCACTGAATATAAAGTATTAACATCTGTTTTTCTGTAGTGATGTCACAGGTAACTTGATGGAACAAGTCTCTAGATATATCACACTGAATCCAGTTCAAATTGTTGTTGGCATCTTCACTGGTACCAGGATCTGGGGATGGTAGTTTTGTAGATCCAAACACCACAGTAGTATGTCACCGTTCATATCTGTCTCTTGCTGCATATCTGTTTTTCATGTGGCTCTGCTTCATGCGTCTTGCTTTCGTCCATACAAACCACTTATATTTCTTAATCTCCTCTTTCTCTGCTTATTTATTCTCCTCCCTTTCTTCATTTTTTCGTATATTTTGACTTCTTTCTCTCTATTTCCACCTTTGTCTTAATATATTTCAGCATTTCATCTCCTGTTACAATTCGTGCTTCAGTAACTCTTTCTTTTTGCAGTCGGTGGCTTGACTGGAACAGGAAGGAAGATATCTGCCAATTGCTCTGATAACAGCTACTCAATCACCAGTGGATTTCCTCCAAGATAACTTCCATAAGTTGTAAAAGGTCAAATGTTTGTGACATTGCTGAAGAGACTAACCGATGATCCTTGGTTGCAAGGTTGTAAATCTTTTGCTTATTCAGTCACTTGATAGGTTCACTAGAACAACATCAGTAGCTATGGAAGACAATTGGGGCTTATCGGAATTTGACAATACATTTGGGACACTTCGGGTATATGGGACTTTAGCATGGGCCCAGGTTTTGGGACAGTATGAGGTATGTGGATTTGAACATGGGGAAAGATTTTGGGATAGAACGTGCCTTATGGCTGAGAAAAATCATCCGCCAGATAATACATGTGCGCAAGAGTAGAAATATAATTTAAATTAATAAATAAAAAATAATATAATGGATTATATATGATTCGGACAAAATAATTGTAAATGGCGTTATATTGGTAATAGGGATCGATGTGATCGACGATGTATAAAAGAATATTGTTGGATACAAGCTGCTTCAGTTCGTCGCGGCGGTAGTCAAGTTCCTTGCAAACGTTATGGTGTTGGCATAAAAATAAATGCCATTTATATATAAGCTGTGGTGATCCTAGTGTGCGTTTGATGATATGGTAGAACGCCAATACAAAATCTGCTCGTGACGCTAAAGCGTCTTTACGAAGCTAGTCAAGCTAATCGAACATGTTAAGTCATCACAATATTGGATATTTTGAATAATATCTTTTAATTAAAGATTCTAATAATTATATATAGTTTTGAGATGTTTGGTAATTTCCATGAAATGGCTCGTAACCAGGAGAAAAATATATTTCACTCACCGGAATAAATCCACGTTACCCACGATCGCACGTGATGTTAAATGAACTTCGTTCCAAGATTAAACGAATCATTTACGAGGAAGAATTACGCATGCAAGACGAGATTGAAATTACTACACCGCCTTTCAATCTTGACCGAGTAGTTCCCGTCATAGTAACTCTCCACAAAATTTACCACGTGATTTACATGAACGTTTCCCGAGATGAATTTCTTGTAAACAACGCTGTCCATGTTTTTACGACGTGGCAGATTGAACAGCCAGATATTCAATGCAGACCAAATCAAGATCTAACTCCGCGCGTTAAAGTACGAGGACTTAACATCATTTACGACAGACGAATGGACGATACACGTGCACAAAAAATCATATCGTTGTTGGAGCCAAACACGCAATATTTTTTCAGGATTACATTTATCACGTTAGACAACGATGATCAATTGGTTGTCCGAGATAAAATGGAACCAATATGTAAGCAACATTGTCGACGTCAACACGTTGTTCTGTTATCTAGTTTAACTCCACCAGGAACGTTAACCGGAATTGACAACGTTTTTTTTACGAAAACACACATCCGGTAACCGCAGTCCTCTAAGGAAATTACATTATGAACGAACCAAATCGTGACAACTTAGCTCCGATGCGCCATGGAAATTTAAATTGTGTAGCTGATTGCGTCTTAGAACATTTTAACAACGCTGTTCGTGGACATGGATTAACGGAGTTACGACGACATAACATTTTACAATTGGAGGCTAATGTCCGACAACGTGACGCGACTATGGCGGACGTTGTTGTGCTGTGCTTAAACGGGCCATTAAACGGCTAGTCGTTATCAAAACAATCACCAGAGAAATGCCATACAATTCAACAAATATCGAAATCGACGGAGAGTCATCGATATTGTCGAACACAGCGGTCACGCACAGGATCTTACGTTAGCGTTTCCGTCCAAGCGTAAAATAGAATTTTACGACGGAAATGTTTGCCACGCTATCGCAATCGCGAACGTTACCATAAACAACACTGTGTCTGCCTGGTTGCTTAAGTGTTATCCTATCTCAGGGCAAATTGATCAGTTTGTGTTGCCGTCTGGAAAATGTTTGAGACCAGCACGTGTACGCGATGAATTACTTGCTGTCGCAAACAGGTATTTACCTGACGATCAACAACAATGTGATGAAATCGCTTACAAATCTTTTACAACCGCATCAGTATGTACCTACATCTCCTCTTATCTTCAGTGGGCAGCCTTGTCTTGATTTAACTACTTGCAGATATCCTTTGACCATGCGAGGGTCGTTACTAGTACCAAAGACATAAATCCAAATAATCTGGCTCGAAAATCTGTCGATTCGAAAACCCGTCGATACATCACTAATATCTAATCTAAGTATTGTCATATCTTGTTTAAACAAAATAATATCTTGTTGCAACAATCCTGCAAATGATTTGTAACTGAACTTACATGAACTGTTGCTATTAGATATGCTGTCTCCCATACAGTGTGCCTTTTACACTCTGTGACAAACTGACACATTTTTAGGAAAAACTCTTGCTTAAATATAGTAATAAAATTATTTAAGTAGCGATTCTAACTCTCAGCACAATCATAATTGTTGCTGGAAACGATGGAGAAATCGGGCATTAATGAGTGTTGATTGCGAAGCGAAATTAAGTGACAATCCAAATTTGGGTTCAGCATCTGTTGCCAAACTAGACTGCAAGGTTGCCAAGACCAAATATTCACATTGCATACAGAAATGAACAAAATAAAGAACCAAAATCCATACAAGTAAACTCACAATCATTCAAATATTTTGTTTAATGATGTTACGCTCTGAAATCTGTCTGATGTGACCGCTCCATGATCTTTGCATTACACTAATACCCCAACAGTGTTTACTGTATTAATCCGCGTAAGAAAAGAACTAAGGAAAATAAAAACTTCTTCATTTTCGTTTCAAACAGTCATTAAAGTGACAAAATACACAATTTGAAGACTTTTTTTTGTACAAGATAAATTTTGTAAGAAAAATCTACGTTTTGTTTAGTAGATATAAGGAAATATTTCACTCGTTAAGTGGTATCATTTTGTATTGCCACTTGTGACAATACAATGTTTCCCACTTCACTCATGACATATTTCCTTATATCTTCTCAAACATCGTAGATATCTTCTATATCATCTCTTTAAATCCAAACACTAGCTTAAGTGTCAACTGATTTTGTCCCTATAACTAACTTTTCGACGACAGTAAAGGACAGCTACCACTGTTTTCATGAGTGAGTGTTTCGAAGTCCAAGCTATCAAAATCTACAAATTATTTACTTACATTGGAATTAAAACTGATGGGAATGTTAACTTCTTTCAGTTTTCCGTTTAGGACCATTTTGTTTTTCTTCAAAATATGGAAATACGCCTATATGGGCCTAGAAGCAAAAGCTTCTCTAACCGCGAGGCGAAATCAACCACTCAGTCCTGCTCGAATGATCGACGCATCTTGGCCTTTCTATATGTAACATTGTTAAAATGAAAAGGTCAGAATGTAACCTGGAAGAACATTTGAGATGTCAGGACTCTCTCTCGATCCCTTTATTATCAGACGGTTGCTGTTAGAAAGAAGGTTTCATCAAGGATCCCAGCTCATTAAGTAGTAGCAACATTATATGTTACATGTATTTCAACTTAAGGCGATCCCACTATAAGACAGTATATCTTATAGCTCCCATGGACAGCGTTATAATGGGGCGAATGTAATGCCGTGTCACTGAATGTAATTAGTACTATTTGTAATCCACAATACAACGGTTTCCCGAAGACTAAGAAATCACGTTTGACGATCTTGGTGGAGTTTGGTGGTACGGCCATTATATATATATATATATATATATATATATATATATATATATATATATATATATATATATATATGCTAAATAACCTAGTTAAATTAGAACGCTTTGTGTAGTCTGTTGTATCTTTCAAGCAACCAAGCCATGAAAGGAAAGGAGTGTTTGGCCATGATTTTGTAAACGGCACGTTTTGTGTTTGTTGGTAGGAGAAAGAAGTACGTAGAAAGTCCTATGATATGGTATATATGAATGATTTTTAAATAAGGAGCTAATCAAATAGTAATAATTACTTCTTTCACTCATTTAAACTGGTAGATTCCAGCTGCTTAAATTGGATCTTAATGCTGCGTTATAGCATATCAATTTGATACGTTTCTTTCTTATAACTTGATGCTAACCTTGGAATATATCGTTCATATTTGAGAGCATAAAATTTATATGCGACGGACAGATAAGATATTTAAGTCATTTTCGTAGGCAGCATGAGAACTATATTAACACATTTAATAGAAGTTAGAGTTAATAATCGGTAATTTGTTGTAAACACCCTTCTCCCGTTGGAAAATAATTGAAAGCTTTAGTAGAACTTTCGACCTTTCTTTTAGTTATACGCATATTATGTAGTTCATGAAACCTGTTTGCGTGTTTATTTTTCTTAACGAATACTAACTTTGTATTAGTAAGTACATATCTTCGGGTACATTTGTCGAAGATCTCAATGCCCAGTGCACATCAATAGAAAAGTAATAATAAGAACGAAGATTTAGCAAAATATAGAAGCGCTATTTTGAAATTTTCATATATATAATCCTAATACTATATGAATTTTAAGAATCCTGAAGATAACATTGTAATTTGTATTGTGGTTCAAAAACAATTGAAATGCCAAACACTGTGTATTTAATTGTTTGTCAGAATGTTAGTTCAGTAATTGTTTAGCAGTTAGCCATATGTGTAGCATAGAAAGAATGATTGGCGTCCAAAAAAAGACACGTGAAGATAATATTACATTAACCTAATGTTCAATAGTATTAAATTCCATGGGATGACTCACAAATCCTTGGCTTGTGGTTCTCAAAATTCTGACCTTCAGGTGGAAGTTCCCAATATTTTCCAGAGTAATGAATACGATTGATTCTTATATTCTTTGTGTAGCGAAGAGACTGGTAGAAAAGACCTAAAATTTACTCATGTTCTATCTAATACTTTTTTGGAATACATTTAACATATTTATATTTATATGTACCAAATGTTGAAAATAAATGTTAAATATTGCTGTTCGAGGCCAAACCTTTTATGCTCTGAATCCAAATTTAATTCCACCTTTTGGCACTGAATTTGTCCACACCTAGAAACAGAAAAACCTTTTGTTAGAAACACTGCACAACTTTAGTGGGTTTAGATTACCTAGGTGGTGATTTTTGAAACACAGAATTCTGCAGTATTTCTAAATAATCTTCCTTTTATGGCTTGGTTGCTTGAAAGATACAACAGACTACACAAGGCGTTCTAACTTAACTAGGTTATTTAGTATATATATATATATATATATATATATATATATATATATATATATATATATATATATATATATATATATATAATGATATATAATGGCCGTACCACCAAACTCAACCAAGATCGTCAAACGTGATTTCTTAGTCTTCGGGAAACCATTGTATTGTGGAGTACAAATAGTACTAATTACATTCAGTGACACGGGATTACATTTGCCCCATTATAACGCTGTTCACGGGAGCTATACGATATACCGTCTTATAGTGGGATCGCCTTATGTTGCTACTACTTAATGAGCTGGGATCCTTGATCAAACCCGCTTTCTAACAGCAACCGTCTTATAATAAAGGGATCGAGAGAGAGAGAGAGAGATAGAGAGAGAGAGAGAGAGAGAGAGAGAGAGAGAGAGAGAGACTTCTGACATCTCAAATGTTTTTCCAGGTTACATTCTGACCTCTACATTTTAACAATGTTACATATAGAAAGGCCAAGATGCGTCGATCATTCGAGCAGGACTGAGTGATTGATTTCGCCTCGCGGTTAGAGAAGCTTTTGCTTCTAGGCCCATATAGGCGTACTTCCATATTTTGAAGAAAAACAAAATGGTCCTAAACGGAAAACTGAAAGAAGTTAACATTTTCCTTCAGTTTTAATTCCAATGTAAGTAAATAATTTGTAGATTTTGATAGCTTGGACTTCGAAACACTCAGTCATGAAAATAATTATAGCTGTCCTTTACTGTCATCGAAAAGTTAGTTATAGGGACAAAGTCAGCTGACACTTAAGCTAGTGTTTGGATTTAAAGAGATGATATAGAAGATATCTACGATGTTTGAGAAGATATAAGGAAATATGTCATGAGTGAAGTGGGAAACATTGTATTGTCACAAGTGGCAATACAAAATGTTTCCACTTAACGAGTGAAATATTTCCTTATATCTACTAAACAAAACGTAGATTTTTTTTTTATTATATATTTTTAATTTAAAAACCATCGATTTACATGGATTTTTTGTTTAGGGACAGCGACCTTTTACAAAATTTATCTTGTACAAAAAATTCTTCAAATTGTGTATTTTGTCAATTTAATGACTGTTTGAAACGAAAATGAAGAAGTTTTTATTTTCCTTAGTTCTTTTCTTACGCGGATTAATTCAGTAAACACTTTTGGGGTAGTGGTGTAATACAAAGATCATGGAGCGGTGGTCACATCAGACAGATTTCAGAGCGTAACATAGTTAAACAACATATTTGAATGATTGTGAGTTTACTTGTATGGATTTTGGTTCTTTATTTTGTTCATTTCTGCATTCAACGTGAATATTTGGTCTTGGCAACCTTGCAGTCTAGTTTGGCAACAGACGCTGAACCCAAAGTTTTAATTGTCACTTAATTTCGCTTCGCAATCAACACTCATTAATGCCCGATTTCTCCATCGTTTCCAACAACAATTATGAATGTACTGAGAGTTAGAATCGCTACTTAAATAATTTTATTACTATATTTAAGCAAGAGTTTTTCCTAAAAATGTGTCAGTTTGTCACAGAGTGTAAAAGGCACACTGTATGGGAGACAGCATATCTAATAGCAACAGTTCATGTAAGTTCAGTTACAAATCATTTGCAGGATTCATTTGGAAATCTAATTTAAAAAGTTAATACTTGAAACCTACTGGATCAAATAAGATAATATCTTAGTTTGTTTAAACAAAATAATATCTTTTCTAAGCAAGATATTATCTTGTTTGAAGGAAATAATATCTCGTTTAAACAAGATATTATTTTGTCCAAACAAGATATTATTTTGTTTAAAGAAATTATTATTTTATTTAAACAAGATATGAAAATACTTAGATTAGATATTAATGATGTATCGACGGGTTTTCGAATCGACAGATTTTCGAGCCAGATTATTTGGATATATGTCTTTGGTACTAGTAACGACCCTCGCATGGTCAAAGGATATCTGCAAGCAGTTAAATCAAGACAAGGCTGCCCACTGAAGATAAGAAGAGATGTAGGTACATACTGATGCGGTTGTAAAAGATTTGTAAGCGATTTCATCACATTGTTGTTGATCGTCAGGTAAATACCCGTGTGCGTCAGCAAGTAATTCATCGTGTACACGTGCTGGTCTAAAACATTTTCCAGACGGCAACACAAACTGATCAATTTGCCCTGAGACACGAATACTCTCAAACAACCAGGCATACACAGGGTCGTTCGCGGTATCGTTCGCGATCGCAATAGCGTGACAAACATCTCCGTCGTAAAAAAAAAATTCACGCTTGGACGGAAACGGTAACGCAAGATCCTATGCGTGTCCGCTGTGTTCGACAATATCGATGACTCTCCGTCGATTTCTATATTTGTTGAACTGTATGGAATTTCTCTGGTGATTGTTTTGATAACGACTAGCCGTTTAATGGCCCGTTTAAGACAGCACAGCAACGTCCGACATAGTCGCGCCACGTTGTCGGACATTAGCCTCCAATTGTAAAATGTTATGTGGTCGTAGTATGGATGTTGAAATGTGACTTGGATACCTTGACTCTTGCTTCATTTTAAAGACGATGAAAAGAATTGTGCTCATATTGTTGTTGTGTACGTGTGTATTTTAGTGTGTGTGTGTTTGTGTGTTTAATTGTTATAGAGAGATGTGAGTGGTTGTAACGTGAGAACACTGATAGAATCGTTACTTAAGGAAAGGGGAAAAAGAACCATGAAACATACCGATCAATAGAGATAGAGAAGTGGACTTCGTATGTATATATGTATAGGATTTAATTGCACATCAGCATAAACATAGGGTAAATTGGAAAGATTCTGTGTCAATACTGAGAAAAATAAAAGATGAGAGAGAGAGTTCAATCATTGTCAAGTTTATTCAAGTAATTACAATACCAATACATGATCATATTAATCCAGTCATCATTCCATCACTAGCAACTTCAGTAATTTATGTAATTGATATTTTTGTTTGATTAGGATATTTTGCAACTGATCTCGAGCAGTTATAATATATCATGTTTTTATTTTAAAAACTTTGGTGAATGAATTAGATAGTCACTAAAACTTTAAACATACACCGATCATTTTAGTCTGACCTTTCTCTCATAATATATGTATTTACTGCAAATCGTTCTTTGATGAAACCAAGTCAAGTCCATAGTTTGGAGATGAAGGTTGTTTTTGATGTTGAGATTGTGTTGAGTAACTCCAAAGAACGTTACTTTCGAAAAGTAATTTGTGTTTTGCATAGAGTGGAAACACTACCTAATAGAAGCTAAGAGGTGTATGATTTCCAGGCAAAATCACCATTGCCAATAAGGGTTCAACCCTGCATGTGGACGCGTTCAAGATCTCCTCAGTTCATACCGGTCAGGGTCTTTCATGATATCAGTTTAATCGGACATATTGCAATTTGTCCTTTGGTACCTCCCTAAAGTATAAATAAAGGAAGCCAGAAAAAGAAAACAGAGGCAAGGTTTTACCAATATCATATACATTAGAACGATTTCTGGAGTTCCCATGGAAAGATTTTGGCTCAGCTTTGGTGGATTTTCAATCGGTAATATTCATATTTATTTATTTTATAGAGAAAAAAATATGTATTTTGACACAATAGCGTGTGATTGGAATACATTTTTGAATGTGAGAAAAATGTCAGACACGTTATGGAGTTCTAAAGCGTTTTGATGATGGAATATCTACAGTCGGAACAGCAAATTTGCAGCATAAATGCTTTGCACCTCTTTATGTGGTCACAATCTAATGTGAGTGGTTTCGAGTTTTATGATGTAGTAGGGCTCAAAGACTGTCTCATACAAACCTCTTTGATGTAGAGAACATGTAGAAGTTGAATAAAATTTGTATTTAACGAGCTCAGAAAAGGTTACTTTTAATACTTATTACATGACCTTTGGTTTTATGTTCATAAATCAATATTATACATGTACAGATATGGCGTCACAAATGACGTCATGATGTCATAGAAGGCAAAGAGATAAAGTCGAATACACTTTATAATTATTTTACTACATTATTTTGCAGATTCTTTTGAATATACTCAGTATATCTCGTCATGTGATCACTAAGATCTTAAATATTTATCTATTTCAAATGGAAGTTAGGAAACCTATTCAATAATTGTATTTGTTCTCGTCAAGCTTGCAAAAGATAGAAATTAATCAACCCGGTTATCAAATTCTTTCGAAATGAAAACTAATGTAAAATCCTCTATTAATTGTGAGTGGAAATTGATTGCTGTAGAAAACACTGATACTGTCAAGTGATAATTATTTCTTGTAATTTAGGGGCCTGTGTTTTCTTTAATGGATAGCACATATGGAATGTGCCTGGATTTTATTTTTTTGTGGTAAAAGGTTCATTCTTCGGCAATAGCACATGCAGGTGTACGTGGTCGTCCGATAATGTCGGACGTTCCTCCATGTTCTCTGGTTAGTTCCTCCTATCAACACCTGCAGCCAAGAGAGATGGAGGGATAAGATCTAAAAACCAGTTGTACAATTGACATAGTATCAATGACATTCATAATGTAATCAGTTGGGAAAATATTTAGAGATTGTACATAAAATTGAGACAAATGCAAAACAGAAGACAATTGTAAACATAATATATTTATTGAACAAATTATTGGCTGGACAAATGAAATGGAATTTGTAAATAAATGAAATTGATTATCTTTTTTTTACTATTTGTAAATGACAATTACATTAAAAAATGATTTGCCTAAAATTAAGTCATAGTAATGGCGTACTACTTCTTCTTGGCAAGTTACCGTATAAACATATATGAATAACTACTGAAAGCAAGTATTTCATTTCCAACATATTTTTTTCCGGCTGTACCAAATGTAATTTTAGCAATTTGTTTTCTCTTTTTATTCTATTAATCAAGGGTTAATCTCAAGCATTTCATTCATTTTTAATGCCAATGTTTGATATTTATGGAGACTCTCCAGGAGTGGATTCCAGAAACTTTTCGTGACTTTCTTATACTTGAATTGACTGACAAGCTCAAAATTGTAAAAGCCACTTATGGCAGAATCGTTACAATTGTTACATTCGTCTTAGGTTTAATTGATAGATAAGATTTACGATATTTAAGTAATATGCAAAATAATTTGTATTTGAATTTATTTTAATATTTTTCAAGTGTATTCTGAAGGGTTCCTGAAAACAACCAAATATCGATTAAATTTTGAATATTATTTGTGAATTATTAAATTATTGGATAATTTTGAAAGAAATCCATTCAATCGATTAGTACGTGATATTTAAAACCTACAAATTAAATTTAAAGCAATACATCCTGTACATTTTAATTGAGAAAAGGCTAGAGTAATTTTTTTATCTTTATATCAATATATCAGTATATAAACATTTATAGTATTTTTATGTTAAATGTAATTATATTATAAACTGATAGCACATTATATTAATCAACTCAGTTGAATACACTGAAAGCAGTTCATATAAATGCTTGGCATAACCAGACTTCTAGGTGGGCTTTGTACAGGTCTTATTCGGCTTTATCAATAAACAAGAAGTATCTATAGACGAATCGGCCCTGCATAAAGCCTAGTAGAGAGTCTTCGTTTGCCATGGCAGGGGATATTTTGAATAATTCACGAAATTCTTAAATAAGATATTTATATTAAATAAGGATGTTTGTATAGTGATATTAATTAAAAAAGTAATTATATGTGTGCTTTGGTATTAACCTTGGTATAGGTCCAAGGTCAATCTATGAGCGTAAGTCCGGTTGTATAGCCTGGCTTTTTTATTGAAACCAAACAACGAGACTTGGGGCAAAACGAATGGCTTTGGACCCTTATCTTTTCGACGGCCACTGTTTTAAAGTGAGGCAAAGTCACTCATGTACAAAATGTTTGTTTTTCCCCAGAGCCACAATAGGCTGTTATATAAAAAGTCACGAAATTGGGCAAATTAAAAATTTTAATTTGCAGCTTGCAATGAAAGCTTTCTTCAAGTTATTTAACACATGTGTATCTGGGTAAAAAGCACGACAGTATATTAAAACCAAGTTAGCACATGTATCAAACTGAAACACCAGCTTATCTCAAATGCAAGCAATTAATTAATTAAGCATCAGTCCTAATTTGTTCTTAAACATAATCTCCCAATTAATATCACTTCTGGTAAATTTGTACCCCAGAAGAAACAAAGAATATGTGGGTGTATAGATGAATAAAATATCTACGCCTATATATTGTTTAATTATACAGATAAGTAATTATTAATTATTATTATTTCATTAAATTACGTTTCCCTACCTCACGTCTATTTTTTTATCCACATTGCCTGTTCATTGTTATGTGTTGTATACCGCAGTCCAATAACTGCCACAACGTACTGTGAAAATTTTCAGCAATCCAACAGCCCCTTTTACTGATGCGTAAGTATGGCCCGACCAAACATCAATCGCAACATACTGTTGCGTACATGTCTTAAACACAAATACGTTGTGGTTTGACAAATTCTTTCACAATCACGTGTGATTTGGATACGAGAGCCACTGTGTAAATATAGTGCAAACTTCATTCGATTCTTACTTTGAAATACGTACATGTACTGAAAAGAAGTGAAACATTTAAGAAAATTTACTCTATGGCCATAAGGAGACACTTACAAAAACTACGACATCTCTCGTTGCTGCGGTATATGATAATGGCTCTAGGAAAGACGTACGCATTGGTACACCATGGCCTCGAAAAGGATATAAAGGTCAATATCTAAAGCACATTTTATAGCATAGTATAATTATAGATTAAGAATAATATATGTACTTAAAATATTACATAATAAACATACAAATGACAGGTAAAGTAAAAAATTCTGATCATGCCTACTTAGTCTAGCATGGTAATACATATCAAATTCATAAAAACTATTTATGTATACATTGCACTCGTAATTACGAGGATCTTCTGTATGACCATTATGACCTAACCCTCGATGGCATCTTCTAAAATAAAGTTACTGGTTATATTATATATCAGTCAGTAATTAGCACATTACATGACATAAGTTCATACCATCCATTTTCATCTTTACAACGTAAAGGGGTGTCTTAAATTGGTTTTGGTATACCATATACCATGACCACAGGTATATATATATATATATATATATATATATATATATATATATATATATATATATATATATATATATATATATGTGTGTGTGTGTGTGTGTGTGTGTGTATACCACACGATATACCATCTTTTTCTCTGAGAACGTCCTTTGTTCATTTGTTTAAAATATTTAAGATATTGTCTTCTCTGCTGATGCACATCAAATATAGGAAAGAATCGCGAATTTCATAGATATAGCAGCTGTGTATGATGTTCATGATTCTAAATGTACCCATATGTACTTTAATGAATTGAAGAAAATGTAAGTTTCTATTTGTGTTCCAAATTTCAGCTTGTATCTTATTGCTAATTCTTCTAGAGTCCTATTAATCTGATTACTTTAGAAAGTATGAGATACAAAAATCTAAGACCTATTATTCATATTCCACAATTATCATGTTGCGAGTCAATGTCAGTTATCATTTAGGAATCCAACATCCCTCACTTATATTCTGTAATTCATGTACAAATTAAAGAGCACATAATTTAACACAGTAAAACCCCGAGTAACGACCTGACCGTAACTTAGGCCATCATGCTATAATGATCGAAAATCTACAGAACCGATTTTTACCCTTCAGTATTTCTATGTAGCACAACACTGGAATTAAGACCAGTTTGCCATTACCGATTGCAACCAGTAATTCATAACCCATGTGATGATCATATTGAGTCTACCCCTGTAAGGCGACCATCTAAGTCATTTCATCGAATATGGATGTCATATCTCAACAAAAGAACACGCTCACTTCACAAGGTAAATTTAAAAACAATCACCCACAACAATTCGACAATTAAAGTTTATATATCCATATTATATGTAACTTCTAACATGCCGCAAAGTCGAGTTATTGAATCTTAAGCACAATTCTTAAACATTTCAATAGTATTTTATCTACTCATAGGCTAATAAGTGAATTGCAGGTAATTAATACGAAAGTTATCATATTTTATTACTTTCTTTTCAAAAGTTAGTAATTTAGATGGAAAGAACACTGATATGCATATACATACATATACATACATACACACATACATGCTGAATGCCGGAAACAAAGCCTAATTTTGAAACTACCCCGGAATTAAACCACTTTTCCCAGCACTTTCTAGTCGTCTTATTAGCGGGCTTTAACTGTAATTAAAACATACACATTAAAAATAAACAAACGTTATACAAGTATAGCACTAGCAAAGAGAACCTATTTTTCTATTATAATAAAACTAGCAATAGTTGGCTCAGATGACTTTCATGTGCTCCTTTTATTGCACATGCTGAAATTCATACCTTGATAACAGCATATAAAACACCGACTAGAACAAACACTTTGTGTAATTAACTTTATAAATTCTTCGAAAGCAACTTCTTTTATGTAAAACTGACAGTTTTATTAATCTGCATTACATTCAATAGACTGTTATCTGAAATTTTCTTAGTATATTTACAGTGCTATCTTAAATTTAAATTAAAGAACAAGACTTAACTTTTCATGTATAGTATGAATTTGTTCAGTATTAACAAACATTAACTAATACATAATGATATGCATATTCTATACATATGTGTCCATTATGTTCAAAGAAAATATTTCTTTTTTATAAATCAATTCTCTCATTACTATGAATATGAACTTAAACATGTTTCTTATTTATTCCATTTACAGCGTATTTGAAAAGATAAGGAAAGCCTATTTTTTTTCTTGTCTATTTACATATTTTCAAAACTGTCGGACATATGGAACTTTTCGCTGATTACTATTCCAAACATAGACATTTCATGACTATATGGTCGCATAATAAAAGTAATCTTGAAAAGTGGAATGTTTAATATATTGGAAAAGACCCCACTAAGAATAATATTAATAAAGATGCATTGTAATAACACCTGAGTAGCTTTCGAATATTAGACAGAAGACATGGTTAGTTCTTTAAGATTTAAAATTCTTGAATATTAACAAACAATAATAACAAATTAGATACATGTCTTTACATATTAAAATATGAAGTACTTTTATATGTATTTCCACGTTAAAGGTAGGATTACTTTGACATGTCACAACTAAAAAACTGATGCTATATATCTTTTAGCTTGCACCACATGGAAACAAAAAGTATTATGGAGCGTGATTATAAAAGTAATTTGGAATCTGAAAAGTATGAGCATTTACAAGATAATAATGAATTGTGTTGACATCACGAGCATTTTGAAAAGAATGTGAAAATGATATTTGTAAATACATTGCACAGGCCACATAACACATCTGCAGGTATTTGTGCATGCATAAGTCACACAACACTGATTAATAGTAACCAGAATAATATTTTAAAAAATGAAAAGTCATTTAGAACTAATATGCGGAGCAATAGATAACATTCGTATTTTTTGGGTGAGTTTCTCCGCGTCGCGTGGTCTATCTTTCTAAAGTCTGTATGAAAATAAATGACGATCTATAATAGAAATTATATGATATTGGATATTTGTATTGCAAGTAAATAGTTAATATAAAGTTTCCTGATAGTCATGACAAGAAAGGTAAACATATTACCATTCTTTTACTCACCGTTGCTTACCAGGATTCGCGTCGTTTAAGGACACTTGTCAATACAAAGAGATTAAATAGTCCCCGAAAAGCACCATGCCAAGTAACTACATGTTTAGATAATCATTATTGATGAGCATTGGTCTAGGAAAATAGTTTTGAATGACCTGTTTTGTAATAGAAAATAATGACATTCCTTATTTTGTTGATTTCATTCATTAAAGAAGACATTTAAAACAAGACAAAAGTTCTTGGAAATCCAAATTTATATGTCTCGAAAACAGTCAGGAAAGATACTTAGTTGGCTGCAATTAGCAATGGGAACATTATTTTATGGTAAACTGAGTAATTTGAAATGTATTTTTAATGCGCAATAACATTCATTTTTTTCTTCTTCTGTTCTTGGTTTCTTTTAAACAAAGCTTTCATTACTATTTGTGCGATGCTACTTATTTGAACTTTTAGGAACCCTTTTATGCATGCACTTTCCAGGCAGCGTAGGTAAGTAATATATTTGAGTCGAATTTTTAAAAATAGTGAATAACGTTGAATGACTGAAAGGACATGGCAATTTTACAACTCCGTTCATTACTACAGACTATATACATGATAACTGCTATATCTCTCCCTCTCTTGTAAACCTTGCTTGATAATGTTGGTAATATAAACATAATTAAAAATGAAACTTTCATTAACACATCAAGTAAAGTTTCATAAAAAATTGAAGTAATTTGCATCCATACTCTTTTAAAACAAGTCAATATTGTTCCCCGTATGCCAACAGCATGTTACATATTTGTTTTAAATTAAAATTAAATTAAATGTAACTGGATAATATCTTTATATTTTCCTTCATTCAATTATATTTAGGTAAACTTTACCTTGCGTATAGGAACTACTGAAGCGCCTTTCGAAACATTTGTTCTAATATCAGTGTTTTTGTTTGAAATTTTTTGTTAATTCTTGTTTGTTTGTTGTGTTTTTTTTATGGTAATTTTTTTTGTGTGTAGTTGAACCGTTTAAGCAATTGTGTTACCCCTATGCACATAAATGTCAAACACAAGAACAGTGCATAATGTATCATACTGCCAAAATCTGTAAGCAAAGTCTGTACTTTTAAAAACTCACTATTTAAAGTCCTACAATATGTTAAGCCTTAGTTTAATTTTGCCCTTAGTTTCTCTATTTCTGACTGACGCGTAAGCAGCGTCCATGATGAGGGTATTTCTGGAACTTGTGCATTGTATGCATTTGCAATTTCATTCTTATATTCAAAAAAGTACCAATTCCAGAAAGTTGTAGTGTCCCCAGATTCATCTTTATTTATTTCCCATTGGGGATACATTTTCTTGTATTCCTTGAACGGAATCCATTCGGCTTTCTCATCATTCTTATCATGACGGAACGCATTATCTGAGGCAACACTCTCTGGGCATGTTTCGACACCTAGTTTATTGGTCTTATGCCAAGTAACCCCACGACAACCATCTGGTCTGTGGTGTTTTGTGTAATGATCTACAGTATGTCTGGCATTAACTATATCACATATAGCTCCGCAAAATGGACAATTCTCTGTACATCCTATTATATCCTCCGAGATACTTTTGACAACTTGGCTCCTCAATGAGCTATAATTCTGTTGACGGAAAGAGACCCACTCACGTTTCAGCTCTGTGTCCATGCTTTTTAGGCAGTTCAATGTTTTTCTTAAGAATAAATCTAAATCAAAGTCTTCAGACACAGAAAATTCTTGAAGTCTGTCAATTCCATTCAGAGAGATAATATCTCCAGCTTTATTCTGAAAAGTTTTCATCCAAGTCATAAATCTTCCATCACTATTGTGGGGACTTTCAAATAGATACATTACATCAGCATTGATTGCTTGAAACATTTTATTAAAAATTTGTTCTAGCGGTGTGTCTGTTTGTTTGTCAAATTTGTCCAAAAGGTTTCCAATGTGAAGGGAAATACTTATTTCTGGAAGTCGGATAAAATTGTTAAAGTCATCAAAGTTCCCATTAGTAGCTAGTTCAAGCAAAAGTTCTGTTATGAAAGAATTTTTTGATTGCCTCACTACAGTTCCTCTAATTTTTTTTTCGATCTGACTTGCGAAATCTTGCTTGATTTTGCCTATTATCCCATTTTTAATAATCGCACAGCACTGACCAGCTAGTATCTTTACTGCATCTAATTCACCGCAGAGTACCATAAATATTTCTTCATAATGTTCTTTTTCATTTTCCATGAGATTTTCAGGACTGTTCTTGGACTCATAGACTTCGTGGAGTGTCTTTAGCTCTTTGATGGCATGACCACATGCCAAAACCGCGAGGTAAACTCCGTGTTTTGGTTTCAAATCAAGCTTTGTACCTTTGTTTTCATAGTGACTGAGTACAAGTCTAATAATTTGGTCTATATCAACCTCTGTATATGGACGAATGGTTTCATGTCGGGACTCTAATGTTTCTCTAATTTTATGGAACAGGTTAGCTGCAAAATTCCTTATTTCATTTACCATAGACGAAGTAAATTGGCTTTTTACATATCCAAACAGATTAAGGATTTCTTTGTGGTCAAATTCCTTTAAGGTATATGATTCTATCGATCTATTACGCATGTACTTGGTCAAGGCATCTGCTGCGGATGGGAAGGCTCTGTAAATAGCTTGGTAGGCATCGCTTTCAATATCGATATTTGACGAGGTTCTTTTATTTTTTGTTACTATATCCGATTTCCATGTTTTCCATTTCTCTTCAAAGATAGTTTTTCGTTCTGTTGCTGAAATGGGTTTGCCTTTTATTGATGACATCAGTTGGTCTATGTTTTTTCTGAGTGTAGTTTTATATGCGACTGCCTCCTTCTTGACCGAAATTTCTCTTCTTTTGTCATCCTCGTATTCTTGCAGTTTCTTCGACACGTGTTTGGAAAGATCCCGTGACAGCTCGTCAAATCTTCTTTCCATTTCAACTGACCAGCTCATCATTGTTTGTTTTATGATCGGATCTGGGTAATGTTCCATGAAATTAGCAAATGCTTCCTTTTGTTTGTTATGTGCAGTTAATACTTGTTGCTGGAATTGAGAATAGAGGGATGCAGTTTCTATCTTTAATTCTTCATCGTTTTCCCACTTTTGAATTTTCACGTAACCTTCTAAGAGTTCATCACGAATTGTCGTTCTAAATTCATAACATGCCTTACACCAGTAGTCATCAAGCCTAATTCTAGCTTCTGTCTCAATTGTAGTCCGAAACTGATAAACGAAGTCATCTTTCTTTATTGCTGACCACAGGATTTGTAAAAGATTACGAAAAGATTCCAGAGTCTTGTTCCTGCTGTCCTTTGTCGACACCAACATCGCTTTCTTCAAAATATTTAAATCTGCACTATATCGGGTGTTGATTGGTGACATCGGTGGACTTCCTTCAAGTAGCGTTGGCAGATAAAATACGTCGGCGCTGACGTCAAACGAAATGATATCTTTAAATGACTTCATGTCTATTCTCTCGACTTTACATGCCAACCGTGTCATGTTATCTAGCATATCTTCCAGTACTCTTCCTTGCTGAAGCAGTTTGTGTTTGTCTTCCTTATTCACATTTTGGTGAACAATCAGGCACTTTGGCTTGAGATTTGTTGCAATATCCATTCTTAAAAACGCATGTACTGATACAGGAAGAAGTTCCTCTAAGTACGTTGTGTTTTCTCCCATTAAGTTCACGATGGTTAAATCTCCCAGACCAATGACAAAAGCAGATAGTTCATTGTCATGCTGGACCATTTGCCCACTCGCTGAAAGCTCTGGTGCCCGTAGTCCCTCTGTGTCTATTGCCAGGACATAATCTAACTCCAGTTCCTGTCTGTATCTCATATCAACTTTAACAAACTGGCAATAAACACCTCGTGTACATCTCCCTGCGCTTACAGCGTATTGGCATCCAAATAGAGCGTTTAACATCGTCGACTTCCCAGAACTCTGTATTCCAAGGGCTGATATTGCTTTTATTCTGACAGGCTTGTTACAATTTCTTTTTGCAAGAATGCATTCTACCTTCGTCAATACGCTCATAACCCATTTAAGTGGAACGTTATTTACATATCCGTCCAAAAGTTCAAACGGGAATCCATCTAATAGAATTTCCGCTGCCAATCCAGGTAAATCGAACTCTGGGTTGAATGACGCTTCATACACTTGGCCCATCTCTCGCAATACGTGCTCCAAGCCAAAGGATCGCAATGCTACTTCATCATCCAGGTGTTTCAGTTTTCGTTTTAGGTTCTCTGTATCTTCATTTCTAGCCTTATGAAGTTTTTTCATGATGTTGTGGTATTTCTCATACACAGGTCCTAGTTCCTTTCGAGACAAATCGTCCATTTCAAATTGCAACCACCTGAGAAACAATCTTCGTATCCTCTCTGGTTTATTGACCGAATTCAGAAACTTGTCCATGAACCTTCTATTTTCTTTCTGTTTCAGAATTTCTAATTGTTTGGAACGACATTTTTGCATTGTTCTTACATTCTCCGCTATATGTGATTGTAAGTCTGCATTCTTCTTCCCATAGGTATTTCGGAGCTTTTCCTTATCCGCCTTTGCCCATTGTACCCAAGGGTCTCCCTGAAGGGGAAGAAATAACGGTTTTCTTTTTTCATACGGTGTTATGCTTATTAAGTTTGATAAAGCCTTTGCGTCTTTCATCGTTCCAGTGAATTCATCAGTTTTCTCATCGACATCAAGGTACATATCAGATTTGAATATATCATTAAAACTGACTAATTTTCCGTTTGACAACTCTATCAGCATGTTTCTTATCTCCTGTACCAAGTCTGATCCTTGTTTGTCAGCTACCTCCAAGAATTCTAACCGATTTTCATCCGGTTTGAGACATTTTATAAAAGAGTCAATGATAGCCTCTTCATCCTCTTGTATTGTACAGTCAGTTAGCACTATCAAAACGGCTTTTCCTTGATCAAAACATAACTTCACAATATCTCTGCTATGAACTAGATCCTTTACCGTACACAAGATTGTTAAAATATTGGCAAGATTTGATAACATTGGGAGATGACTTTGGAGTTTAGATGCATCCCCGTGCAGATTAAGAAACACCACTGCGTCTTGAAAATGAGTTGCAACTGTTTCTCCTGACTCAGGTGGAGGAAAATACCAGCTAATATCAACAAGCCCATTCACAAGATATCGGTGCCGAGTAGAACCTGGTGAGTTTCTATGAAAGAAAATTGAATGTGTCTTCTCAGTTCGACTGATCACTGAATTTATTAGAGCCGACTTCGACAAACTAATATCTCCTACGCGGATGAACGCAATACTATTCATGGGTTCGTTCACTAGACGACATTCTCGTATATTTTCTTTTCCTTCGATTTGCGTTCCCCACTTCATAACAAGACTCCTCAAGGGCCACAAGTAGAACGATAGTTGTTTTGTCAGTGTTTGGTCTTGAATTACCAAGGGAACAGCCAATCGACAACTCCACATATGTGACACAAGATCTTGCCTGCAAATCTCATCGCAGCATAGAAATACAGCGATTATTACATCTATCGGACTTACGTCTAGTCCTTTATTTTTTTCCGCTCGTTGTTTCCTTTTTTCACTATATGTACTGCCCTGGCCTGCTTGAGCATTGGGCGATATCTTATTTTCTCTTCTTCCTATGTAACATTCTCGAGCAGTGCAATTGTACTTCGCAATGTTTTGAATAAAATGATAGGCCAAATCTTCGTGACATTTCGGCTGCTCGTCAAGCAAGGAACTTTTTGTTACTTGATGCATATCCTCACGAGTCAATTTTCCAGGGTATTTGTCTTTCAAGTTCAAAATTCTAAGAACACGTGACAAACTATCTTCAGCATTGTCAATTGTGTCATCATACTGAATTTGTTGAACCGTCATCTTTGGTTCAACAATCACAGTGTTCCTAATTTGAACTGGAACCTCACAGGATACTTTTTCCTCAATCCCCCCATGGATCAATAACAAATGTTTTTCCTCTCCAACCCAATTCTCATTGAAACCTCGCAAATCCACATTCTCATCTTCAACTGCCACTTGCTGCTCTTGCTCAAGTTTCCTTACCGATTCTGCTTGCTCCATATGTTTATTGGTCTATTTCTATCTTTAGAAGATTCTGCCGAGGTATTTTTCTGTTTTCATCAGTTATTTCCTGTTCACATTTAAATGTATCCCCGCCTTTACCTTTCCTGTGCTCTTTCTATTGTTCTTTAGTCACTTGGTATTTGTGTCATATTTTATCCTCAGCTAGTCCTCGTTTCTCCATTATATTTTGTTCAATGGTTACCTGGATTTAAGTCAATCTTACTTTGAGCTACTTTTTGTCTCGCAATTTGATTTTTTTTACAATTCTTAGGTTGGCTTTTACATATTTATCCCCATCTAAAGTCTCTTCCTCTTCCTTTCTGCCTACATCTTTATTTAGCAGTGGTTCTTTCTTTACAGTTTGATTGAAAGATTATATTTACATATCACTTCAGTATTGATTAGATCATAAAAGGTATTCATTGTCGGTTTCGTCTATATGTGATCCACGCTTATTGCTTGCTCCTTTTTAAATGTTTGGTGGGATCGAATATGAATATTGTTGCTAATCTATTACAGTTGCTACTATATAAATATAACATCCGTGTAGCAGTCTACTTAGGATGACGCAGGAGGTCACTGCTGTTTGATAAAAATACCGAGTTGTATGTCTATCATCATATCTAATAAATAGAGTATTTGCAATACTGATAATGGATTTATTTATTGCACTTGAACCATATACTTAGCATGCATTTGCATACTAATATCAGATACATGATATGTGTCCTATTTCAAGTTCGTCAGCACCTCCAGCTTTGATGGATCATCAGTATGCTGCTTCTCTGCATCCAGTTGTTATCCGCCAAGTATTAACATAAATAGTGTTTCTGTTCAAAGAGGACGTGAAATGTCCAGGCAAATGATTCAAGCCCCTGACGTTGTATAAATGTTGACTTCCTGAAATAAAATATTGCTTTCCCATAACTTTTAAAAAGAGCTATATTAAAAATATTTAAATGTTAAAATATTCTTCAAATAAAACTCAACATCTGCCTACTAACTTTTCCACGGGAAGAAAGTAGATATAATGTATACTACCTGACTCACTTAACCACTTTAAACTAGTTTAACAACTTTAAAGAGTTTTTTTTTATAAAAAAAAAAAACTGGTCCACCAAGATGTGACCCTCCACAATTTTTTTTTTGTTTTAAAGCATCCATCTAGGGGTATGAATACTACTTCAAATATTTGTCAGAGGAAGCTGGCCCACCTGCATTTTAAAAATTTTCAACTGATAAAAGTTGACCATCCACCATTTTTATATTTACACAAAAGTTTGCTCACCATATGAACCTATACCATTGTAGTTTTTGAAAAAAAGCTGGTTCACTACCATTTTGAAAACATAGAAAAACGCTTGTCTATGATGACTACTTTCAAATATTTGAGAAAAATCTGGCTTATCACCATTTTCAAAAAGTAATTTTACTACTGACATTTTTTTTTTAAAAAAAAGCTGGCTCAACATATGGTCATCCACCATTTTTTTTAAAAAGTCGGCTCATCATTCTAACTCAGTCAACCCCTTTAATAGGGTTTAACCAAAAAATCTTATTTAAATTGTATAACACATGAAATAAGAAACTAGTATCTGGTGATAAAGGTGACATTAGAGAGTACATAATTTTCAGATTTTTTTTATGTTACGTTAACGATAACGATTGATTTAACGTTTTGTTTTTTAAACCCTCTTTGACCAATAAAAAGATTCATAACAATAGCGAATTGGGAATTGTTTACATAACAAATTTGAAAATTATAGAATCTAACTGAATTTTATCTAAGTTGTATTTTTATAATAGATGGATCATTACTAAAAGCTACAATCTTATCTGGATTTAAATTAAAAACAGTTGATATCTACTTGAATCAAATTCAAACTTATTTACATTGTCATACTTGATTAAAAAAAATCATTTTTACTTCGTGATATAATGGCATAATTTTTAAGTGGTTTTCATTTTTTTTTAAATATTAAAAAAATTAATTGCAATTCCAAAAAGGTTTAAAAACAAGGAGTTATGCTTTCTTTAAATTCGTAATTAAAATATTAATACTTTTTCTGACTTAGAAGTACTATTTTAGACCATTCTTTTACACCATTTAAAAAAGATATTAGTTTCTGATATTACCATTGTTGCCTTCTCAAAGATGTCAATAAATACACTAATCAGTTGATCAAATATTTTATATTTCAGTACAATAACTATCTCAACATCCATTTATGTATATAGTAATATTTTTACATTAATGGATGTTACCGGTTATTTAATATTTATGTATTGTGGTCTTAAAAGTCCAGTTCTATACACAAATTTTGAGAACAACCTAAACAAAAAATATTCTAAACTTAAGATTGGTTAACAAAGCAAACTACATTCACATTACACAAGGAAGCTAGAAAAATATTTCCCTATAGAAGGTATATATGATAGCCACGTAGGTGATCAGTTTCAGGCAGATATCTTTTAAATGCAAGCGTATGAAAAATAAAACAATGGATGCAAATACATTTTTAAAGTGATAAATGTTTTCTCAAAATACGCCTGAGCTAAGAAAATAAAAAAAAACAAACAAACAAAAAAAAAAAAAAAAACGATATATACTAGGATTTGTTTTCATCATAGTACTAAAAATATTAACATAAAAACATAAATCAAATTGATGATGTCATTGAAAGAATGTTTGATATATGACACACAAACTTTCGACAAGAAATAAGAAGTGATTTAAATTGGGGTTTATAATATGATAAACTAATTAACGCTGCACGTGCATAGATATATACCATTTAGAGTTGAATTTTATATAAATTTACCGGATTGGGTTGAAACTAAAAAAGCTTACATCAATGTTAAAAATAAAGGTTGTAAAAGCTTTTCCATGCTATTGAATCTTTTAACAGTACCAAAGACAAAAATACAGACAGACCAACAAAATATAAATTTGAAAAATACTCACATTGGTTTAAGAAGTGCTCGATTAAGATTAGAGAGAGTTATAATTTTGAAGCTGAATGTAAAATATCAGTAAAAGTTTATGAAATAATTAGTAAGAACAGGGCAGAAAAAGTAGAAAGAGAACAAAGCAAACAAGTTCTAAAACAATTTGTAAGACCAGTTAGAGTTTGTGAAACAGAAAAAGATACACAAGTAGATATGCTAAGTGTAACAGATGGGACAAATTATCGAAATTAATATCTTCACAGGTAAGTCAAAATCGTTATACATCTTTACAAAGTGCTTTTCTTAGTATGATTCAGAGTTAAAATTAAATTCTCATAAAAGGTTAGGTAATAATGTTGCCAATACGATAGATATAACGCCTGAAGAGGGATCTGTAATAAAGTTTCAAAATTATCAAAACAAACTTAAAGCTCCTTTTGTGATAATTGCAGTTTCGAAAGCATAACTGTTCCTATAAATAATTGCAAGCAGAATGCAAATGAATTATGGACAGATAAAACAGCTAAGCATATTTCATCACTATTTTGCCTGAATATTAAGCCAGTTATAGGTGAATACGAGTCAATAGTCAACAGAGGAGAAGACAAGTAATTTCATAAACTGTGTTTGAAAACTTAAGTCCTAAAAATGCTAAAGAAATTATATTAACAAAAAAGTGAAAAATATGATAATTCAACTAATAATTCTCATATTTGTGAAAAGAAATAAGTTATGGTGAAAATATAATTGAGGGACAACAAAAGTATAATGAAAGAGTTCACGACCACCTAACTGGTAAATATAGCGGGCCATCACATAACGATTGTAATTTAAATTATAAATATTCTAAGTATATACCTCTATTTATCCGTAATACATCTGGATACGATTCACATCTATTTATAAAGATGCTGCATGGTATGATCCTGAACAAAAAGTCACCATTATACCTAAAAATGATAAAAAATATATTTAATTCTTAAGACATTTTATAGTTAATAAGTTTATATAATATGGAAAAGATATTTTTATTAATAGCTCAATAAGATTTTTTAGATGCTTTCATTCTTACACTCTCGTCCCGTAGACATTTAATTTTTTTAAAAAATCGAAATAAAGCTAAGAAAATGTTCTTATTTCTATCGTCTTGCATAGCGGGAAGCCAAGACGATAAAAAAATGTTACAGGAACATTGTAAAAAGACGAAAGTGCAAACTGTATACATAGAAAGAAAACAGTGAATGTAATTAACATTTAACACCATGATGAAACGAACTCTTTGGGGACGAAATAATTACAATACGTGCATGGAACATATTAATAATGGGTAAGAGTAACAATATAGAATCCCGTGGATTGTTTTTTGTTGCCCGCTCAGTCTCTGCTCTATCCATAAACCTAAAAAGGTTACTGGAGTCAGGAAAGCATAAAACTAAATGTAAATGCAACAATGTTTGCCCAGTTGGATACAACGGATTTATTGAATAGGCAAAAATACAACAAGCATAGTTGATCTCGGTAATTGCAACCAAGTTTTGTGGTTTGATCTTGATAATCGCATTATAAGTTCACTGAGACAAAACGTTGTTTAATTGAATAACAGAAACACAGGATGAGAAGAATGTGGATATACCAAATATTGTGCAAGAATTTAGTGTAAACAAAATTCCAAGGGCAAAATTATTAAACTTGGTCGTGCGCATAAGTTGGACCGCAAACAAAGAGGAAAAATATACCATTTGGCGCGAAGTTTAATTATTATCTAAACAGATACATAGTTTGTGTTGCATGTCGAGAGTCATTACAGGGTTTCTGATCAACGACCAACTGAAATCTTTCTTACGAGGAATAAGTCAGGGCAAGATTACAAAGATGCATAAATCCGGTCCTCAGGTTACGTCATTCTTTTTCAGTACAACGCCTCCTGAGCAAGCAGCGGGGAGCAAAGGTGCCAAGATGGCTGCCACTTAGGAAAAGTATGAAGGAATGAATCAAATAGACTATTGAACTATGAATTGTTATTATTATTATTATTATTATTATTATTATTATTATTATTGAACTAGTTATTTTGCAAATGCAAAACAAATACTGTGACTATTATTGATTTATTGAACTATTGAATTGACTATTATGAGACTACTGATCAGCATTAGACATCAGCTAGAATTCACGCAAAATGCCAGTACTACAGCAATATTTTTGCAACAACAGCTGCAAACACGGAGCAAGGCAGGAAGCTCGTGGCGAGCCGAAGACCAGGAGCTCAAGGAATAGACGTATCGGAGTATAAACCAGAGGAGAGACCTACATGCTCAGAAGTACTTACAGCCCTAACAATAAAACGAGTAAATTAAGAGGATATCCATGCCTTCACATGGAATGGAAAAAGGACCTTTATCTTGCACCCAAACGGAGAAACACCACTATGGGACAGAAGCACCCTACAAATCGGGGAAAAAATAGACAAAATCATAGAAGTACCAAAATTAGAAAGAGAAATCACCACTAAATATGTAGACATTTTCGTATCAGGAATCCCCATTGAAATCCGGCTAGAGGTAACGGTGAAGAGATTCCAACATAAAGTCAATATCAAAATCAACCAATCAAAAATGGCGACGTACAAATTGTATCCCACTGCACAAATGGGATAAAGAATTCTACCGATTGAAAAGGGAACCGAAACCAAAATAACACACTTCTTCTACATCCATATATTTCTAGTTACATCGTGGCATAGAGGGTGTATTTACTACATAAAATGCTATAAATCTGGAGAGAAGGGACATGATCCTAAACACTGTACCTCGCAGCAGAAAGGACAAGAAACACAATTGGAACTGCTAGAATGGAAATTCCAAAGAGTAGGCCCCCAACCCCAGAACAAGTACCAGAAGTGCACAAGAGTGAACTAACTATCTTTCCAAAGACTATCAACACTCAGAGAGAAACGACAAAGCAATTCAACATAGCAGGATAAAACCTAGCACAGCTAGACGCAACAGTGCCAAATATACCGGAAAAACTAGATACATATCCAGCACCGGCGACACCCCTACAAAGAAAAGAATTGCCACACAGGGATCAAACCAGAGATAGAAGAAACAAGTCAAAGAAAAAGACAAATCAACAAAAAAGGTGAAAGAAACAAGAGAAACTGAATACTATAAATTGGATTTCCACTTAGACTTCATGGATGATGATGAAATACAACCAACAAAACAAACCAATGAACAAGGAAAGAAGACAAAACATTTCACCTTTGCAGCAGACTTCGAAACCAAGGAAGAAATAAAAAAGCTCTCAGTATTGTATATGTATTACATATATTGTAAATATATTTATTTCTAACAAAAAAAAATCATCAAATACAATTTATCATGATACAAATATGAATTAATAATGACCTAATCCTAACAATTACTGTAATAATAATATTACTATAACACACAACTTAAACCTAACAGTATAACAACCTATTATATGAAACTAACAAAGAGAGAGAGAGAGAGAGAGAGAGAGAGAGAGAGAGAAAGAAAGAGAGAAAAAGAAGAAAATCACACTGTAACAGGTAAGACAGCACACATGCACTCGCCAATAGAAATAAAATTTCTCAATATATAACTCTGAGAAATTTGATATTTACTAGCACGGAATACGACACATAAATTAAACACATGAATACCATAAAGAATTAAACGAAAATTTAATAGAACTAAAAAGGACTTCATGGACAGAGGTCACTATGGATTTACAACTGATCCAGGGTAGAAAGCAAAGAAAACCAGCCCAACAGCAAATACCTGAAGTGAGGGGAGTACGGACCCAGAAAACCCTGAGCATTAGAAAACTTGCATTGTAGGAAACAAAAGAACTAGAAGAACCGCATTCAAAATTTATTTACAATTAAAGCACTAAAGCCTCTTTTGGAATTTGGAAAGTAAATGCGCGGACATCTCAAGAATTCCAAACAGCTATATATGCTAGGACGGACTTGGAGGTGACCATATACAAATCGAGTTACGTGGAAGGAAACAGTGTGTTAACTCGCGGACGCAACATCATACCGCCTGCAAGTATACCCAATGCCAAGCTGACAGATCCCTTAGCATTAGATCAAATGTCGTTTTTAATTCTGTTTGCGGATGATTTGGTTTTTTTTCCCGAAACAGACAAGTGACTACGTTTTGAATACAAATCACAGTAAAACACTGGTATTTGGTTATAGCGGTTTTGAAAGACGTTGTGAAAAAGTGTCGGATATTTAAGTAAGAGCTAGAATATACTGAAGCATATAAGAATTTACGTTTACTATTCTGTGGAAATGTTAAGGTTTCGTTTGCACACCAATAGTTACCGGAATAAAGTGTGTAAGCTATTAAGATTTGCACAACAATAGTTACCTGAATAAGGTGTGTAAGCTATTAAAATTTGCACAACAATAGTTACCTGAATAAGGTATGTAAGCTATTAATATTTGCACAAAAATAATTACCGGAATAACGTTTGTAAAGCTTTTAAAATTTGCACAATAATAGTTACCGGAATAAGGTGTATAACCTATTAAAATTAGCACAGCAATAGTTACTAGAATAAGGTTTGTATGGTCTTAAATATTGTTGTGCAATATTAGATCGTCATTTTTTAATATCAATCATACTCTGCAATTATTTTATATTTGTGTATTATTAATATGCAGTTATACCCTAAACGTTTGTTTCTTTCATCTGTAAATGCAATATAATGAGTAGAACGTTATTTTTGAAAAGTTCGTTAAATATAAAAGAAAAAAATAAGTATCGAGGTTTTATATGGTAAATTTTAAATAGATATTTCGTTATATAATTTTGAGAATCGTGAAGTATTGATTTTCAGGAAGAAAAAATGGATTGATTATATTAAAGTCATTGCATTATGTACTTTTGTTTCATGTAGAAAAATATGAATGTTTACAGAGGTTATACTTAGTAAGTAATCGTTTGGATAGAAATGGTTTTCTGAAGTGAAGTGATTTTTCGACCCTAGAGAAAAGGTTCGAGGAATATTTATTATTTCAAGGAGTGTTCAACTTGGAAATTCGAGTAAACGTGAGTTGTCTAAATATGTTAATGATGAATTGAAATATGAAAAATGCCTAGGTGAACTAAATCATTTGAATCCGATAATAATTAACACATTTAAGAGTTTCATCACAGCAAATGTAAAACTAGAATTGTGAGAAATCTTTTTCTTTTCTTCATGTTTAAAAAAACCCCAGGAAATTGGAGATGATTACGATCTTTTCTGTCATACAAGGATGATTTGAGGAAAATCGTGATTCATCCTTAAGTATTGAAACGACAATTAACGTTTGATTTTCAAAAAAATTTAAAGTTAAATAATACAAAATTAAGTATGATTATGGAAAATATGTATACACAGCATTTCAGTTAAGAGATTCTCTGACTGTTTCATATTTGAATCATATGTGTTATTGAAAGATAGATTTCTCATCAATTCATCCTATGTATACCATGAATTCATCAATATTAAATTTGTATCGTTTACTAACCTTAAACAAGTGTTTTATTTCTTCTGTATAAGCAAGTTGTGCTTACCTGAACATTAATCTTATACAGTATCTTGAATCGTCAGTTAGACATTTCTGATAGATGATGTTCTACACAGACCAATCTACTGTATGTCTCCCAATGTGGCTTGCATATTACACGCTTTAGTGGAAAATTAATTGTCAGGTAATTCAGATCCTAGAAACATATGGTAGGAAATGAAATCCTTGTGTAACTTAATGTTGCATCTACGTACGTATTAGCTAATCTATAGTATTCATATCATGATCATGTTTGCTTATCCAAAAGTATGCAAACATCACGCCAACCTGTCTAACTTGTGCAATCAGGATTCTTCATCCACATTTTCATAACTTGTCACTAAACTGATAGGTTTTTCAGAAAAGAGGGTACCGACAAGCAATTGTATAGATTCATTTGAGCAAAACTGATATGTTCATGGCGTCAAAAAAGTTTGAATGTTGTCAAAACAGCGTTGACTTTTAATCTAAATCCATGTGATCCCCCCACCCTATCCATTGTTCCGAGGCAAACAAAAATATTGGGTTGAACATTTAAAATTATCGTGGGTTTTGCCCTAATCCACCAACTCCCACGACAATACCATGTCTATTTTTCAAGCCAATTCATAATAAATAAATAATTATAAAAACTAGTGTTACGAATTTCTTTATCGTGGGTCGTTTTTGAAAACTGCGCTTTGTTTCATGATATTTAAATTAGAGATTTCATTTGGAAGCTCTCTCCTTACTTCGTCAGGCGGGGGTATATTACGATGTAAAGGATCCCTGGTCACAGCTGTGTTCAGCTAAGTACACAAATAAATACTAAAGTAAGCAATATTTGCAACCGTTCGTGCTTGCATCACAAAAGTAATCTCGAATGGCTAAGTTGAACGTTCTATAAGCTAAATTCACCGTTAATGTTCACATATGGAAGGTTAGGGTTGCACCGGCAACCACTTTGAGATGAAATCGAGAGCTGAGAAGATTGTTGATGGAACCGTCGGTGTAGTTGGTTATACTAGCCTGTAGATAAATATCATACTGGTATATATCGTAAAAAATGTAGTCAGTATTTTCAACTGCACTGGGAGAAGACAAACTAGACATGAAAATATTATTTTAGCTTGGAGAAAATATAAATGATATTTTGGTAGAAGTCATTAAACAGCTTTGATTATTTTGTTTGAAGAGGGATGCGTTATCACATGTAACAACATATGCTAGAACATTCTATTATTTGTTTATGGATACCCGTGCAGCTCCCAAACCATCCAAGCACAGATGACAATATTTGTATATTTCACAGCATGGCATTATTGGCATTGACGAACAAGTACAAACAATATGACCACATGAAAGACTGTCTATATTGTTTACGCAAACCCCAACTATACGTAAAGGCAATCGAGAATCATTTACCGGTGAAACAAAGAGAACACGTTACTTCACCTGAAAATAAAAAAATAACTCTGGAAATAATCGAAAAGTACTTACTTTAATGAATGAAACAGCTTCTCCGGATCCAAAATTACCAGCCAGACAGTAGACGATAGTTTGCTTATCGCTCAAGCGCCGAACTTGGTTTATATGCACAATGTGTCTTGCTTACTTACTTAATTTGGATTATACTCGTGTGCGGTCATTCTGCCATGTACGAGTTGCACAATGTGTCCACCCCTATTGTAGCTTTTATAGTACATGGGTACACGTGATCTCTGTCGCACACACCCACTAGCTCTATACTCATGATATTATCAAGCAGTCACAGTTCTCACATCGGGAAATGGATAGTCCGGCCTGTCAATCAAACAGGGCACAATAATTATTTTTGACCAATCAAAAATAGGCATCGAATTCGCTGCGTAGTTACGCGTTGCTATCCACCCCATTTGCTCACAAACAAAAGACCACGCTTGATTACTTTCTTATTACATTGCGAAGGATTTTGAAAGATTACGCAATTGATCCCAACTTTGTTTAGACATTAACAACGTATGCTTTTATACTGTACAGTATACGATAAAAGATTCAAGGGCTTACCATTGTTAACAGCCAGTAGGAATGCTCTTATGCATGTGCGTGATTATATCCAACGTATACGTTGTGGGCCTCGAGAGCGGAACATTGTTAGCTGCCATGGCGCATGCGCGTTATTATTTCCTCTAGGTCTCCCTGGGTCGTTTCATATTTAGACACCCCTAATTTGTATGACAGAGGGCTTTAGCCTAATAATAGGGAGCTTTGTGTTTATGAATTCACACAGAAACAAAATCCTAATTTGGTTTACGTTTATTTTGAGTAAAATTAAAATTGATTGGCTTGTTTCGTGATTGCCTTTCACAGATTGATAAGCACGAGATTAGACGCCTAACTTGGGCTTTAAACGAACGGCCAACGTGGTGTGCAGGTGTTCATGTATGTCTGCTACAGATATAAATATCTCAAAATAGAGATGTCTGAGTGGTAATCAGAAACATACCAATTTATTATAATAGCAGTGAACTTTAATCATGCATAGGACGCATAAAAACAATAAGCATAGCAAGTCAGATGAAGTTTTAAACAGGAGGAACGTGTACATCTAAAAGGGACAAGTAGCTTCTCTTTAACTGTTTTGAAATGGTGCATTCTCCTCTTGAAACCTCTCCTATTGGGATGTAGTTCCATATCTTCCACTTGGATAGGAGATGCTGCATATACTCCATGTGTACTTAAATGGATGTCAGGAGTGGCAGGATGCGGAGCGTGACGAAAGTACTGAAACGCTCTGAACATACATGATCAAATTCTGCCCAGTTAGCTAATTCGGGCTGTCCCTAAAACCAATTATGTGTAAACACCACATGTTTAATTATGACAATTCTTACAGTTACAAATTTCTTTATTTATTTAATAAATCCATTTAGTAATAAATTTTGCGCAAATAGTGTACATAATTTTTCCAAAAATATTAACCGATCCATGAGTGAAAGTTACTCATTTCCATTTTATATCACGGAAATTTGTTCTGAATTTGGTTTTATATTTTTGACGGGGGTTCAAGATGGGTCAAATTTGTGTTTTTAAAGAGTGTAATCGAAAGGGATTTTCAAAAATTCAAAAAGGAAAACCTCGTACAGTCGGCCAATTTTGATCAGTCTGCGACGGAGAGGTCTGGCGGCGATACTTCAAGCTCCCAGGTTTCGTCCGCGGGCAGGCTGACTTCCCCAGCCGTCATATGGAGCAGTCCCAGGTGAAGTGGCTCAGCAGGTTGACCCTTCACCAACTTGCTTTCTTCCTCCAGCTTACTGCATTCTGTAACTGGTTTCCTTCAGGCGGTATTTTCCATTCTTGTGGTTGTCTCGTTACGTCTATTTTCACTCTTGCTGCGTCGGGGGTACTTCCTAATGGTAACCCCCAGTGATCTAGGTTAGCACCAGGTCCTATCGTTTGTACTCCTCGACTTCTGGTGGCGGGGTAGGTCGGTCTTCTCTGTGTCGTTCTGCCTCGGATATGCAGGTATGCCCCTGACTTCCTTGGAATACTCAACAAGTAGTAGGTTGGTCATTACGAGCACGAGGCAGCTCGTAGACTCACAGATGGCCCCCTGCAGCAGGTGCGGCGTGATGTTTCTCTAGCGTTATATTACTCCTCTGACGGCTGGTTGCTGACTGTGTCTAGGTTGCCGATGGCAAGACTGAATGAATGAATATTTGAATTTAACTCGTGTGCGGCCATTCGGCAATGTACGATTATACACCCCCAATGCGTGCGAAGCACGCACTAGGGGATTGAATTGTGTGCATAGCACAATTCGTTTATTCTCGTCAAGTGGGTTGCCAGGCTGCATACACACTTGACGTATTACTGCGTGCAATGAACGCTTTTTAAACACCACTCCCCCGCTACATGGTTTCCCCACTATGGGGGTTCACTGAAAGCGCGATCTGGGAGGGTGTGTACAATTATTTTTACCTGTACATAGGAATAGAGTCACAATGTTTACAGGATTACGGGTGTGCGCTCGGCGCACTACTTAGTGGATGTCTGGAGCGGCAGGCTGCACGGACTCGGCAATGGAGGCGCGAAGCGTGACGGAAGCGATAAAACGCCATTAACGTACATGATCAAATTTTGCCCAGTTAGCTAAATCAAGATATCCCTAATACCAATTGTGTCTTCGCTTTATATTGTAATTGCGATCGCTGTTAAGCAGTTTTAACAATTTACCTAATCCCTGTCATTTTTTAATTTAGTGTACATTGTGTACATCCAATTTTACGAAAATATTTACAGAATTTCCGGGTTAATGTAACCCTATTGATAAAATGTTGGGATCTTAATTTGAAAATATCAAGTGATTGTTTTGGAACGGTGTTTAAATGGATCGTATTTGCATATTACAAAAAGTTTTTATCGAAACTGGTTTTCAAGACCAAAAATTAAACCCTTTGGCAATTGAGGCAATTCTATTAGCCCTTACAAGGGCTGAGGTGTAACCTCTGTTGCTGGTAACATGTATGGCCTCAGGTATTCTGGGTCGAATAGGTCAGCGACCACTAGCTCTTTCATCAGCGGCCATACTGTGACGGGCTGTGACGACATCTTCCATGACTGCATTAATTCATTCAAGATTAGTACAGCTAACGGGATTGGGCACCCGCTATACGCCCCCGCCCCCACCCCCGAGGGCCCGGATGTTTTCAGCTGCCTTGGAAAAGCTGGATTTCTGTGTTTTGTTTAGAAACCCGTCACATCTTAATCTCTTGGAGCATGCAGAGACCGTCCGAAAGTCTTCTATATGCTGTATCGCTGCTTTCCTATCCTCCAACAGCTCACCCAGTCCCATTTCCATGGCTTGGTCGTCGAGGTACGGCAACACTTGTTGTTTGGGCAATGACACCTGAGGCTGTTTCTGCTGTGTTTTTTTTGCCATCGCTCTCGTTTCCGGCTGCATTGGCGTTGGTTCCTGCTTTTTCGTCGTCGAATTCCTCGCTGTTGGTGTCTGATCTTTTCTCCTCTCGGCCCCTAGTTTCCTTGTTACCCCTTGTTTTCTTTTTTCTTCCTCCTTTATCTCCTCCTCCCTTCCCTGCATTGCCCCCTGTTTTCACCTCCGCAATATGGCGGAAAGTAGGTAGCTAAGCCTATGATGTCATGCCGACCCAACCTATACTCACGATAAACATACCATACACAAATGGAAATTGAATGGCGCATCCCAACCGGATGTTTTATTTTTGAAAATTACGCACATGCGCAATAAAGAAAATATTCAAACAACATTGTTAAGGCTTGGTAGCGACATAAGGTATACTGTATCGTACGAAAGTATACGTTGTTGAGGGTT
This sequence comes from Margaritifera margaritifera, assembly GCA_029931535.1. Lineage (NCBI taxonomy): Eukaryota > Metazoa > Mollusca > Bivalvia > Unionida > Margaritiferidae > Margaritifera > Margaritifera margaritifera. The sequence continues at coordinate 4,020,900 of JAQPZY010001552.1, forward strand.
GAAGGCCTTAACAATATCAACAATTCCAGGCTTGTAAGGCTGAAACAATGGACGCATCGGGTGACAGCGTTGATATTCTCCCAGCTTGTGACGTACTCGGGAGTATGATTTTTATTTTAATTTTATTTTAGTGAAAAGTATATTACATGCATTTACCACAGCTGCATTAAATACGAAAAGCGCTGCATGGCGAATTTGGAGTATTGTGTTGTTGGTCCTATTAGGCGGGATTTTGTTTCGTCTTTTTGGAAAAAAAATCTAACACTCGGGAGCGATAGTTCTGATCAAATCAAGCAAATTTTATATCACTCATACACTCGCTAGCTAGAAAATTCCATTATGCTTAGGTTTAAAGTCAATATACTCAGTTATTTATTTTGAATTCAATTCGCCGTTAATATCATGGACTGTAGTTTGAGAAATCTTCTCGACATTATTTACTATGATCTACATGGTAATACTTGAAACAAAGTTCTTGATGGTACAAAAGACAATGATAAAATTAAGAAAAAATAAATTAATTCATTGGCATTTGCTCTGCTGATATATGATATAAATCATGCTTAAACTTTCTTCGTTTATTTAAAATAGACCACGTCTGTATGAGGTAATTAGGTCGAGTAGTAGTGCATGTGATTATAGCACTTTACTCGTTCACAAAAAACAAATGAACTCTTGCCACACAAAGCTTAAATAGCTGCATTCTCTAGGGAAAAAATCGCAAACTGAGATAATGATATGAAGTAACTTTCTTGCTCTCCCATTGAAAACTAAAAAAAAATAAAATTGTGGAATCGGAGGTGGGGATGTATTGGTTGGATAATAGTGTTGTTATTGATTTATAGCCTTCTTAATGCATATAAACAAGATTAATACGGCGAAGAGTTTGTAAAGGAGTGATAAAAATTTACAGGTTGCAGGGTTTAAATCGGATAGAGTAATTTTCTTTTGCACTCTTGTTACTGTAAGGTGCAATTTTTGTGTCTGAAAATATGAAATTCGTTCTCATGACACTGGTGGATGATGGAATTTCTATGCAGTATGGTTTACAAGTGCACCGCCAGCCTCCCCCGTAGATATTGACCATTTCCTAACTCAGATGCCTTCCGTAACAAAGCTGGGACGCAAGATCGATAATTATTCTGGAAAATGCATTTTTTCTTGGATAGAATGCATTTATCTTTCTTGGGCCATGTGTTTAGATTCCTTTACATGTCTACCTTTTTCTGTGTTTCAGTTCATTTTCGAATTCAGTGTAATTGATTGAATACAATTTTTTTTAAAAATAATAAAAAACTTACTGATATTGGCTTTTCAATCTAGAAGTAGAAATAATAATAAGATACTTTATCTAAGCTCAAGGAAGTTTGTTGTATCTTTATGTCTGATAAGCTATTGATACAAATTTGAGAACAGAGTTTGTTTGTTTTTAAGGACAGCTCCAATTTAATCTACTTATAAATCATCCCCCAACTATATTGTTATAGGCGAAATATTAACGCTTACACAGTGAGGCTATTGCATTTTAAGTAATTCTTGAAGCTTTTTCCTTTTCTTTTATTTTTTAAAACTCTAAGTGGATGGGGTGGCATCTGCTGATTACGAAGATATGGCAAGATCTGGAGATCTCGTACCTTAATTCTCAGCCTCTTTAGTCCATCTCCAGCTGAACTTTGTGAAAGAGCTACCTGCGAAGGTGATGAGCCTCATTAGACTGTGAAAGTACAGGCGGAAATCGGAACTTCCGGTATGTCAATTTCATTAAGCTTGTGTCGATGACTCGATGTTAAGAAAGCGAACAGAGTAAATCTTCTAACGCGAAACATATCTTCTGTATAGCTCCTTGCAGCCTAATTGTTTAAATTTGTGCTGTTTGCATTTTTCTTTAATGTAAGCAAAATCATACTCATCCCAATGCCAAAATCATAAGCACTGTATAATGCAAGGAACGGTAAACTTTGTTTTTATAGTTACGTGTCCACGAACATATATTTTATTTTCCCCCCAAAAATAACCGATATATCTTAAAATTATAAATTACTGAATGATACGATGACATCTGATGGAAGCTAATTCGAGTTATTTCAGAAAACATGTATAAGAAAAAACTTTGATGAGTGCAAGCTGAAAATCTATATAATAAGTCACAAGTAAGATTTGTACCCAGTACAATCATCATATATAGAAAGCTGCCGTTCATGACAACTTTCACTTTGGTCCATCGTAAATGTGGAATTACTGTAGAAAGAACATTAGAAATGATGGAGTTACTGAGTACTTGTAGCTGCCGTATTCATATATTTCATTGTCCTGACCATTATATAATGTCATATGGTACACCCATTTATTGCAGTACGTGAAGCATGTGCAGTTTCAAGATGAGATCAACATTCTGTTTGTATGCTCAAGAAAATGTGACAGTTTTGCTCCAAAAGTTGTTAGACCACACAAATGTTGTTTTAAAGTCTGAGCCAAAATCTACATGTGATGAGTAATTAGAAGTATTTTTGTTCTGTCTCTTTTATTTTCTTTTTAAGTCAGGCAATGAAGCAGGTAGATGGCCAACATCCTACATTCTGGAACTGATCGCCATCAGGAAGTGGGAGGATGCGGGACGTCCAGAGCGTTTTGATCTTAAACGTGGTTTCCATTCATTTCTGAAAGCCATAGTTAATTACCGTGAATTGAAAGTGGTCTGGTATAAAAACTATGATCGGCTCTACACGCAGCACAGGTAGGCCGTGATATTATTTTTACCCATGTTTCATTGATAACAGTCCTTAAATGATAATATGAACTTGATCCCAAATCCCCATCATACTCTTTTGATCCAATGCCTTTATCAGATACTAATAACTCTCCTCGCATTCTTAGCTACATGTCAACATTTTCATTATCATATTCCATTTTGAATAACTGTCGGATTATGCAGAAGTTTAATCTTTTTCTGCCATGAGTCACTTTTTGGTTGACAGCCGCATTTTTTTGTATGTTAGATCTCTTTAAATCTAGGACTATTTACAAATTTTCATGTCCTATGTTTTATGATTGTCTCAAATATGATTCAGTAGATAATCTAAATTTGAACGTTCTGCCCGACATGTCTGTTGTTGCGTAAAGGTGGACACTGCTTACTGACTCAAAGGATAGTCTGAAATGTTACCACAGCAGCGGTGGCTCCAAGCCGCTTCACGATCTACTGTAGGTTTTGTATTCGTGTCGTTGTTGCGGTTGTTGTTGTTGCTGCTGTTGGTTTTGTGTTCAGCAAAAATCTAGTTAATTGAAGTTGAGTTTTCTAGAACAGTCATTGCATGTGCTGCATGTGAGATATAAAAGTTTTGCAGCAATTTTATGAGACCTACATCTTGACTTTAAAGTCTTGAAATGGAGTATCATACAGAGACGATGAGTACCTTTTGTTCCATCGGTAATGTCAATACAAAATATTATTAATATAAAATGTATCATAATGGTACGTACCTAATGTTAAAGCATAAATGCCAGGCGGGTCCATAAACAAAAAAAAAATTAAAAAAAAAATAAAAAAATTTTGACGTCATGTGCTAAAAAAAGACATTGTCTCTCAAGGTTAGTTTCTTATAATTAATCTCATGCTCAAAAGTATTCCCTGATATTTTCCGAAATGCCTTTAAAAATATGTTGTTGCAAATAACTTTCAAAAATTACGCCTCTGCATGAGTTTGAATACACCCGCCATAAGTTCGAGCGTGTTATGTTATGACGTTACCTATCCGTATGTTACTAATTTCGTTTTGGCAAAACACTTCAAGTTCCCCACCATCGACAGTTACCAAACTTTGTGAATAGCTTTTAGTTAGGATAAGGAAAAAGCCCGTTGATTTCGGGATCAAAATGTGCAAAGATAATGTCATATTGACTGAGGGAAGAAAAATTGTTTCCGGACAATAAAATTAGTTTTATACCATTGACCTGGACTAAACATTGTAGATAGCTTGAATTTGGGGTAAAAAAAATTTAAAAAAATAAATATCAATTTTGGGGTCAAAAGGTTAAATGTCAAGGTAATTGACTGAAGGAAGGAAAATAGTTCCCGCACAATAACAAGAGTTCTACATCACAGACTTGGACCAAACTTTTTGGATGGCTTGTACTTGCCATAAGAAAGAGGTGCTTGGTTTTAGGCTGAAAAGCTCAAAGGTCAAGGTCACTGCGACTGAAAGCAGAGAAAAGAATTTTGCAAAACCATTTCAGTTCTCGACCATGTACCTTTACCAAACGCTTGTGAATGACTTAAATGATGGGTGAAAAAGAAACTTATTTATTATGGAGTCTAAGGTCAAAGGTTAAGGTCATTGTAACTGAAAAATATATTTTCTTTTCATAAAACAGTTTAATTCAAGACCACGTACATTGACCAATGTTTATGCTGGGCTTGCACTTACGTGATAGAGAAGACCTGTTGATTTCTGTGCCAAATGGTCAAATGTCAAAGCCATTGTGGCATGAAGGCCAGTAATCTCCAGAGTCAACTATGCCATCCTACTGCCTACACAAAGAACTATTAAAACAGGGGGCGGGCGTATAATGTGTCGTTCACGGTACTCTTGTTAAACAATCTTCCAATGGCAGTCTTGATGTAGCAGAGATTGAATACGACTTTAGGTAACTTCTGATTGGCACACTTAGTTGCAGAATAAAGAACACAGAATCAAAGGAGACACCCCGAACTCCCCCCCTCCCCATGGCTTAGTAGCAGGCACCATTCCTTGCACAATTTGTTTCACTCCGCACGGGTTAACATTAGCAGGCCGTCTGTCTTTTCTTTCTTTCATTAATTTTGGCACAAAGCAAATTCAACAGGATTAGCATGACTTGAGCAGATATTAAAATTTGATACTGCTTGCAAAATACTTGTCTAAAAATGTATCGAACAAAAAACTTAGCCTCACTCCCCCCTCCGTCCGTTTTCATTACTGCAAGATTCTTGAAAGAAACCCGTTTACATTGAAGAGTATAATAAATGTAGAAGAATGTAAAGCGCTACCACGGATGAGTATGGATATCATCATTCTCCTTCTTTATTATCAGGCCACCATACGTCATTGATCCCGCAAATCCATTCAACAACGTCATGGACAGATGCGATGTATGGGAAGGTGTAGCAGCATATGCCAGGGACACCCTTAAATGGACACTTTTCCGAGGATTTGAGTCAACCGACACATCCAGAGTTTGGTAGTTGTCTACCATTTAACGATGTATTAGAACCATCGACCAAAATTTTTGCCTCAGTGTTGTGGAAATATATATAGACAATTACTGTTACCTGAGAGCATGTATCATGGCAACAATACTTACTGAAAATGTATGTAAAGACCGTAGGATATACCTTAGTTATGTAAATAGGTGTAACTTTCATTAAATCTTCTTCGTGTAAATAAATATAGAACACTTTTCAGTCGTTGATATTTCAGCGATTTTTATGCTTGGTTCTAGTGCATCATATTGGAAACGGTTTGCCGCTTGATTTCTAAAACTTTTTTCTCAGTTTAAGACCCCACGAGATTTCATGTTTAATAATATATCTCTCAGCATACCAGCATTTGCATTCACCTCTACAATTTATGTTTCATGTATTATTATTATTATTATTATTATTATTATTATTATTATTATTATTATTATTATTATTATAACCGTATGAGTGGAAGAAAGCGGTAACATTAGTTTCGTCTCATCTCCTTCCGTGCGAGCGTAGGTACGTCGATCACACTGTATGTAAACGCAACACTTTTTTGACCGTTTATGATACAGCTGTCAAGCTTCGCTGTTGACTTTCCTATAGCATCTTAATTTAAAGTAATGTTTCCAAATTTGTCTGAGACCCCAGGGGTCTCGAGGCAGGGTTCAAGGTTGAAAATGGTAAACATGCATAGAATGCCCTATCTTCTCTGTTGATTATACTTTTCATTTTCATGTTGTTTACAATAGGCCCTATGTGCTCTGAGGCAGGAGGTGAATAGGGTTAGTGCAGCAAACGTTTTACATCACCAAGACATGTCATCATGGGTGTAAAATCAAATGTCTTTGAGAGAAATTTAGCATGGAATGGTCTTTTTATTCCTCTCTCCGACCAATGGAACCCCCAGGACATGAGTCAAAAGGTCAAATAACAGGATGCCACTAAACCATGTTGTCGTGGGTACTAAATTTAAGGCTTTTCAGATCATTGTGACACAAAAACTCAGTCAGTAACTTCTGCTTCTTCCAGCCCCTTTACAGTCGCTGGGCAGAAGGATAGGGTGAAACATATATATCTGCCTTTTTTCTCTGTTTATTAAACATTTAATTTTCTTTTTCGTACAGCTATTAAATAACTCAGAACGCACCATGTATGTAACGATTTATTTGGTCCAAGTGACCATGGGTTAAGAGAGTCATTGAGGTCAAAAATAAGTCATCACTGAAGCATGTGATCATGGATGTCAAGTCAACGATTTCTGATGTATTTTAGCATTGAATTAACTTGAATTTTGAAAACTTACAAAACGTGCAAGGCAGGGGACGTAACAGATTTAACGAATTTGTTACTATATTCTATTTAGATGTCTTGAATAGAGAGTTTTGCGTATTTTTTAGCTATATTTTGTAAACGAGTCCTAATATGAAGGTACATATAGTTATTATAGTATGTGATGGATTCTGGCTTCTGGCTTCTGGGGGTTGCTGTCCAGGTGGGAGGCAAGGAGATTATTGATCAGTGGTGGCGAGAGTATATGTGGGGATTTACGACGGTGAGCTACTTAAGCTGCACTAGTTCAGATTGCGATGGCGTGTCATCAACTTTCCTCTAGTTATGCTTATACTTACTACTACTACTACATGTTTCAAAGCACCACGGTCGCTGTCTCTTTAATTGGATTTGATTATAAAACATGAGGTTTCATGTTGTCTGAGTTTCCACATCTTTGAATTTGCTTTTTCTTTTTAATATATCTGTGGGATATTGCCAGACAGTTGTTCATACATGTGAAATTTGAACATACTACCGTTGTTTACAATCCATCGAGCGTTACGGGTCGTAGGGGTCATACCATAATATATTGGCATTTCTTAAAAAAAACGTCTAGTAAACTATACCTGCTATGTAATATAACGACACATATGTCGCGTAACATACGATCGATAGAAAACAGCGGTAATATAATGGGCTTCATTAAAATAAAAACAGGACCAAACCAACAGACTATAGGGGAGTCGCAGTTAAAGATAAGTAAGTTAAAGTATCACCAGTGAATGCAGCCCTATTAGTGAATGAGTGCCTGAATGAAACAAAAGAAAAGAATGAACTATGTGCATTGGCCACTCTAGATGTTTGAAAATCCTTTGATACTATTGGCCATGATAGTCTCTCCTCCATAGTGTACACCGCACGAATATCTGGAGACTTACTGATCTTGAGAGACTTGCAGACAACGGGCTAATTGACTGTGAAACGAGCTTCTATTTATTCCACTACATTCTTGATAATGCAAGGAATATGTCAAGGCGCTAAGTTGTGCACCCTTTTATATAAGTACTACTTAAACATCATCCTGGACCAAATATCACCAAGCAACCTAGGAGCAAAAATAGGCAGCATGTGTATTGGTGCACCAACTGTTGCAGATGATCTCTCACTAGTACCGAGCAAACTATAAAATCTGTAGGCTATGCTCAACATTGTTTTTGAAGTGATAAACCTGCAGGACAAGCTAAAGACATCGATCAAATGGAGGCCTATCAACGGAAGCTACTCAAATACAGTTCCTCCCAGACAGATGCTCACTAGTATCAATATATGCCCTTCTAGGTGCGATGCCAGTAGTGATGCACACTGGAAGCGGATCCTGTCTGTACTTGTCTGCATTTTGACGCAACCAAAGTCACTGTCGTATCACGCTCTCCGTCGAGAATTTACAATGAAGGACGAGAACAGGCATAGTTGCACAGTCGAAGTTCGAAAACTGCTAAGGATGTACAGTCTCCCGCAGCATATGAGCTATTAAATAATTAACCCTGCAAGAAGTCTTTGAAATCAACCATGTAAGATGCTTTCTATTCGAACTTACAAATGCAGTGGATATCAGAAGCTAGCAGCAAAGCCATATCTCTGTGATATGTGCATATACCTAATCGATCACTGGATAAGCCAGACCCATTATGGGTACCGTAGGTGATGATATCAGAGAAATCCTATAAGCTAGTACAAAAACAAGGGTCCCAAGGAGAACACACGCACTAAAAATCAACCAGCACAGATTCAACCAGCATCAAGTCTCCCCACAGTGCTGTATATGTAATGAAGCACCCGAGGATCGCTTGCACTACTTGAGTGAGTGTTCAGGATTGCAAAAGACCAGAGGCAAACACCTTAGATGCCTTGCAACCTGCTATGCATGCATATGTCAAGAGAAAGCTTCGGTAGCATTATAGAGGAGAAAGAGAAACTGCTCAAACGCCTGTTGGATCCAGCAAGACCAAAAATCTTCATATGCTTGACAACAGCAAGTCAATAGTGATTGCCATTGAAAAGATAAGCGTAAATTTCGTCCTTGATCTACTCATACTGCGCATAAATTAACTAAACCGAGACCTGCAAGGAAATGAATCTATTGCAGCACATGAAGATCTATGAGATGACATCTGACTGCTTGAAAATGCTTATAAGCAACCATTTGGCTTGAATGTAGATATAGTTACAGGATGTTACTCTCGCTCTCCTGTATTATTGTACATAAGTTGGTTTATCACAGGAATATACTTAAAGCATGAACACTCTTTCTCAGACTACTGGTTACTCATAGCTACCTTTTAATGTTGTATCTTACAATTCAATTAGGCAGTTCATGTGCTAGGGTCCACGTGTTACCTAGACATAATAAGTAGAATACAACTAAAAATATATACCTACTTCCAACCTTGTAATACTGCAGAGATGCTTCTAGAACAGAGATGGAAACTACAGGACAAAAAGAACATTTTTATTTTTAAAAAATGACCAAAAAAAATAACAAAACAAAAAACAAGAACAAGAACAGTGGTGGTCACACTGCCTGTAGGCTGCTGTTTAAGTGATAAAAATACGATGTGCAGAATGTCTTGAAACGAAAATAAATATTTAACCAAATCGTGGATTTCGAGTTTTTGCTTTTTATATGGAGGTAAACCATTTAAATTTCAAAAAACGCTGTCAATATGCGGTACATAGCTAACTTATATTATCTTCTGTCCTGAAATTTCCCACAGAAATAGCGAATTAATGAAGCTCAAATTAGGAGACAGAAAGATCAATCTAGTTATTAGGAGACAGTATAAATTCCCATAAGACATATTTGATCTATTTACTTCTGTTTTTTTTAACTTCTGTGTGCGAAACTCCATTCCATCTACCCTGCTGATAAAGAGCAATACGCTTAAAATATCTATCTATCTATCTATCTATCATATATATATATATATATATATATATATATATATATATATATATATATATATATATAATATATATATATATATATATATATATATATATATAATGCAATTAAATTAAGAGAAAATATGTTATTATAGTAACTTGCACATTTTGTGTCCCTATGAAAATATTTATTAAGCTTATTTTATAGATGCTACTTACAAAGTGTAACCGTAAATAAAGGGTATGTAATGTCTATATACATTACATAAACTGCTATAATTTGACTATCATCTGTTATTTCTAGTTATTATAATCTTTTCCTCATATTTAATGTCCTTTCACCTCTTTTCTCCTGCATTTTTTCCCGTTGTTTTTCCAATCGTGAAGCTATTTAATATTCTATGACACATTTTCTTTTGTTTCGTATGTTATCGCTTTTTTTGTCAGAGTATGACCTGTTTAATTCGTTGTGTGCATCGTTTACCATCTATGGGTATATACATGGTTATCTTACTAACGGGTTCTTTTATTTTGCACTTACTGTACGTTTTACTTCATAAGGCAAAGTAGCGTAAAAGCTGTGATATAGAAGTGTTTACCACATTTCGGTTCTTATTAACACCACCTTTTGGTAAATATATAGATATACCTTTGTTTTGTTTTTTGGTTTGTTTATTTAAGTATTTTTTCTGTTGCATTCTTTTTTCATCCATTATTGGCATAATTTGAACAATACCTGAGTATATCCACAATTGTTTGTGCTGGGACTTTCCTAGGTCACTTACTGCGATCTCGGAGGCATATGGAATTTGAAAAACTACATGCAGTCCAACAAAACTTGTTTAAATATAAGAAAATAGAAAATACTGATGATAACACAATTTGATACTTTTTATCTGTGAAATTAGAGAATTTATGTATTTCATCAGGAATTTTATGCAAGTTTCACCCTTTTTTCGTTTTGGAGATGGGGTGGGGGGATGGGATTTGGGAATATACATATATTTTTCGGGATTCTGAATGGAGCCTGACTTTGTCCACAAATTTGGCTTCGGAGAACCCCTGTTGTGTAAAGAAAAAATAAACAATAAATGTTATTTGTGCAATTCTTAACATGTTGGGGATTCTGCTTCTTTGTTTCAACAATTGTCCATCTTACTCTTTAATGTTGTTGTTGGGCCTGCACAAATCACTGTCCGAATCTCTGGTGCATCAGTCCTCATGCTGTACGCTTGTGTCGCAACACAATAACTTGGTACATCACTGCGGATTAGTCATGCTTGTCCGAACTTGACTTTCATCTAAAAAAATATTTAAAAAAATATATTTAATAACATCAGGGCTTAATTAAAACATTGACCGGCAGTATTATGCTGTACATGTTTATATGAAAGTATTACAAAACGTTTATATAAAAAACCAAAAGAGGCCACAGTAAAGGACGTACCTATCGGTACTTGTACCACAGCTGCCTTGATTTGAATATTTTATCCTAACACTGTACTGAGAATAAACGTAAAACATAATATGTGATCTTACCTGTTAATATGTATTATGTTCTAACACAAGTCTCCTTATGCCATGCAAGGTAGTGTTTACAATGGGGGATACAATAAGATGTGTTATGTGGATGTCCTAATAATTACCATGCATTAAAGAACGGAACGATGGGCTTTGGATGGAAGGTAAGATAAAAATACCTGAAAGAAGGTAGAGGCGCTTCCTCCCATCAGCTGGGGTGGTCTGGTCATTCCCAGTCTCTGAGTGGTTTCTTTAGCATTGCAATTCATCAGAGGGAAATAATTGGGTTGATACAATAGTTAAACATGTCGCCGTGTATTGTCGAAAGTGGGTTTGATATACCCACTAGCAGCCGGTGCAGCCGCACTTTGGTCATGTGGGATAGGCGCAGCGGTTGGTGGTAGGCTATGACATCAAAACAATGTTTTCCGCAGTTGGCGTAGCCTTTTCAGATGATATTATAACGTATGTAGTGCTCTAATTAGTATGTACTTCTGAAAGAGGGATCCGTATAAGGTGAAGTTGTTTGCATTGGCAACATGTACAGTGGAGAGAATGTTGGCATACCTCTATGCTACTTTCATGCACTGTGACAGAAATTGCTTTACATGTGGTCATTATGGAAACTATGCACCATCTAAAGCAGACAGCTGATAAAATAGCTGCTCCCATGTGCTCGAAATATGAGCCTTACCTAATCCAAAGTATACTAAATTTAGCAGTTATTAAAATATGGAAAATGAATTTTGCCAGATTAGACAATATCGGCTTCTGATAGTGTAATGGATGAATCATACATTATATAAAAAGTAAGAAAAGTTGTCGGCTCTTTTTTCCAATTTACCTTTGAAAACCAGGAAGTGAATGACGCGGAGCTAGCAGTCTTTTGAGAGGTGCACATCTGAAGTAAGGCCAAACTGTATACTCTATAACCCAAATTACACCCATCAATCATACACAAAAATAAAGGGAATGAAACGTTATTTTAACAATGCCTAAGATAAGCAATGTCTGTTTTAAATAACCAGGATAACCAGTGAGAAAAACCTTGGAAAATCTTTATCTTTGAAATTCAAGCCCTATGCAAAGTTCGGAACTGTAGAGCGCAACCTTAATGAAGATGGGATCCATTTGTCATTGGTGATAAAACAAATTTGCGTTTTGGGGTGGATAGAAAAACAAGGTGACTAGAAAACTATATCTTTGTTTATTAAAGAATAAATAAACAATGAATGTCTAAATAACAAATTTCACACTAATACACCATTTTATTTTTGCGATGTCGTTCTTGGAAGAGAAAGGGACGTCACAGTATTTGACGTAAGCCTTGCAAAGCGAGGTATAGAAGGATATGACAAAAGTGTGACTTCTCCAAGAGAGTTGAACATTCCAGCATATGATAATGGGACCAAAACATCCTCGATCTCATAGGAGGAAAAAATTAATAAATAAAATGCAGTTGGTGTATCCAAATATATTCGCTACCTTAATATTTAATGCTTTTACTAGACAAATCTGGGTCCAACAAAATAAATTAACGTATATTATCTGATACTGAACACAAGCTATGTTGTGGTAAAGTAAGTTGAAGTGTTTAGATACAGGGGTAACTTTCTTGATCCTGATAGTTCTGGAGTGTTCTTTAATTCTTACTTTAATATCCCTTTACGTCTCACCTACATATTGTTTACTGCAAGTAGAACAGTTAAGTAAGCAAATATATACGAGGTTTGTACATGTACTTTCGAAAATTTTAGATTTAATCATTTTTACACAAAATGTGCAATTGACGGAAGGGCAATTTTCAAGACTTGATTTGCGAAGGATATAGCTCTATGTGTGGATAAATGTTGGGATGGTAATTTTTTTCAAGGTATCTCTACGGATATTATTCAAAGAGGATTTGAATTATATGCAATTGGTGAACCTCGGGCGCAAGTTGATCTCTAGCCTCTATTTATTGCCCTTTGAGACTGAAATGTTGAAGGTAGTCAGCTACATGGCGTAGTTTGATATATTTGGATAGGAGTGTCCTGGTCTCTTTGTAGAAAGGGATAAATAATGTGGTTGGGAAGTCGCAAACGCTTTGCTTATTAAAGTTCATCAACCTAGTCGTCCAGTTTTCTTTTTTGAGGGATCTCTTCTACTTACAGTTGTGAAAGAAGAGCTAGATATAAATGCTGATGTACTCTAGTAAATGGTCGTAGGTCTCTCTGTCGGTTTGGGATCAGGATATTGGTGGCCCTTGAAGGACAGCCTCTATTACCGAGATACTAAGACTAGATACAAATGCCTGAAGGAAAGTAGACAGCAGCGGACCCGGGGGGAGTTCGGGTGGGCGAGGCAGAGAGGGTGAGATCTATCTATTAAACAGGTTTATATTGATTTACTAACAATATAATAATAATAAAATTATATGCATGATTCATATATTGTTAGTAAAAATGTATAATATTGATATTTTTGATAACATTTACCTTTGTTCAACCAAATGGCTTTTGAAATTATATCACTGTAGGAAGAAAATGTCAGAATATCCGAGAAAAAACCCGGGGAGGGGAGGTCCATATATATATATATATATATATATATATATATATATATATATATATATATATATATATATATATATATATATATATATATATATATAATAAGGCAAGGTTGGTAACAAATTTATTAGGTGGGTGGGGGTGCAGAATACAAATTCGTCATATTTCTCGATGACATTCAAAATATTCCTTAAAGAATGAGTGTTAATTATCCGTCTGCCATGGTAGCATGTACTGTAAGTTCGGTAGTTCCAAAGTAATCCAGAAGAAATGACTCAAAATAACACACAATTTCAGTGTGAGACCATTTCCAAGGTCAAGGTCGCGTGTACGCTGCAGTATAGTCGGTATTTCAATCCAATTTTTAAAAAAAATTATAAATAGAACAATCTTTATTTATTTACAAATCTATAAATTCATGACTCAAACTGGGTTCTCATTTTCGTAGCAAAATTCAAAATTCCCGCTAAACGATGTGTGAAACCCAAATTATCTCCCTTTGCTATTTACATACGACCACGTTCACAACAATACATCAAAGCAAATAAAAACAGTTTGCATTTTATTTTAAGTAACGAGATATTGACGAATTTTTATTCTGCACCCCTATTATAATTTTTTTTTTACCTACCTTGCTTTATTATTACATTCAGAAATTTTCTTATTACATTGATAGAATTTCGAAGGCCTGTGGTTAGACCTTTGTTGAAATTACCTCCTTACATACAAATAACAACATTGAACTCCTCACAGTGGATTACCTTCCTTAGTTAGAATATATGATGAAAAAGTACAGGTGTACCTGGTATCTGCGCCTCAGACTACACTTCGAGGTGTCAAGTGACCATATTACTTGTAGTCAAGCTCTGCTTTTAGACTGGGAAATCTTTAGGCACATCTAAGCTTGAACATCTTTCAACGCGATTAACACAATCTTAATTGCACGATTTTACGACATTTTGAATCATACAGAAGAAATCAAAGCAACATTTATGATAATTTATAGAGAAGTGTTCCTTGATGTATTGCCCCAAATTTAGCTGCTTGACATTAATAATTAAAATTTGCACAAATCTGTTTTGAGCTGACCCTATAAAATGCTAGATATATTTGCGCAGACATTATAAAATCCATGTCTGACTTTAAAAGTATGTCCATCGAGCAAATAAGACCAATCTCTTTGAAGCAAATTATTGTTAGTTTCCTTTTTTGAGCAAGCATTTTGCAAGCATTCTGCTTGAAAACTGCTGCTTTCTATGCGTCCGCCAATGCCCCCGCTCTCCCCACTCTGCTTGTACAAGAAGTGGTAAGGGACATGATATCATCGAAAAAAAATTCTCGTCGTGTACATTGCTTATTTTACGTTGTGAGAGCCGGGTACAAGATAATAAGCTCGACGCATTGAACTAACGCAGACATTACGCTCCCTGTTTTTTAATGAAATATTCCATATAGTGATTTTAAGCATTAATCGGAATATTTATCCACTTGTCAAAATATGAGGAATAAATACTCCACAAACAAGCTTCGGGACATCAAGGCATTGGAGAAGAGAAACGAACAGAACAAAGGCAGCACGTGTATTTAACATCACGCAGGTCATAAAGTGAGAAAAGACCTCCCACCCCACCTCCAAATCGCATAAAAATATCATGGCGTTAGCAGACTGAATGGTTCACTTATATGCTAAGTAATGAATAAAAAGAACATGAATACTATGGAACTGAGGTCATAAACAATGAAAAATAAAGGATGGTAATAAGAAAGAGAAAAACGTAAAGGAAAATGGAAAATATGAGAATTATTCTATTTGTATTTGTTGGTTAAAACGACACTTTTAACATATTATTGATTACATGCTGCCGAAGAAATTGGAGCTAACTGTCTTTCCCAAGGACACACCGAGGCAGCCGACCCGGGCTGGTCTGAGCTGGTACAGAACCCACTACCCTTTGATCAGAAGTCTGATGCTCTACCAACTGAGCCACCACGGCTCCTTTTCTAAGGGATGGGGGTGGGGTGAGCTTGTAATAAATTATACGAATCTGAAATATGTTAATAATACATCTAAAGGACATGTTTGTATAGTAATCCAACAAAGCATTCGAATTTACTCATAATTATAGACATAAATTTACAGACGTCTGAAAATTTGTTGTAAGACGTACAACTGAAAAGTTTGCAAAACTTCAAAATATCTGGGCTATTGTAATAATATTTCTTCATGAATCATTGTCGAAAAGGAGACACTAAGAGATAGTGAAACTCCTCACCATAATCGCTTCTCTCACATAATGTACATTTTCTATAAAGTAAGATCAATATCTTTCCAACGATCAGACTCCAAAGGTAAGCAATGAGCTGCCGTCCTAAATTTGATAAAATCCAAATACAGTTGTCATTAAAAAAAACAATAACATTGAAATAACCTTCAAAAATAAGAGTGTGTTTGATAAGTTTATCATTAAGTCCAAAAAATATTTAGAACGCTTTGCTTATATTTCGTATCAAAGTATTCAATTTAGTTTACACAAATAGTATGCCTTCCCACTTCGCAAAGGAACTCAAATAGCATACTTTCCCACTTCGCTAAGGATAATTTTTACATTTTCTACTCATTTACTATTATTTAATTTCTTTGGTTGTCGATAAATCAAATATGCCATTTTTTCCATGTTTCGCAGTTATTATTCTGGTCCAATACCCAATAATCCTAGACCTAATTTTATGTTAATTAGATGGAGTAGAGTTATAAGAGAGTTTTTAAATTTTGGTAGCTGATATAGATCAAAGCCTTCTATACCCATGATTGTACCCTCGAAACACACGCAAGTGCATTATTTACGCAAGTATACACAAATACGTAGTGAGCCTTTTCCCCCGTGAGCGCGCAAGCGAAGTTATTATACTAGGTGCCACAGTCAGGCCGATGCCGATATTATTGATTGTAACTTGTACACTTTTCTGTGCGACTAAAAATACTACTGCAGGATTAAGATTATTGATCGCCATTACACTGTATAAAATATTCTCTGTGGCAGAGTTAGTGTGAGAATATTTTATATTGACAGTGATAGAGTTAGTTTAAGAATATTATATTAAACAATTACCTCGGTATATTACATAATGGGGACAAATTCACAGATTGTATGCGTATAGTACATGTATATTGAAAGAATTTATGAGCATATCCTATTCTGGGATCAAATTATCCCATCAATGGAGTGTCTATAACGTTACAGAAAAGATTAAATTATTGTTTCGCTTAAATGCATCATACAGATTTGCCAAAGAGGCTCAAAGATGTTGTATGATTTTTCAAATACGTATCCGGAGCATCTTGATAAATTAATCGACTTCGGATTTGTCTTTCAACAGCAACGATGTAAACTTGGCAAATCTTATGAGAAAAAACGCGAAAAATCATTATATGATATTGTGAAAGAAAAAATGAAGTCGCTGACGATGATTAGACCACCTAGTGTAGATAGTGAAACGAATGAATACTCTAATTATGATATTAAAACAATAAGCGAATAAGATAAGATAAGATAAGATAAGATAAGATAAGATAAGATAAGATAAGATAAGAAGAATTCTTTTTTTCAGACTGCATGATCCATACATCTAAATTAAAACATAAAATATAGAAGTATTTTAAGACATAAAAGTTCATAGGTGTCTTATGTACAAATATACAGACAACTACAGAATGCGTCTGTCATTGTTAGGAATAAAATTCTGTAAGATATTTAAATAGTAATTTGTTCCATATATTTATATAGTAGCAGTAGCAACGATCATCAAAAATACATTATTAAAGAGAGACTTTTAAACACTGATATAACAGCGGCATACACACTCACCGACTGTGAGAAGAAATTTGAAGAAGAAAAAAAACCTACGACGACGCATTAGCAAGACAGCTGGCCCTATGTCATAATTTTACCAGTGATATATTTAAGCATAGAATCGGCAACATGGATTATATGTACAGGTGGCACAACACGTTTGAGGTCATTGGATATCTACGCAAAAGTAGTGGTCTACTAGTTGGTGTACGATTATATAATAGATTATAAGAGATAATTTCGCCTGATTTAAGCTTGAAGTAAATTATATCCAAGTTGGGACCTTACCTGTTTCGTCAGGATCGGCAAGATCAGTATGTTTATTTGGCAGAGCATGCTTTTAAATTAAAGATCACCTTTTTAGGTGGAAAAAAGTATCGTACAGTTTATGGCCATCAATTTGCTTACTATCGTCTGGATCCTAAACATTTACTTACATACCAACACATAGAAAGCAGATAATAAAAAAGACGAGAGATCGAAGCGACTAAAAATTTAATTAAAGACGAAATTTTCTGCATGTATATAAAGTTCAATAGCATTGGGAGGCAATCAATGCAAAAGTGTATGTCTTGGAAAATATGAACTCTGCGGCAGGACATGCCATTACGAATACTGTAAATCACATTTACTTGCGTTACGTGTTGGTCTAGGTGCTCGACCATGTCTTAAATGTGGTATCGGAGTCAAATCGTGTAATCAGCTTTGCCGGCCATGCGGATTTATTCGTGAGTATAATCGTGCGCGCCAGCCAAGATTCGCTAATGCAACAAGTATAGATCCTATTGTTGTTGAAATACCCATCAACGTTAACGCTGTTGAGGAAACGCCTGACAACGTCAACACTGTCGATGGAAAAGATACAAAAGTCAATGAAATAATAGCTATGATTGAAGCGATTGCAGTTTCTGAGCCTTGTAAAGTAAAAATACTTAAAAATTTTATTGACAAAATTTGCAATTAGACAATGATTTTCCTTATATACCAGTATGCCTACTGTAATTCTACTAAGACAACTCGCGCGTGTGTGTGGCATTCGTGTCCGACGTAGTATGCGAAAAGCTGGCATTCTTAGGCTATTATTAATGAACCACAGCCGGTTGTGAAACAACTTCTCCCGGATAAACCATAGCCGGTTACAACGGAAACGGCAGCATTAACAGTACAACTGAAACAATCCGCGCGCGAGCGTAACATAAAAATACCAAGAGGCGCAAGAAAAGCTGACATACTTGCGTTATTAGGTATTATGGTCGAACCGCGTCAGATTGTGAGATAACTTCGTGCAACTGCAGCACGATTAAATATCAAAATTCCTCTACGAGTCAAGCGGGCGGAAATTGTACACATAGTCGAGGATGGACAATACCGCCGACGCGTCGCAGCGACTATCGCCACTGAAGCAGTCTAGTATGTTCATCAACCAAAAGTTCCAGAATCCAAATTATACAAACGCTCTGGTGATCTTCAAAATTACCGGGCGATTGTCCCAAGCGCATACAAGCCAAGCAGAGACGCTGTAAACATTTTATCAAATATGCGTCCAGGAATAATATCAACGATGCAGCACGTTGGTGAAACAGTCAAGGTCGATATTGTTCTTAATGTGGAATTTACCATGCCTGACCATGCAACAAAAGTTGGCTTTACATCATCAATAATATCACAGCCGTGGTTTCATATTGGTGTCATTATGATCTTGAACCACAAAGATACTGAGATCATCAATGATGAAATTGACAACGGTCATGCAAAGATCCTTGATAGGTCTAAAAAATACCCCAGAAGAGGTTGAGGATGGATGCCTTCCACATGCTTGGAAGTTCAGCTTCATATTTCCACATACAAACCTATTCGCGGATCGAGTTACATACCAACACCAGCATGTATTCCACCACGGTCAGTGATCAATGTGAAAAACGATGACAACTGATGTTTCAAATGGGCGCTCTTGTCGGCGTTACATCCTGCGAGCGATAATACAGATCAGCCTCGAAATACCGACAACACCTGGGTGAACTTAAGTTTGGTAATATTGAATTCCTCCTACAAGTTACTGACATCAGTAAGTTTGAACGACTCAACCTTGATATCGTCATCAATGTATTTGTTTAGAATAAAGGCACGCAGCCAATTTGACGATCCCCATATGCACGCGAGCGGACTAAAATTATACTGTTATTGTTGATTAACATGGATTGTTCAGAGGCGAAGGATCAAGATGTATGGATACAAGATTTTCCACAATTGGTATGCCGACACAACAAGCACAAGGTTAGAAAGTTTCCATGTGAAAGCTGCCTGCGTATATTTAGCACGCAACAGCTCATTGAAGGACATTAATTTTATTGTGGTGGAATTATTGAAAAACCTCAGCGCACTATTATGTCAGAGTCTGGTAAAAACATTCTAAAATTTACCGCGGTGTAACGAAAAATGAAAGTCCCGTATGTCATCTACGCTGACTTTGAATGCTTGAACATACACGTGAGAACTGAATATTCCAACACTAACCCAGAAATGTACGACGCAAGTAGCTGAACAAGACCCATGCGGGTTTTGCTACACTGTAGTCAGATGTGATGGAGTGACTAAACAACCAATATTGTAGCGCACCCAGGGCGCTAGAGTCCCAAAGACGGTTGATGTGTTTCTTAAATTGCTCGAGGTTACCGTAAAATGGATCCGACGACAGCTCTACTCACCCGCAGACATGATTATGACCAACGATGACATTCGCGAGTTTTCCGCGGACACTCATTGCTGGATATGTGATGGTCCCTTTGGGACTGATAGCATTGCAATTGAAAGTTCCAAAGTGCGTGATCACTGTCACATTACTGGCATGTATAGAGGAACCACACACTGCACATGCAATCTACAGTTGCGAATTAACCCAAGTAGAACATAATTTACTGTGGAACCTTATAACTTGCGTGGGTATGATGGTCACCTGATTATGCAAGGAGTTGCCGAAGCATCAAAGGCGCCAATAAGCGTAATCCCCATTAACATGCAAAATATATGACTGGGTCGGTTGTAGTTCATTGATTTGCTGCAGTTTCTCAATTCCAGCCTGGACAAACTCGTAAGCAACTTTGCTGTGGGATCCAACGATCGATACAAAATCACCAGTCAATATGGTACCGTGAACCCTGACAAGTTAAAGTTGATAACTAGAAAAAGAGTGTATCCCTACGAGTACATGAGCGGATGGGAAACGTTTGCTGAAACTCAGTTACCATCGATCGAGGCATTCTATTCGTCGTTGTCTCGCGAAGGTATTTCCAAAGTATGGTCCGCGTTTGCTTCTAACAACCTTGGGGACAATCACGATCTGTATGTGAGAACAGATTTGCTTTTGCTCGCGGATGTCTTTGAAACGTTTCGTGATACAGCGTTGGGTGTTTATAAACTTGATCCCGCGCACTATATCTCGTCACTGGGAATGGCCTGAGATGCGCTGCTGTCGAAAACCAAGGTGGAGATGGAACTGCTCACCGATATTGACCAGCATATGTTTGTGGATTGTGGAATCCGTGGCGGGATTTAGATGGCAAGTCACCGCTACGCTAGAGGTAACAACCCAAACGTGGACACTCCAAACGACCCCGCTGTCCCAAACAGCTATATCATGTATCTTGATCTCAACATGCTTTGAGGATAGGCAATGATGCTCCCATGCCTGCTGGCGGGTTGAATGGATTGATCCCGCGCATATAGACGTTCATAAACAAATACATGAGTATGACAGCAACCGCGACCCTGGATACTAGTTTGAAGTTGATCTGGAGTATCCAGACGAACTTCACCACATCCATAACAATTTATCCGCTGGCTCCAGAAGCGTTGGTGGTGCCCCGCGGGTGGTTGTCCCCATATCAGTGTGGAAATGTGGACGAATCCAAACGTAAGTTTACTGAATACATCAAGCTTGTCTCAAATCTTCTGACTAAAACCAACTATGTAGTCCACGTACAAAAGGTGCAGTTGTATTTACGTCTCGGAATGCGTGTGCTGCGAGTCAACCGGGTGCTGCGATTTCATCAACGTGTGTGGATGGCTCCTTATATCCAGATCAATACAAATCAGTGAACGGATGTTAAGAATGAGTTTGAGAAAGAATTCTTTAAACTCATGAATAATGCCGTATTCGGCAAAACTATGGAAAACTTGCGGAACCGAATCCATGTTGATCTTGTTCGGAACAGCAAGCACGACAAACTCAACAGGCTGATTGTTGACCCGACATTTCAGTCACGAAAAATATTTGACGGCGGACTCGTAGCTGTCCAGAGAAAAAAAGCCAAGCGAAAGTTGACAAAACAAATCTATGTTGGCGCGTCAGTACTAGACTAATCGAAATTACTTATGTATGAGTTTTACTATGACAAGATAAAACCGTTTTATAATGATAGAATCAAGATGCTTTATACTGACACCGACTCACTTTTAATGCATATTACAACAGACGACGTATATGCAGACATGGCATCAAAATCACTGGTACCCTAAAGACCACCCAGTACTAAGTAATGCAAAGAAAAAGGTAGTCAGTTAATTTAAAGGTGAGTGCTCGGGTATACCTATCGAGCAATACGTGCGACTTCGCCCTAAAATGTATTGAATTGTGGTTGGATCCGGCAAAAACATCAAGAAGGCAAAAGGTGCCCACGTGTTGTTGTCGCGAAGGATCTCCGGCACGATATGTATGTAAAGTGCCTGCAGCAACGACGTGAGTTCACACATGCAGCCAATCTCATTCGGTCGCATGTGTGTACCGTTGTAGCAAGACCAGTTTGTCCCCGCTGGATACCAAGCGGTGGATCTTCCCTGATGGTTTCGCCACGTACACGTACGGGCACCGCGCGATCGTGAATCAACTTACGCTCTAGCGCATTATATAATCTTTGGTGGTAGTTCTGCATCCGCGGGAACGACTCGCAATTCCTCTCGCACAAATGCTCTGCTTGGTGGCTTTGTTGCTCGTTCATCCGCAGGCGCCAGATGGTAACGTGTTGGTTGTCTTGAAATATCAATCCGATCAGAGATTGTAAATGCAGTAACGGATCATACCGAGTCAGTAGCACGACGTTGCCCTCCTTCTAACTCCCCCGGTGCATACAGATACCGAACGAAATTGTTTCGGAGTGGGGCTAACACATGTGGTTGTGCAACTGTTTTATACGTAACTGTGACAGTCTTTTGCCGAATCGCTTCATCGGGTTTTAACCTAATAGCTGCTATGACTGAATGAAGCCGTGTTACCCACTCGCGAGATCGAGGACTCAGGGTCCCAGACCTCATTAACAATTCTTGCGCGTACTGATGTCCGAATAATCGTTTTGCAAGTTTACGGTTATATCATTCCACAATAGCTTGATCGCGATGTATACTAACATGTCCAACACGAGCAAACACCTTATGTTAACAAAACCTTGTTTTATTAACAATGCATCAACGGCTCCGATAAATGCTTTACCTGGATCGACCTGTAACAGCTGCGGCCATGTTAGCAGTGAACGTATATAACTACGTTTAAGCGCATCTGCGACACTTGCTGAATCTTTGGGCGTCAACGGATCTGCTGGCAACATATACGATAATTAACGTGTACTTGTATATTCGTCCACGTACACGATCATATGGGAGAAATGAAATATCCGCCTGATGAACATTGTTGAGTGTTCTCACATCAAACCATCCACGGGATATCTTCCTTGGCGCGGATAGGAATATTTGCCACAGCGCTTGTTTAGCCATCCATGCTCGAGTAACCGCGTGTGTATTCTTTGCTGCGTTTGCAACTTTTCAACAGCTACTTCACCCTTCCAATAAACTCGCAGAATACCCTCAGGTAGAGGTCTTCGAATACCCAGTACGACTAGCAAAAGGCCTGGCCGCTAACCAGTCTTGATGTACTCGCGAGGGTAAAGTCAATCAAGCATTTCCGAGGTGTCTTTATGCGAGATGAACTTACATCGATGATCCTACGGACAAGGGAAACCGCCATTGTTAACCTGGATTCATCAACAGGACCTGGGACTCATTGGGGTGCATACGTGATAACGCCTGGACATCTTTTATATTTTGGCTCGTATGAGCTTGCACCACCACTTGAAGTATTTAACCTGAGGAGATGGCCCTGGACGACAGAGTTGTCTACCACTGTTTTATTCAACTCTGACGTTACTAACTCGGCTGGACGGGCCAGTATGAGGTCATCTTGTTAAAGCGTTGCGTGCACTTGAGCTTTCGCCAACACCACGAGCTCTTGTTGATTTTACATTGTCACTTAGAAACTACGTTTAATAGTATACAAAATACCTATTTATATTTACAGGCGCAACTCAGCCCAGGGTGGTGTTGATGTGGATCTAAGCAGGTTTGCCACCAAAGCAGATTTGACCTAATTTACCAGGTGGGTTGTTGTTGACGTCGACCCGGGTGAGCTTGTGATTTTCCATTATCAAACTGGAAAACTTAAAACATCCAACGTGGATATTCATGATGTTGTTATAAAGCCGCGAGGCGCCATTGAAAAGAACTTGGCTGAAATCACTGAAAACCAGGAAATAAGAGACTCTGGCGTGTCGAGGGTCTCAATCAAAGACTATGTTGATGATACTGCTGCTACAACGAAACAATAGGTGGATGAACAGAACACAGACGTGCCTTTACCACCACCCGTAGTAACTTCATGGAGCCCAATTCAAGGAATATTAACTAAAGAAGGAGAATAACACATTAGCATATCAACCTTAGCAAATGGTCGACTTGTTTTCGAGTCTCTTGAAAGTGGTTTTAGTGAACCTAAACCTCACATCTTAAAGGTGCGCGAGTCCGAATCATATTTGTTTATCTTACCCGAAATTAAAGGCTGGTGGGGTAGAATGATATTACTGATACATGATCGGAGTCATCTCGGTTTGATGTCATCAATTTCACTTATTGACAGACCGAACGATGTTGTTGCAGAACTTTTTATATTTACAGTACTAGTATCATTAGTCGCTGGAGATGAAATTCAGTTTGAAAGACTCAACGTTTATCCGGATGGATACTTAGTTGTCTTTGGCGTTTGTGTTTAAGATTATATTTATCATTGCATATAAGTGATGAACTCAGATCGCGATGTTAACAAACCCTCATATATACTGAAATATAACTTTGTTAAGGGTCAAATAGAAATCAACAGTTGAGATCACCCTGGTGTGGCAATACCAACTCGAAACCAGCTTGGAATAATTGCATTGGCACGTAAAAATGCCCGGTCACTGACTGCAAAGCCAGGCATAAAAATACTCAGTGATTGTTTCTACAACGATGAAGTAACAATCACCGACAATCCCAGTTAATTATGTCGCGCCAACATTGACTCAACTAAGAAGAGAAAAATCTCGACTATTATTTCAACAAGGACGAACTTGTCCGTGTAACAGCTCTTGGTTAAGATGAGGCACAATCGTTTCAGACACAAACCAAGAGCGTATTTAATAAGGTTTTAAGTGAACGTGCTGGCATACCCCCAGAACGCACAATTGCCGGAGATTTAAATATTCCGCAGGAAGATATTTTCTATGATTGTATAGCAGTTGTATCAGTAAAATAGGCTAATTGGTTAGAAGTGCGTGTGCCTGTTGCACCTGAACAAGGCATGATTGTCGAGCAATTATACTGCGCAATCACATTATTAACAGAGGAACTATTAAGGACCCTCAATGTTACTGGCGTGAGAAAATAATCGAAGCGGAACAACAACTGCAAAATGAAATCGTTAAAAGAATGGCGCTGCTCATGCAATACAAGCGTATATGTAACGTTGCAGATGCTATTTGTGACAGCCACGGGAACCACCGTTGGTTTGGGTGTTGATGGAATTGTGACCACGGCAACCATCATAATTACACCAGTCGGAATTGTTGTTGGAGCCATATCAATAGTAACCGGTGTCTCTGGTGGTGCTGACAAAATAATTTCGATACGATTACATTCACGAATACGTGTTTATTCGGAACTTATCGCAGCGACACAAAACAGTCTCAGTACGATTAGTAAACTGTACTCGGTGGCTATCGATGATAAATTATCTAGTATGGCTGAGTTCGAAATGGTGCTGGTGGAAATAGAAAACCACCGAGGTCTCCGCGCACAGATATGGAACCAAGGCGTTAGCGATCAAAGACAGATAAATGAGTGACAGACAGTGAAAATCGAATAACTGTTTGCCAGTGTATATTGATCAGTCTGCCAGAATGTTTGCCAGTGCATTGGCCTGACTGTGGCACCTAGTATAGTAACTCACCACGGGTTTGTGCACACTTGCGTAAATAATGCACTTGAGTGTGATTCGAGGGTACAATCATGGGGTATAGAAGGCTTTGATCTATATCAGCTACCAAACTCCAAAAGTCCCCTTAAGACTCTACTGATGGCAACCATGTTTACTTCATAACATGTATAACTGTGTACTTCTTCTACATTTTATAATAGACCTTGAAAAACAGGTATGAATACTTTCAAACAAAATCTTCTTATCTCCAAACTTCTCATTCGTAATGAAACAACAAAAATGTTTTGTCAGACAATTTAGACTGCAAATATATTGGAAGGTCAAGGTTATTAATTCGAATCTGTAATAAATACAGTGTGGTATAGGAGAGTGGCGTTCCTCGCATAGAACAAATCGCCGAGAAGAGGTGGTATTGATTATTGCGTGGCCCTGGTATAAGACACACATACACATACTGCCAGTGCCTACTGACAGTGAAACGCATTCTTCTCGAGTGTTTCGACTTCTACCCTATGAGACAGTCTTTTTTATGCCTTTTGTTAATGTCAAATAGATTAAGAAGCTTTTTGATGATGACCAACTAAGAAAATCTTTGACCTTTTAATTACCGTGGAAAGGAATTTATCCTTTTTTGCGTTATCTTTATTCTATATACCTTTTTAAGAATTGTTACAGCATCATTACCTGTATCTATTCCCTCATAGTACATATTTACTTTTAGTGGGAAGGGTTTATCTTCGTAAAGACTTTAGCAACTTTCTACCTTTACCATTTTTATTACCTCAAGATTTTACCTACGTGCCACATAACCCTTTACATACATACAAACATACATATGGTGGGCATAACAACAGATGATAAAGACGCAATACGAATGGAATGATACGTATATCTAGCACTATGTAAAGAGGACGTTTAAATGTGCTCTAGGACATCTGAAATTTGAGTAAAGGCCTACTGTATCCAATTAATCCTTCTTGCATTGTATTCTGGATAGCATGTAACAAGCATAAGCAAAATTTAATCTTTTTTCTGCAATCAAAGCTATTGATGGAGTGTTTTCTTTTTCATATTGTTAGTCTAGCAAAAAGGGGGAAAAATACATTTTGAAACGAACAATAGGAGTTATCGCCAAGGAGTCGCACAATGTTCTGTAAACAACTCCGTACGACGCATGCGAGTTCCAAACATAAAAGTTAAATATGCCCTAGACTTTCAAAGGTAATGGTGTAAATTAAAGTTTAGTACAGTATACTGTAAATCATGATTTCGCATGATATTAATATTCGCATGAATTCGCGAGATCTCTCAAACTCTAATTCAAATTCCTCGCAATTATTAATATATGGAGGCTTCTTGAAAAGCACGTGCAGTCAAGTGCCCATCGATAGCGAATTCACGTTCTCAAAAGTTAACGCGTCGAGATATTTAGATAATTTACGATAATCACATGGATGTATAGGTATATATTTAAAACCTTTCGTGTGACCAGTATTTAATTTTGTCATAAAGAACCACTCTACATTTTTTAAGATTTTATTCGAGGCTTATCATACTCGTTTGCTATGTAAACTTAAATATAACTAATGAAGAACATTCATTTAATTAATTTTACACAAACGCTGACATGCATGCCTTACAATATATAAAATTCATTTTCCATATTGTAGAAAATTTGAGTGTACAACTCTGGTTTATCAAAATGTTTAACTAAAGTCCGAAACATCATCAGCTGACTATGGCAAATACCCACGCTTTTTAGCGCATATCCCCCTCCTCCCCCCCCCCACACACACACGAGCGAAGAGCTGCAACCCGAAAATCGTTACATATACTATGTGTCCTCGTGCTATGACTGCATATTTCAAATTTTTTCTAAATATTTAAAAATGTCACTGTAAATGTACTTATGGTATATTGGATCTTTTAATTCCCTCCAAGGAACCGCAGTGGGGAGCCAAAAACGATACTTCTCTCGCAGATGGTTATATATATGCACACACTGTTTGGTGAATTTCCACCCACCAGTTTAAGAGGGAATAGAGCTAAGGACATGCGGATTGACGGACAGACGAAGGGTGTCACAATATCTCCCTGCCAAACCGTGAAAATAGAAGGCAATCTGGCTCAATTTGGAATGTAGGTATATTGCTGTTTCTTTCCAATCTTATGATCATGGGTATCAATAAGAAAATTTCGACTAATGATTGATCGATTGATTGACACCTAATGGCACATTAGCACTTACAAGACTATATAGCATTGAGGGAATGGGAGTAAAGTATCTTGCCCAAAGACAACCTATGACAGCTGACTCTGGCTGGTTTGGGCAGTATTTGAACTCGCAACTCATTGAATGCGAGTCCATGAACATGCTAAAGACGTTCTTACTGACAAACAAATGTAGCTTAGATATTAACTATGCTTGTCCTTTTCCTTTCATAAATGTCCTATATAAGTAAAACTGTATTTGCTACAACAGTTTTTTAAAAATTATTCATAAAGCAGTGGCTAGTGTCTTTTATGATACTAGATCTGCTGGTACGCGAATATTTAAGGAATATCCCCCGCAAGATGTGAAGCGGAAGTACAATTTTCAAAAACTGGGGAGATAACTCTAAAAGTACTAAACGAGCAAAGCCGAATCTTACATGGGACAGAAACGTTTTGTTATGGTATAAATGTATATAAAGTTTCATGAAAATATCTCAAACGGTTTTCGAGATATTACCCAAACAAGAGTGTGATTATGGGGGGGGGGGGGGATTAATTTGTAATAAAAATAGGGATGACTCTAAAAATGCTGAAAGATATACTCCATTTTTGTAAGATACAATGCCTAGTATCGATACAGAAGCATACTAAATTTCAAGAAGGTATCTTAAAGTGTTCAGGAGATATTAAGTAAACATAAGTGTGTCGGAGGAACGGAGGGACAAATTGGCTCCAGATATTTATATACCCCAAACTTTGTTTACAGGGTGCGTATAATGATCTCTGACATAATTATAATCATAATATTTCTATTATGATCAGATTGTATTGACATAATGTCTGTCACTGCCATTAATCATTTTACTACTAAACAGTGTGATTGTGGATACCCATGATCATAGCAAGTGAAAGAACAACACTGTATATAACTTCCCTAATACTGAACAACAAGGGTTTCAAAAGGGACTGAGTAGTATAACAACATCTTTCAATCTACACGAAGCAGTTGTTTCCTCTTTAGAACTAGGATCAAGAGTGTTTGCTGCTTTCTTACACCGTGAATCACAACAGACTTTTTCTAAAACTCAGAAATCTGGGCATTCAAGGAAAGATTTTACATGTATTAAAGGAATTGTACACAAATATTCAAAGCACTGTCCTGATGAACGAGTCAAAATCCGAACCTTGACAGGGAGGTGTTTTATCAACATTTTTATGTCTTGTTTATATTATTAACCTTTTACAGGAATTACATCAGTCAAAATTAGGGCTACTTGTTGGGTCCACTCCGTCTGGAAATCCAGCATTAGCCGATGATATAACTCTGCTAACAAACACACCAATCCATTTGCAAAAAAAGCTTGATATATGTAACAGATACTCAATAACATGGAACTTCACCTTCAACGTTAGTAAAAGCTGTGTATTAGTTTTTAATCAGAATAGACAAACAACATGTGAGAAGTTAACTGGAAAATAGGCAATTCATACTATACCTATTTTAAATGAAACCGAACATGTTGGAATTTCTGTGTGTTCCAATATGAAATGCTTGACTAAAGTAGACAGGGCTTGTACTAAAAACAGAAAATCATTTTATTCTCTTGTAGGGGTTGACACAAATGAAGCTATATCCAATCCTCTTACCTGCGTCAGCTTGTACAAAACAATTGTGATACCATCAGCCCTTTATGGTTGTGAAGTTTGGTCGAATATCAGACTCAAAGACTTGAGAAAGCTCGATGTATTTCAGCATCATTGTACCAAAATTCTGCAAGGCTTTCCTCAAACCACGCGGTCAGGAATGAGCGAAAGTTTACTGGGGATAAAGAGAATTATATCAGAAATTGATAAAAGGAAACTGAACTTTTTTGGTAAATTATGCCATATTCCAGAAAATGTAACAACTTAAAGAATATTTTTATTCAGACTATATCTATATATTTATAGAAAAGATGTTACAGAGCAAAAAAAAAAAAAAAGGCTTTATTCCAGATATATGTAGCATTTTGCAGAAATATAATATTTATGAATTTATTGAAAATATTTGTTAGAGACAAAATATTTCCAGGAAAAATACAATGGAAACAAATTATAAAATATGCTACTCATAAATATGAAAACGAGCGCTTTACAAACTTGTGCCATACTGACATTTCCTACAAAGATTCAAAAGTGTTCATACTTCTATAAAACCCTCAATTGTATGGCAAACCCCAAAAACAACAAGAGAGTTACAGTTAATTGCATCCCTTGCAAATGTTCTGATAACTGTTCCAAATAATACTATGCAAGTTTGGAAACACTGGAGTTATTCTTACACAGATGTAATAATCCATGCATTTATTTTCTGTCAGAGCACTTTGCGACAACGAGACATATTTTGGACACATATTATAAATAACTTTGATATTCATCTTGGCGCGTTCCTTCATAATATATCAGATGAAGAATTTATTCAGCATCTCCTGGGTAGGGAATTTCCCAACGGTATCGGCTAAGATGAGCATGAAATACTGAGAAAATGTATAATGTCTGCCTCAGTGTTCTCTGCAACTGTAATTCATGGATTCTTTTCATAGTAATAAGATCGATTTTCAGATTATCAAGATTGGGAATCATGTGATCGTAGAATCGTAGCATTCTTGATAATCATGTCTTCATGCATGCTATTTAAAAAAAAAAATTATTACATATAAAATATTATTTTCTGTAAATTAATGAAGATGTGTACAATAATTAAGTATTGGAGGATTGCGCAAGAGTGCACCGTACTTTTAATAAGTATAGTGTCCTCATAGAGAAGACTCATAGATTCCTCTCATTTACACCTCTGTTAATTGTATATAACTAATTCAATTCAATTCAATATTGTTTTCTTTTTCCTTTGGTTGCATCCTCATCTCTGAAAAGAGGAAATACAGATTGATGATGATGATGACAGTTGTGTATAAAAAGCACACAAGACCTAAACTCATTTTAAAAGTATTCACAGTTTAACTATTTCACAATGGTGAACATGTCTCAAATTAATTGGTTTGTTGATAAGATAGCATCTGCAATCACAAAATTAGTTAATTTTAAATATTGAAATATTATATGCAAAATACAATCTGAAACTAAATAAATGAATTACATTTATAGTAATTATATCTTCTTAACTTTTAGAGGAACAAATGTTATATTCACTTTATAAAGTTATGAAATTTTCATCATACATGGTTTTTGTTTTCCATCCCTGTGATAAGCACTGATTGGCGCTATGAATGGCAGATTAAGCGCTCTTGCAGTCTCCTCATGAAAAATATCCTCTCTTAGGATAACACCCAATTTCTGGTTACTACGTCAAAATATACTTAGATTTGCTCTATCTTAAGATAAATTGATGTGAAGAATTTTTGTGATTTGTTTTTGTGTGTTTTCTGTTTGCTTTATAAAAGACTTATGTGGATGGAACAAACATGCTTGTAGTGTCTTTGTTACAATGGTCACTCGAAACACCTTTGAATGAATGGATATGCAAAGGCTGCCCTTACAAATAATGGGACCAGCATCGCACGTATGAACAGCCAATAGAATTACATAGCAAATATATTACTGTATGGGGTAATAGTGTGAGTTGGTCATTTCCACCTATGAATAATATAAGATAATATAAGATAACTTCCTTATTTTTATTAGCAAACATTGCTCACATCAATATTGTATGAACAGGGTATGACATTATTTTT